>CM039445.1:4326291-4725485 GCA_022388445.1 Zophobas atratus | reverse complement strand
AAAACGTAGACTTTTAAAGAATGAAAATGAAAACATCGAAAAGTTGAGAAGTTGAGAAATCGAAGATAAAACAGTGGAAAAATTGAAAAAATCTATAATATAACGAAAATTGAAAATCCAAAAAGTAAAAATATCGAGAAATCAAAAAATTCAGGAGTCCAAAAATCGAAAATCGAAAAATTTAAATATTGAAAAATCCCAAAACTGAAAGAGATATCCAAAAAATTGAGAATTTAAAAATTGGAAAAGTCAGAAATCGAAAATCTAAAAAGCAAAGTCGGAAAATCGTAAGCTAAAAAAAATCGAAAAATTGAAAAATCAAAAAATAGACAAATTGAGAAATCGGAAGACTGAAAATTCAGAAACGTCAAACTTTAAAAAATCGATCTCAAAAATCTCAAGAAATTGAAAAAACGAAAATTGAAAAAATTCGGAAAATTGAAAAATTAAAATACAGAAGAACTGAAAACTTGAAAACTTGAAAAATCTAAAGTTTAAAAACGAAAAATTGAAAATCCACAAAACAAAAATTGAAAAATTCGGAAGTCGAAATAATCAATATATCGGAAAATCCCAAAACTGAAAGAAATATCTAAAACTTGAGAAATTAAAAATTGGAAAAATTGAGAAATCGGAAAACCAAAAAAGCAAAGCCGAAAAATCGAAAAATTGAAGAACTGAAAAGTCGAGAAATAGGAAAATCAAAAACAGATTACTTGAGAAATCGGAAAACTGAATATTTAGCAATTCAAAAATTCAGAAGAACTGAAAAATCTAAAATTTAAAACATTGAACAATTAAAATATTGCAAAATTGAAAAATGGATCCAAATTTTTCCAAAAATCAAAAAATCTCAATTTGAAAATCTAAATTTCAAAAATCGAAAAACTGAAAAATCGAAAAATTGAAAAGCCCAAAAGTAAAAAATCGAAAAACCGAGAAATCCAAAAATCGAAATATCGAAAAATTCAAAAATTCAGACATCGAGAAATCGAAAAATCAGAGCATCGATAAATCGAGGAGTGGAAAGCCGTGGAGAAAAGTTAAAAATTGAGAAATTGATAAATCGAGAAACTGAACGAACAAAATATCGAAACATCTGAATTCGGTAGATCGGGAAATTAAAAAATTGAAAAATCGAAAAAGTTTAAAAAGAAATATTGGAAAATCGAAAATTTAAAAATTGAAATATAGAAACCTCGACAAATCGAAAAACCTAGAATTTTAAAAAGTGAAAAATGAAAACATTGAAAAGTTGAAAAAATGAGAAATCGAAGTATAAAACAGTGGAAAAATTGAAACATCTAAAATTTAACAAAAAATTGAAAGTCCATAAGGTAAAAAATCGAGAAATCAAAAAATCCTGGACCCCAAAAATCCAAAAATCCCAAAACTGAACTAGAAAAAATTCAGAATTAAAAAATTGGAAAAGTGGAGAAATCGAAAATCGTAAAATTGAAAAACTGAAAATCAAAAAATCAAAAAATAATAAAAATAAAAATTCGGAAATCTAAAATTTAAAAATCGAAAAACTGAAAATTCAACAAATGGAGAAATCGAAACTCGAATTTAAAAAAAACGGATTATTCAAAAATCGAAAAGCCGAAAAATTAAAAATCGAAAAACCGACAAATAGAAAAATCGGAACATCGAGAAATTCAAAAACTGAGACATCGAAAAATCGGAAAAACAAAAGATCGAGAGATCGAGGAGTCGAAAAGTCAAAAAGTCGAAAAATCAAAAATTGAAAAATTGAAAAATCCCAAAACTGAAAGAAATATCCACAAAAAATGAGAATTTAAAAAGTTGGACAACGGAGAAAACGAAAAACTAAAAAGCAAAGTCGAAAAATCGCAAGTTTAAAAAAATCAAATAACTGAAAAATCGAATAATTGAAGAATTGAAAAAAATCGAAACTTTGGGAAGTCGAAAAATGGGAAAAGAAAAAAACTTTAGTTCAAAAATCGGAAAACTGAAAATTTAGAAACGTCAAAATTTGAAAAATCAAAAAATCGTAAAATAAAGGGGACAAAAATGGAGAAAGCGTATCATTGAAACACCGGAAAATTGAGAAATCGAGAAATCGAAAATTTGAAGAATCGAAAAATTGAAAAATCCCAAAAACGAAATATTGAAAAATTGAGATATCTAAAGTTGGCTATAAGTTGGAGAACATCGGTAATTTTTTTTTCCAAAAATCTTGAAGTCTTAACAACTCAACACGAATTCATAAACCACAAATGGAGGATATAAAATTTAAATTACATCTATTATTGTAAAATTTGAAGATTACGTCTTCTCATTCACAAATTTTGTTTAGCGTTTAATCATTTGATAATACAATTTGAAATGTTGGCCGTAGATCTTCGTAGACGACTAGGTTGTACGAGTGGATAGGCAACATTTACTACACGCTTGGTTTTATTAGGAATCAGTGTACATAGAATTACAATAATCATAAATATCCAAAATACACTCCTTCAATCTATTTCTATACAAATCAGATTTTTGGCACATCGCGGTCATAAACTCGGTACGATCCTCAAAATAGACGTACCGACATTTCTCTTCATCACTCAAAAACTCAGAAATTTCTTCAGGTGTGCACATGGTAAGAACGCAATCTATAGCTGCTTGTAGTACCATTTGGGGTTTCATGTATTTAATACCTTCTATGTAGTCCTCGTATGGATATACCTCATCAACGGAGTACCTATACGACCCCAAAACCTTCCCCAATTCGTCGTAGTAAATTTGAATCAAATCGTCTTCATGTTTCAATCTAGTACTACGATCCGTCGTTAAATGAAGCACTGAAAGAAGATCATACGCAGGTGGACTGCATCTAACGATTTGAAAATCAACCAAGACACAATTTTCGGGTTTATGGTCTTCAAATTGTACCATAAAGTTACTAGTCCATAGATCTCCATGACACAAAACGTTGCGAAAACGGTCAGACGGTTTGATAACGGTGTAGAACAACTCCTTCAGTTTTGGCCAGAAGTTGCGAAAGTTGCGTTGATTTTCGTCGGTTTGGATTTCTGTAAATAGTTCTACAGCTGTAAGGACTGATTTAATTCCAACCATAAACGCTCTCGATCCTTTGTGTTCTTCATTTTCGAAAAAAAGGGGTTCGGTGAAGTATGAACCATATACGTCAATCAATCGGTAGGGTTTACCCACTTCCATAGACACTTTTTCTTCAAGAATTAAGGAACAGGAGTGGAATTTGGCTAAAGTTTGGGTAAGGAGAACCAGAAGTGGAAATTCTAGAGGTTTTAGAGCGTCTACATTGTGGTAGTTAATTAGGGACATATCTTCAAAGACCATGAATTCTTTGGGTCTGTGAAAATAACAAGCTGGTAGACACTCATTGATGGTGTTAATTCCATATTTTTGCATCTGTCGGACGAGAGTTTCATACAGGAAGACTTCCCTCCGGAAGCTGTCAGTATCACGGGCGATTTCCATAGGAATACCATTTTTGGGTGACGACTTGATGAAAGTGTCAATCGTGTTTTCTTGCGACAGGTGTAAGATTTTAATTTCTGCTTTATGATATTCACCCAAAAAACCACTGACGTCACTCAGAGGCGTCACTTGATAACGCAAGGAGTCGTAGTTCGTAGTACCCAGTTTATTTTTGACAATGACGTAACAGTCTTCACGCGATAACAACTGGCAGTTGAGAATTTCTTCCAATTCTTGTGTCGTTGTATCATTTTGGTCAAGAATTGTAGCTTCTAGTTTGATCAAAGGTAAAACGTAGTGAACACTCAAGTAAAAATCGTCTTCAGTCAAAATTTTGGCAATGTCGACACCATATCGTCGTGTTTCTTCTTTCAAACTATTATAGTAATATTGTAAAAAAGTGTCCCAGTATTTCTGCCGCACCTCTCGATTCGCATTGAAGAAAATCAATTGAAGAACGTCGTAGACGGGTGGTGCATAAAAATTCGACTTGATATTAATCAATTTACACTCCTTCTCCTTGAACATCAAGTTTTTGTAAATCAAGCTTCCATGACACAGCGTTTTCCTAAACTTCGTCCGAAATTGTCGCCTTTCTAGATCTTCAATTGCTTCAGTCACCCGATCTTCACTCAACGCAGCCGAAACCAAATCCACAACTTCGGGTTTCCTCAAATGGAAGTTCAAATGAAGCAACGCGTACTCTTTATCCAGCCGGAATTTACACCCTCGAGACTTAGTTTCTTCAAACGCCAAACTACCGGCGTGAAAACGTGCCAAAGTTGTCAAAGCGGCCAAAAACTGGTCAAAAGCAAATAAATCGCAAACTCGGAAACCTTGGCTGCGCAAACTTTCAAAAACAACGAAATTGGACTTCACGTGGTACACTCTAGGGGTGACCCAATCGTAATTCGACAACACTTGAGCAAAATTGTCGACGATGGTGTGAATTTTTGGCACCTCGGGCATCAACTTGGCAAAAAAAGCCAAACTTTGCGGCTCGTCGTCGTGCGAGAAATCGATTTTCAGGTGGAAATTGTGACCAAGCAGAGGTTTGAGTGCGAATTCTACGTTATCCACGATTTCGATGTTTAGGGATTTTTTTACGACGAGCTCGCAATCGTTGGCACTTAATAATTCGCCCATTTTACTAACACAGCCGAAACTTAACCCAGACTGACGCGAGATTAATTGCCCTCAAGTGATTTAAATCGGGTAAACAATGACGTGATTACATTATCTTTGTGCAAATAATTACACTTAAATGAAGACAAGAATTTATTTCGTTGAGCTAAACATTAGGCAACTTGTTACACACTTGGTACAGATCGACAACGAGTTGTTGGAGCTTAAGTCTAAAGGTCGGGTTTTCGCTAAGTTGTTGTTCTTTGTTGGCGTTGTAGATCAAAGCTTGCATTATGACTTGCGGTCTGTAAAATTCGACACTGTCGACGAACTCGTGGTAGGAGAAAAATTTTTCCAGGTTGTGGTTATGCCCAGCTGCGATTTTCCCGAGCTCGTCGTGGTAGATTTTCTTCAGTTCGTCTTCGTTGTTTTGGGTCGTCGAGTAAAGAAGCGACAGAAAGTCAAAGGCTGGAGGACAATAAGTAGCGGTTTGAAAATCGACGAATCGACAATCGACATTGTCAGACCGTATCTGAATTTTTGAGCTTGATAGAACCCCGATTGACACCACGTTGCGAAAACGGTCACTAGGTTTGGCGAAATTTTCGACTAGGTTTGGCAACAGTTTCGTCAAGTTGTCTTCTTTGTGTAGAAACAGCTGTAGACTGTCTTTCACTAGGTTTAAATTGGAAACGAAAAAGGAGTCTTTGAGGGCGTCGTCGTAGTCTGACGTCAGTCGATACGTGGTCTTCAGTTTCTTCGACATTTCTTCTTCGATAAGGAGACTGCAAGCGTGGAACTGTGCCAACTTTTTGACCACCATGGACACTAGCTGGAAGTCGAAGGGTTCACTTTGGACAACGAAGTCTTGTAAATCTTCGAGAACTAGATCTTCGGGTTTGTGGTGGTAGCACTGAGGGAGGCAGTCGTTGATTAGTGAAATATTTAGTTGGTGGAGTTTCGGCACAAATGTACCATAGATGAACAGTTCTTTCTTAAAACTGTCCTCTTTTGACTTACTCTTGACGATGCAGTTGATGATTTTGTCGTCCAAATTGTGACGAATTTTGATTGTCAGTCGCTCGTGGTTTAAGTCAAATGATTGAAGATCATAGTCGGAGGAGTTAATTGCATTTTTGACAACGACATAGCAGTCTTCTCTTGTCAATCTAGAAAATTCTAGTGCTTCCTTTAGTGCTAATCTAGCGCTATCGTCACCATCTTTTTTGTTCAGCGTCACATTTTCTATTTTAATTAAAGGTAAGACGTCTTGAATTGACAACTGGAATTGTTCTAAAGGCAATAATTCCTCAATCGTGAGGTCATACTTCTTCAGTGCTTCGTCTAGCTTCTTGTGGTAGTAAACCACCAAATTTTGTAACTCACTTTTTCTGAAATTTTCGTTCGTGTTGAAAAAAATTGCTTGTAGGACGTCGTACGCCGGGGGTGCGTACAATTTCCCGCCAAAATTGACCAACTTGCACCCATCTGGCACCCCATTGGCGTAGTGGAACAAAATATTCCTCCAAGTCAGATTACCATGACACAACGTCTTAGCAAACTTAGATTCTTGTCTCTCGTCTAAATTTTTCCTAACCTCGTCAACAACCTCCTTATTGTCAACTAACCCCCAAACCAAATCCTCCACTTCGTCTAAATCAAAGTTGGACGTTTCCAAACCGTACTCCTGGAGTTTTTTCGTCCCAGTTCTATCAAACGCCAACCCAGCTCCATGAAACTCCGCCAACACCCCCAAAACCTCCCTCACGTGCCTCAAATCAAACAAACCCAGGTTAGTCTGAAACCTTTGACACGTCAAGTCCTCAAAAAATAGCAAGTCCGACTTACCGCAGACGAACTTCGGCGCGATTTTCGCGTCGAACCCCTTAAAACCGTCGAAAATCGCGACGTTTCGTGGCCTACTGCATTTGGACTTGGCGTAGAAGTACAAGGTTTGTTTATCCGGGCGGTCGATGGTTATTTTGAAGATGAAGTTGTCGCTGTGGCGGGGAATGATCTCGAAGTCGGTGGTGCGTACTTCGGTGGTTTGCAGACACTGCTTGACGACATCGTCACAGTCCTTCAACGTGAAATGCAAATCGCCCATTTCTTGGCGACGTTAATGGACCGACGGCCGGGTTTAGACTGTGCGTGTAGATAAGACGGTGTGACGTCAGCGGCTGGTGACGCGCAGGATTGGCTTAAGTCACGTGTGTAAATTAAGCCGCGAGGTCGCGGAACATGTGGTAGAGATAATCACGGTGTTGCTACATGAAGGTTAATTTAATGTAGTTGGTCAGTGGCATCCGCGTTATTACGTAATTTGAGTTTGTCACTTTTTAGGTTGACAAAGTTTGTTGGCAACACAGCAAAATCAAGGTTCAATAAATAATTGTCAAGGTGTAAACAAGTCGAAAAAAATACACTTAACCTGCAAACAGTATTTATATCTGGCGAATTTCATTTTGACATGTTTAATATACAATGTTAATTTTTACACACAAAGTTACAATAATCATAAATGTCCAAGACACACTCCTGAAGTCTTTTTTTATACAAAGCCGACTTTGCACACATGTAGGTCATAAAATCTGTACGATCTTCAAAAAACACACGGTTGCTTTTTTCTTCGTCTGTCAAAAACGAAGCAATTTCTTCGGGTGTGCACATTGTTAGAACACATTCACGGGCTGCGTGTAGCACCATGTGGGGTCTGATGTAATTCAACGACTCCACGAAAACCCCAAATGAACAAAAATCATCTATGTTGACTCCATAGAAGCTCAAAATTTGCCCAAGTTCGTCGTGATAGATTTTGACTAGTTGATCTTCAAACTTCAGTCTTGTGGAACGATGCGTGGTTAAATAAAGCACTTGAAGAAGATCGTAAGCAGGGGGACAATATCTGACAAATTGGAAGTCAAACAAGACACAATCTGTAGCTTCGTCGTTTTCGAATTTGACCATAATGTTGCTAGTCCATATATCTCCATGACATAACACATTGCGAAAACGGTCTGACGGTTTGGGCAGTTCGTAGTACAACTCTTGGAGGGTTGGCCAAAATTTGGAAAAATTGCGTAGATTAGTTTCGGTTTGGATTGTTGTCAATAGATTGACTGCGGCTGCAACTGATTTAACTCCGGTTGCTACTTGTCGAGCGCCTCTATGGTTAGAATCGTGGAAAAACATAGCTTCTTTGAAATGGTCTTTGTAGGCCTGGTACAAACGGTACGGTTTTCCTTCGTCTCGGGAAACTTTTTCCTCAAGAATTAGAGAACAAGCGTGGAATTTGGCCAACGTTTTGACAAGAAGAGTCAACATATTGACATCTAGAGGTTTCATAGAATCGAGATTTGCATAACCCCGGAACGCCAGATCGTCGAAAACCATGAATTGTTTGGGTCTGTGGAAATAGCATTTTGGTATACATTCGTTGATGGTGTCAATTCCATGGTTTTGCATTTCCACCACTAGAGTTTCATACGTGAAAAATTCTCGTGCGAAGCTGTTAAAATCTTGGGCGGCGATGGCCGCCGGAGTACCAGGTCTTGGTACTGATTTAATAAAACAACTGATGGTTGTTTCTTCACATAGATGCAGAATTTTGACTTGTAGTTTGTGGTATTGACCCATAAATCCACTAACGTTGTCCAAAGGGGTGACTTTGAAAGATACAAACGTGTAGTTGGTCGTGGCAAGTTTATTTTTGACGATGGTGTAACAATCTTCCTTCGACACGACTGGACAATTTAGAATTTCTTTCAATTCTTCCAGCGCTGTTTCGTTTTGGTGGAGTCTAGCGGCTTCTAGTTTTACCAAAGGTAAGAAATGGTGAACACTTAGATGGAAATCGTCGACTGGAAAAATTGTGTCTTGAATTTCTTGTTTTAGACAGTCGTAGTAGTGATCCAATAGAATTTTCCAGTGGTGCTGGCGGAACTGCGCCGTGGTGTTGAAAAAAATCACTTGAAGAAGATCATAAGTCGGTGAATGAAGCTGTCGTTCCTCTAGTTCTTCGACCACTCGAGATATTTCTTCTTTGTTGTCCACCATAGATGAAATTAAAGCGACAACTTCAGGTTCTCTCAGATTAACATTGGTTTGATTGCTTGTTTGTTTCGTTTCTTGAAAAGTCAAACCCGCAGCGTGAAAACTTGCCAGAACTTTCAACACAGCGCAGAAATGCTCGATTGTAACCGATTCGCATTTTTGAAAATTTTGACTTTCCAAATTTTCAAAAACTATGAAATTTTCTTTCACGTAGCGAATTTTTGGTGTTATGTTGAAGTTGTCGACAATGTTGTTAATTTTTGGCACGTTCGTAGCCAATTTTGCAAAAAAAGTCAAGCTTTTTGTTTTCTTTTCATGGCGGAAGTTAATTTCTAAGTCAAAATTTCGCTCAGACAATGGTTTTAGAGCAAAATCGACGTCAGATACGTCATTAGAGTTTAGGGTTTGTCTAACTATAAACTCACAGTCTTGTGTACTTAGAAACTGAACCATTTTGAGCCAACACTTGAAATCGTCGACTGAATTAGAAACATTGAAGGTTGGGTATTAAAAGATTAGATTAAATTCGTGTAGAGATAAGAAATCTCATTTTTTCGCAAAATCTAGATTTATTTACTACACATAGAATTATAATAATCGTAAATATAGAAGACACATCTCCTGAGAAGCTGTTAAGATCGTTGACGATGCCCAAAGGGGTAGTAAATACTGCTCCTCTGAAAAATTATAAAATTTGATTTTGCGGAATTTTACTTTTTCGTGATAACCTCTATGGAGTAAAAAAATGTAGAAGGTACTAGTCACAGTGTAACAAAAGAAGATTTCACCTTCTTAAAAAAAGATACTTAGGGCCCCCGTGAAGGTTTCACATTTTTAAAAATGACAGTTGGGACCCCGGAGAAGGTTTCACATTCTTAAAAAAAGACAGTTGGGACCCCCGAGAAGGTTTCAGATTGTTAAAAAAAAAATACATTTGGCGCCCCGTGAAGGTTTTACATTTTTAAAAATGACAATTGGGACCCCCGAGAAGGTTTCACATTCTTAAAAAAATACATTTGGCGCCCCCGAGAAGGTTTTACATTTTTAAAAATGACAGCTTGGACTCCCGAGAAGGTTTCACATTGTTAAAAAAAATACAGTTGGCGCCCCCAAGAAGGTTTTATATTTTTAAAAATGAGAGCTTGGACTCCCGAGAAGGTTTCACATTGTTAAAAAAAATGCATTTGGCGCCCCCGAGAAGGCTTTACATTTTTAAAAATGACAGTTAGAACCCCCGAGAAGGTTTCACATTGTTAAAAAAAATACAGTTGGCGCCCCCAAGAAGGTTTTATATTTTTAAAAATGAGAGCTTGGACTCCCGAGAAGGTTTCACATTGTTAAAAAAAATGCATTTGGCGCCCCCGAGAAGGCTTTACATTTTTAAAAATGACAGTTAGAACCCCCGAGAAGGTTTCACATTGTTAAAAAAAATACAATTGGCGGCCCCAGGAAGGTTTTATATTTTTAAAAATGGCAGTTGCGATCCCCAAGAAGGGTTCACATTTTTAAATAAAGATATTTAGCGCTCCCGAGAAGGTTTTACATTATTAAAATAAATACAGTTGGCGGCCCCGAGAAGGTTTTACATTTTTAAAAATGACAGTTGGGACCCCCGAGAAGGTTTCACATTGTTAAAAAAAATACAGTTGGCAGCCCCGAGAAGGTTTTACATTTTTAAAAATGACAATTGGGACCCCCGAGAAGGTTTCACATTCTTAAAAAAATACATTTGGCGCACCCGAGAAGGCTTTACATTTTTAAAAATGACAGTTAGAACCCCCGAGAAGGTTTCACATTGTTAAAAAAAATACAATTGGCGGCCCCAGGAAGGTTTTATATTTTTAAAAATGACAGTTGCGATCCCCAAGAAGGGTTCACATTTTTAAATAAAGATATTTAGCGCTCCCGAGAAGGTTTTACATTATTAAAAAAAATACAGTTGGCGGCCCCGAGAAGGTTTTACATTTTTAAAAATGACAGTTTGGACTCCCGAGAAGGTTTCACATTGTTAAAAAAAATACAGTTGGCGGCCCCGAGAAGGTTTTACATTTTTAAAAATGACAATTGGGACCCCCGAGAAGGTTTCACATTGTTAAAAAAAATACAGTTGGCGGCCCCGAGAAGGTTTTACATTTTTAAAAATGACAATTGGGACCCCCGAGAAGGTTTCACATTCTTAAAAAAATACATTTGGCGCTCCCGAGAAGGTTTTACATTTTTAAAAATGACAGTTTGGACCCTGTAGAAGGTTTCACATTGTCAAAAAAATACAGTTGGCGACCCCAGGAAGGTTTTATATTTTTAAAAATGACAATTGGGACCCCGAGAAGGTTTCACATTGTTAAAAAAAATACAGTTGGCGGCCCCGAGAAGGTTTTACATTTTTAAAAAATTGGTCTAAAGAGTTTAGACAGTACTTCCCTCGCTGTCGGAAACTTGACGACTGCATGCCTATTGTGTTTTTTTTCTCATTACATTTTTGTAGTGGGAATTTAAAAAAAAAATTGCGATGACGTCATCAACATTTTTGCAAGGACACGTATATCAGTTGGGATAGATGTAGTGTAATACTAAGAATAAAATTATTATATTCTCAAATTTTCGGGAAAATGAATTGGGTCGTTTTGAATATTGATTTGTAATAATCAATAAAATAACGAAACAATTTACTCACGTATACGTATCAGAGGCAACTGAAAATCGTGTATGTATAAACATTCTTAATTTAAGATGACAGGCGTAACAGCATACGTGAGAGTCAAACAGAAAAACTGTAAACAAAACGACCATCGGTTTTATTGCTTCGACTTCCGCTTATTATATAAAACATTGGGTTTTATTTTAATTCTTGACGGTGAAATTCACAATTGGTTGATTATAAACATGTCTATTTCACATTCGCGGAACCAAGTGAGCGCATAAAACAAATGCAGGTCTGTAATGTTAAAGTCGATGTAAATAAGCGTGCTACCCTTATGTTTCAACCGAGTTTTTCCTTTAACAAATTTTGTGTCTACCAAATTGGGTTGGTTGGGGTGTAATACTAATAATAAGTGTTGCCTTTAATTTAATCAATAAAATAAATTGACTTCATTAATTTTTTTGAACCACCTCTTAAGAAAATCTAAAAAATATGAATGGAATGATAAATCACAAGTACAAACTCATCATATTTTTTGCATTTTAGATAGGATTTATTCAGCAAAATTTAAGGGTGACGTCATCAATTTTTTAGGAGGGATGAACAAATACATTTTGAACAAAAGTTTACCATGCTTATAATAACTTTAAAATATTCCCAAGATTTCAAAGCATTCGGTTTTGTAATTCCTGATTAAATCGATAAAATAAATTCACGCCTTCATTAATTTTTTTTGAGTCACCCTGCATATGCAAATCCAAAAATATGAATGGAATGATAAATCACAAGTACAGACTCATCATATTTTGTACATTTTAGATACGATTTATTCGGCAAACTTTTGAGCTGACGTCATCAGTTTTTTGTAGAAGATAACCAAATATATTTTGACTAAAAATTTATTATGCTCTTTATAACCTTAAAACATCTGCAAGATTTCAAAGCATTCGGTTTTGTAGTTCCTGATTAAATCAATAAAATAAATTTACGCATTCATTAATTTTTTTGAGTCACCCTGTATATGCAAATCGAAAAAAATTGAATGGAATGATAAATCACAAGAAGAGACTCACCATATTTTGTACATTTTAGATAGGATTTATTCAGCAAAATTTTGTGTTGACGTCATAAATTTTTTAGGGGGGACGACCAAATACGTTTTGATCAAAAATTTACCATGCTTATGATAATTTTAAAATATCTTCAAGATTTCGAAGCATTCGGTTTTGTAGTTCCTGAGTAAATCAGTAAAATAAATTTACGCTTTCATTTATTTTCTTGAATCACCCTGTATATGCAAATCCAAAAAATATGAATGGAGTGATAGATCACAAGTACAGACTGATCATATTTTGTACATTTTAGATATGATTTATTCGGCAAATTTTCGAGCTGACGTCATCAAGTTTTTGGAGGGGATAAGCAAATATATTTTGACTAAACATTTATTATGCTCTTTATAACCTTAAAACATTTGCAAGATGTCAGAGCATTCCGTTTTGTAGTTCCTGATTAAATCAATAAAATATATTTACGCATTAATTAATTTTTTTGAGTCACTCTGTATATGCAAATCCAAAAAATATGAATGGAATGATAAATGACAAGTACAGGCTCATCATATTTTGTACATTTTAGATATGATTTATTCGGCAAACTTTCGAGCTGACGTCATCAAGTTTTTGGAGGGGATAAGCAAATATATTTTGACTAAACATTTATTATGCTCTTTATGACCTTAAAACATCTGCAAGATTTCAGAGCATTCGGTTTTGTAGTTCCTGATTAAATCAATAAAATATATTTACGCATTCATTAATTTTTTTGAGTCACCCTGTATATGCAAATCCAAAAAATATGAATGGAGTGATAGATCACAAGTACAGACTCATCATATTTTGTACATTTTAGATATGATTTATTCCACAAACTTTTGAGCTGACGTCATCAAATTTTTGGAGGGGATAAGCAAATATTTTTTGACTAAAGATTTATGATGCTCTTTATAGCCTTAAAACATCTGCAACATTTCAAAGCATTCTGGTTAGCAGATTAAAAATTAAATTTCAAAATGTTGTTTTATAATTTTGATTTTTTTTCCAAAAATCTGGACGTTTCGGGTGAAAAGTCGATTCAGAGTTGTAAACTACATGTGTAGGACTATGTTATTTTATACAATTGAAAACCCATTTACTATGTACAATTTTGAAGTGACGTCATCGCATTAGTGGTGGGGATGATTAGACAAATTTTGGTTAGCGTTTTACCATCTGCATGATATTCTTAATATAAGTACAAAATTTCACAAGAATCGGTCGAGTACTTTCGGAGATTATCTGTCTAATAAAAATCCGGGGGCAGACGGACAGACGGACAGACGGACGGACAGACGGACGGACAGACGGACGGACAGACGGACGGACAGACGGACAGACAGACGGAAATGGGAGACCTATTTCTTCGTCTTCTAGGGGTCATGAAAGATCGAGAAAACGTAAAAGTAGAGAGTCGGCCGACGGACTCGATTACAATACTTCCTTTGCTTACGCTCGGGAAGTAAAATGACAATTGGGACCCCCGAGAAGGTTTCATATTCTTAAAAAAATACATTTGGCGCCCCGAGAAGGTTTTACATTTTTAAAAATGACAGTTTGGACCCCGGAGAAGGTTTCACATTGTCAAAAAAATACAGTTGGCGACCCCAGGAAGGTTTTATATTTTTAAAAATGACAATTTTGACCCCCGTGAAGGTTTCACATTCTTAAAAAAACATTTGGCGCCCGAAAGGTTATTTAAAGACATTTGGACTCCCAGAAGGTTTCACATGTTAAAAATGTGGCGCCCACGAGAAGGTTTACATTTTTAAAAATGACAGTTTGGACCCCGAGAAGGTTTCACATTGTTAAAAAAAATACAGTTGGCCCCCGAGAAGAGTTTTAATTTTTAAAAATGACAGTTGGACCCCGGGGAAGGTTTCACATTCTTAAAAAAATATGCTTGGCGCCCCGATAAGATTTTACATTTTTAAAAATGACAATTGGGACCCCCGAGAAGGTTTCACATGTTTAAAAAAATACAGTTGGCGGCCCCGAAAGATTTTACATTTTTAAAAATGACAGTTGGGATCCACGAGAAGGTTTCACATTGTTAAAAAAATGACAGTTGGCGGCCCCGAGAAGGTTTTACATTTTTAAAAATGACATTGGGATCCACGAGAAGGTTTCCAATGTTAAAAAAATACATTTGGCGCCCCCGTGAAGGTTTTACATTTTTAAAAATGACAATTGGGACCCCCGAGAAGGTTTCACATTGTTAAAAAAAATATATGTGGCGTCCCCGAGAAGGTTTTACATTTTAAAAAATGACAATTGGGACCCCCGAGAAGGTTTCACATTGTTAAAAAATATATATTTGGCGCCCCCGAGAAGGTTTTACATTTTTAAAAATGACAATTGGGACCCCCGAGAAGGTTTCACATTGTTAAAATAATACAGTTGGCGGCCCCGAGAAGGTTTTACATTTTTAAAAGTGACAGTTGGAACCCCCGAGGTTTCACATTGTTAAAAAAAATACAGTTGGCGGCCCCGAGAAGGTTTTACATTTTTAAAAATTTCAGTTGGAAGTCCCGAGAAAGTTTCATATTCTTAAAAAAAATACATTTGGCGCCCCCGAGAAGGTTTTACGTTTTTAAAAATGACAGTTGGGATCCCCAAGAAGGGTTCATATTCTTAAATAAAGATAGAAGAAGGTTTTACTTAAAAAAAAACGGTTGGGACCCCAGAGAACGTTTCTCATTTTTTTAAAAAAAGAGTGCATCGTTCCAGAGAAGCACGGTTGTAGTTTTAACTCTACGTTGGCAATTTATATAAATTATATACGTATACGAGGCGCAGTCATTAATTTTGTCTTAAAAAATAATAAAAACCAAAAATATGTTACATTTCTATTTTTTGACAAAATGATGATTAACGATGATGATTGGATTAATTAAACTAAATATCCATGTATTGTCCATCATTGTTTATTATAAAATATACTTTTTTAAGACCCACCACTGACCCGGAAATGACCGGCAATCAGGCAAGACTTCTATCATTACGGGTACTAAGACCAAGTAATTATATATTTTTTATTTATTTATCATATAGAAATATCATAATTGATTATTATAATAATGTTGTATAAAAAAAAAAAAATAAAGTGCGAACAGGAGGCGCTGCCCATATGTGCAACATCCTTGGTGGGAAATGATAATGACACAGGTAGCAAACATAGAAAAGCACAACCTCAGTAAGCTCGCCCTCTCTTTTCTTGAAGGGATCTCATTTGCCAAAATCGGTCTTATCTAAGCAAATATTAGCCCCGCCCACCCACCCTCTCTTTTCTTAGAGGATATGTCATTTGCCAAAATCAGTCTTATCGTAGCAGGTACTAGCCCCACCCACCCACCCGCTCTTTTCTTACAGGGTATGTCAGCTGCCAAAATCAGTCATTCTTAGCAAGTACTGATGACTAACTTTTACAAAAGAGGATCAAAATTTGTAAACATTACGAGCTTACTTATATAGACAAGGCAGGAGTTTTGAACATCTTCTCTAGTGTTTAGTTGGTTATGCTTTAATGGATTTCTCTTTTGTTTGTTTTGTTTTTGTTTGTAATTTATAAATGTATTAAATGTTTTTTTTTTGGTTTATTTATTAATGAAAAATAACAGCTTGATTTATTAATAACAATGTACAGCGATTAATGACTACTAGTTGTTATGGTTATTA
The DNA here is from genome assembly GCA_022388445.1 of Zophobas atratus. Classification (NCBI taxonomy): domain Eukaryota; kingdom Metazoa; phylum Arthropoda; class Insecta; order Coleoptera; family Tenebrionidae; genus Zophobas; species Zophobas atratus. The sequence continues at coordinate 4,709,420 of CM039445.1, read as the reverse complement.
TCCTAAAAAAAATACTCTTATAAAATTACGTTTTTTTTTTGGAATCTACATCATAAAGAATTGTTTTATTAATTTGTTGGAACTCTCGTACTGAAGAGGTAATCCGCTATTTTCCAGACACCCGGTGGTATAGTCTGATCATATTTTGCACATTTTCGAAAGGATTATTCGGCAAAATTTTGAGCTGATTTCATCAATTTTTTGGAGGGGATAAGTAAATATATTTTGATTAAAAATGTATCGGTCCATTACTTTCGGAGAATCGGAGATTATGTCTAATGAAAATCCGGGACGCTTACGTTGGGGGAGTAAAAATTCAAATCAAAAAAGTGGCGGCGCAAACAAATTTTATAATTATTAATATTAAATAAAGTCATACAAACTCTATAAATCAGATTTATTTACCACACATGGAGTCACAATAGTCATAAATATCCAAGATACATTCCTTGAGTCGGTTTCTATACAAGTCGGATTTTTCACACATGATCGTCATAAACTCGGTCCGATCTTCAAAAAAGACTTGGTTGCATGTTTCTTCATCACTCAGAAAAGAAGAAATTTCCTCGGGTGTGCACATGGTCAGAGTACATTCGTATGCAGCATGCATCAACATATGCGGCCTGATATAATTAAGACACTCCAGAAAATCCCCATACGAATAAAAATCCCCAACATCGACCCCATACGAGTCCAGAATCCGCCCCAATTCATCGTAGTAAGTTCGAACCAGTTCATCTTCATACTTCAGCCTTGTGGAACGATGTGTGGTTAAATAAAGCACCGAAAGCAGATCATAAACAGGAGGACAATATCTGACTATTTGGAAATCAAACAAGACACAATTAGCAGCTTCGCCGTCTTCGTATTTGACCATCATGTTGCTGGTCCACAGATCTCCATGGCACAACACGTTCCGAAAACGATCCGAGGGTCTGGGCACTGTGTAGTACAACTCTTTGAATTTTGGCCAAAATGCGTCAAAGTTGCGTTGGTTCGTTGGGGTTTGGATGTCTGATAGTAGTTTGACGGCGGTTAGGACTGCTTTGACTCCAGTTCCTGACTGTCTGGCACCTCTGTGTTTCTCGTCCTCGAAGAACAGGGGTTCGGTGAAATATTCTTTGTAGGAGTTGTACAAAGAGTAGGGTTTTCCTGTCTTTTGAGAGATTTTTTCTTCAAGAAGGAGAGAACAAGCGTGAAATTTGGCCAACGTTTTGACCAACAAAGTGAGCATGTTGAAATTTAGAGGTTCCATAGCGTCTAAATTTTGGTAGCCGAGAAGAGCCATATCTTCAAAGAGCATGAATTCTTTGGGTCTGTGAAAGTAGCAAGGTGGTATACAGTCGTTGATGATGTTGATTCCGTGGTTTAGCATTTGTGCGACTATTGTTTCATAGATGAAGAATTCTCTTGAAAATGTGTTAAGATCTTTGGCGATGTCCATAGGAGTACCGAGTCTTGGGACTGATTTAATGAAGCAATTGATAGTGGTTTCGTCCGACTGATGAAGAATTCTGATCTGTAGTTTGTGGTATTGACCCAAAAATCCACTAACATCACCCAGCGGTGTCACTTTATAGGACAAAAACTTGTAGTTTGTCGTGGCGAGCTTATTTTTGACGATGACATAACAATCTTCTTTCGACAAGAGTGGACAGTTCAGGATTTCTTTCAATTCTTCCAGCGCTGTTTCGTTTTGGTGGAATCTAGCAGCTTCTAATTTTGCTATAGGTAAAATATGGTGAACACTTAGTTGGAAATCTTCGACTGGAAAAATTGTGTCTGGAATTTCTTGCTTTAAACAATCATAGTAGTGATCCAACAAAGTCTTCCAATGGTGCTGGCGCAACTCCGCCGTTGTGTTAAAGAAAATTAGTTGAAGAATGTCATACACAGGTGACGCGTAAAAATTTGATTCTATGTTTATCAATTTACACTCAAATGAATCTTTAAATATTAAATTTTTGGAAGCTAAATTCCCGTGACAGAAAGTTTTTACCAACTTTGAACGAAGTTGTCGTTCCTCCAGGGCTTCGATCACTCCAGATATTTGGTCTTCATTTTCCACCACAGATGAAACTAAAGCCACAATTTTAGGGTCTCTGATATCAAAATTCGTGCGCTTGAAAGCTTCCAAAGTAGACTTTGTTTCGTCGAAAGTGAGACCAGCGGCGTGAAAACTCGCCAAAACCTTTAAAGCGGCCAAAACATGTTCAAGTGTCAGAGGTTCACACTTTTCGGAGTTTAAATGTTTTTGAAGAATCAACTTACAGTCTTGCGTGGTCAAAGAGTGAACCATTGTAGCCAACAGCACTTTTAAATTTGGACTGAAGTGACTAAATTTATTGTCGACCTAAATTAAACTTTAAGCGTGGGTAAATAAATGATTAGATAAACAACCACAATTGTTCTGTCAAAATGAAACAAGATGGAAAAGTAGGTGATTTATTTGTTAGTTTTAAAACAACTGCAAAAATAGTATAATTCTAAGACACACTCCCGCAGCTTATTTTTGACGATGGAAGATTTTTGGCAAATTTTCTCCAAGTACTCCTTTCGGTCTTGGAAAAAGATATACTTGGAAGTTTCGTCGTTGTCCAGAAGTGAAGAAATGTCGTCAGAACTGGACGCGAACATCATGTATAGTATAGCTTGCACTACCATTTGGGGCCTCATGTATTCTACATTGTCCAGAAATTCTTCAAACGAGTAGATTGTTGTAGCGTCGTAACCATACACACCCAACACTTTAGCAAACTCTTGGTAGTACAGATGTGTCATTTCTTCCTCATGCTTCATTCTAGTCGTTCTATTAGTCGTCAAATACATGACAGAGAGAAAATCGTGACCAGGCGAACAATATCTAATATTTTGAAAATCAACGAAGACACAATCAATGGGTTCTGCACCGTCAAACTTCACCATGATGTTATTAGTCCATAAGTCGCCATGACAAAGCACATTTCTGAAACGTTCCGAGGGCTTGATCACGTCAAAAAACAACCTCTCCAATTCTGGCCACACTTTCTTCAAACTGGTTTGATTTTCTTCAGTTTTGAGTTCTGGAAATAGATTGACAACGTGAAAAACCGACCGAACACCCACTTGCATAATCAAAGCGCCTGATTGTTTTTCGCGCGAAAAGAAAATCTCTTTGACATACTTGTCGTATTCTTCGTTTAGACGATATTTGCAGTTTCTTCGTTTGGACATTTCTTCTTCAAAAACTATTGTGGAAGCATGAAACTGTGCTAGTTTTTTGACAGTGAGTGAAAGAAGGTGACAATCAAAGGGGTGTTGTGGTAGCATTCTATAATTTTTCATAGTCAAGTCGTCGAAAACTATCACATCTTCGTTTCTTTGGAAATAGAACGAAGATAGACATGTATTGATATTAGTGATTCCAAGTTTTTGCATCTGTGGCACTAGAGTTTCGTAGATGAAGAGTTCCTTGAAGAAACACCCGGTTTCATCTATAACGCTTCTAGCAGATGTGTTTTTAGGGATTGTTTTAACGAAGCAGTTGATGGTGTCTTCGGATTTGTGGACGATTTTGATGGTTAGTTTGTAGTAGGTGCCTAAATAACCGTTGACTTTGTCGAGAGGGCTAACTACAAAAGAAATTAGTTTGAAATTCGGTGATTTTAGTTTGTTTGTGACTATGGTGTAACAATCTTCACGTGATAGAATTGGGCAAGTCAGGGTTTCGTGAAGTGCTGCTGACGATTCGTGGTTTTTGAAACGAAGAGCCTTTTCTAGTTTGATTATGGGTAAAAAGTAGTGAGCTTCTTTTCGCAGCTGTTCGTACGATTCAACTTCTAGAAGATACTGTTTCAGTTCTTGGCACAGACATCTATGGTAGTAGAACAACACGTCGTCAAAGTGGTGTTGGCGAAAATCTTCACTCGTTGCGAAGAACAACAGTTGAAGGAAGTCAAAAATGGGTGGTACGTACTGGTTTGCTTTGAAATTGAGTAGTTTGCAGTCAATTGGGGCGTCTTGGTCGTACTTGAACATAATATTTCGCACCATTAAATTACCATGACATAAAGTTCTTCTGGATTTTTGGGAGTTCTGACGCCCTTCTAGATCTTCCACTAGTTCGACTAAGTCGTCTTGATTTGTCAAAGTGGAAAGCAAGTCCAAGACTTCACTTTTCTTCAAATTGATTCTAAAATTATCTACTTTGTATTTTTTGTCCAAGGTAAATCGCTCTTCTGTTTCTTTCGTTTTAATTTCTTCGTAGGCCAAACTTCCCGAGTGGAACTTGGCCAAAACTTTCAACACGACTTTAACGTGGTCCAAATCCAGATCGTCTTTCGCACAAACTTGGAATCCTTGCCACGACAAATCCTCAAAAAACAACAAATTTGCCTTTCCATAGTACAACTCGGGGGTGATTTTAGGGTTAAATCTCGGAATCGCGTTTTTGAAATCGTCGAACAAAATTTGATAAATTTTCGGTTTCTTCAAACTCGTCTTTGCGAAAAAACTAAGCGTTCTTTCGTTGACACCATCATGAATGGTGACTTTGAGGATGAAATTATCGTTCGGTAGTGGTACAATTTCGGACGTAAGTGTCCGAACTTGACTTTTCACACAGTTTTTGACAATATTTTCACACTCTGCAACAGACAACTCAGTCATTTCGTTACAACTCGAAGAAACTCGAAAATCGTTCGTTTTATACAGCCCGACTAAGGTCACTTAAACCAATTAGGAACAATTCGAACTAAAATTATCGCGGTTGAAATTGAAAGCAATTGGAGTCGCGACATGCAATGCGAGGTAATAATTTTTACGAGTTTGCGCTATTAAACAATAGAACAATTCGTCGATTTTCAAACAAATTTAATAAGTCATACAATAATATTTTCAAACATCGATAAATCCGTCACAGAGAGAGTACAAATCTAGGAGACCTTCCCGCAGATACGTTTTCACTGTAGGCGACTTTTCGCAAATTTTCGTCAAGTATTCTTTGCGGTCTTTGAAGAAGACGAATTTGGCGGTTTCGTCGTCGACCAAGAACGACGAAATTTCGTCAGGCGTGCACATGGTGAACATTCGGTATATAATGGTCTGGAGTACCATCTGGGGTCTTATGTATTCCACACTTTGTAGAAACTCTTCATGGGGGTAAATATCGTCAGCGCTGTATCCATAATCACCCAAAATTTTGGCAAACTCTTGGTAGTAAGAAGTCTTCAATTCGTCTTCATGCGTGAGTCGAGTAGTGCGATCCGTGGTCAAATAAATCACCGACAGGAAATCATGAGCTTAAATGTATAAAATGTGATGAGTTTTTATACTTGTGATTTATCACTGCATTAATTTTTTTTTAGATTTGGTTATACAGGGTGTCTCAAAAAACTTAATGACTGAGTCAATTTGTTTTATTGAAGAAATCAAGAATAGCAAAACTGAATACTTTGAAATAGTGTAGATGTTTTAAAGTTTTTGTAAGCATGGTAACTTTTTCGAAAATTTGATTAATCAAACATGCGGCAAATCGAAAAATACAAATCGTAAAAATCGAAAATCTAAAAATGGATAACCAAAAAATCGAAAATTCAATGAATCAAATACCGAGGTCGACTGAAAAGTGGAAATTCACAAACCTCAAAAATCGAAAAATCGAAAATTGAAAAACGGAAAAACCAAAAAATCGAAAAGTCAAAAATTTGTAATACTGAAAATTAAAAAAATCAATAACAAAAATTTAAAAAAATCGGAAATTAAAATAATCAAAATATATAAAGCAGAAAAAATTGCAAAGCCTAAAAACTGAAACGAACAGAAAAATCGAAAAAGCAAAAATTGGAAAAACAAAAATTCGAAAAATCTAAAATCGCAAAAGTGGAAAATCGAAAATCTGAATAAAGGAACTTGGAAATTCTGAAAATTGGAAAATCGAAAACCAAAAAATCGGAAAGAAACAAAATTGAAGTCTAAAAGGTGAGAATGGAAAAATTGAAAAACCGAAAACTCTAAAAATCGACAATGGACAAATTGAAAATCGCAAAATTGAAAAATTGAACAAAGAAAAATCGATGAATTGAAAAATCGAAAATTCGACTACTCAAATTTTCTAAAAATCGAAAAATCATAAAACCGAAATATCCAAAATTCTAATGGTCGAAAGTCGCAAAAGTGAAAATCGAAAATTCTGAAAAGCGGAAAATAGAACATCGAAAAATTTAAAAGAAAGAAAATTGAAGTCTAAAAACCGAAGAATGGAAAAATTAAAAATCAAAAATTCGAAAAATCAAAACCGAAAATTCAAAGATTTAAAAAGGAAAATCGAAAAATCAAAAATCTGAAAATTGAAACTCGAAAATTCGGAAAATCGAAAAGTAAAAAAATTGAAGTCTAAAAGCTGAAGAATGGAAAACTGAACAATCGAAAATTCGAAAATCAAATATCGAAAAATCGAAAAGCCGGAAAATCGAAAATTCGATGAATCAGATATGCGAAAAACAGAAAATCTGAAAATACAAAACTGAAAAATCGAAAATCTAAAAATGAAAAAACCGAAAATCGAAAATTCAATGAATATAATACGTAGGTCGATCGAAAAACCGGAAATTCACAAATCTGAAAAATCGGAAATTTGCAAGATTGAAAAACCGAAAATTGAAAAATCAAAAAACCGAAAAATGGAAAATTCAAAAATAGGAAAACAGAAAATTCGAAAATTCATAATATTGAAAACTCTAAAAGTCGACAATTCAAAAATCGAAAAGTAAACAAATTTCAAAGCCTAAAAAGTGACGAACAGAAAAATCGAAAACTCGTAAAATCATAAAGTGGAAAATCGAAAACTGGAAATTGAAAAATCGGAGATTGGAAAATCGAAAATCGAAATATCGAGAATCGACAAATTAAAAAACCGAATAATCCGAACCTAAAATAATAGAAAAGTGGAAAAGTAAAAATTGCAAAGTCTAAAACTGACGAACAGAAAAATTTAAAAGAATCGAAAAATATCTAAAAATGGAAAAATCGAAATGCTCAAAAATCGAAAATTCGATTAATCAATATTCTAAAAATCGAAAAAACGGACACAAATCCACAAATCTGAAAAATCGAAAATCGAAATATCGAGCCTCGAAAAATTAAAAAACCGAAAAATTGAAAAATCCCAAATCGAAAAATGAAAAAACCAAAAATTCAAAAATTAAACTAACGGAAAGTAAAATAATCGAAAAATGGAAACATAAAACAAACCGCAGAACCATAAAAACTGAAACAAACAGAAAAATCGAAAAATTTAATGATTAATGGAAAATCGAAAAATCGAGAATAGAAGAATTAAAAAAACTGAAAATTGAAAAATCGGAAATCGAAGAATTAAAAACGTAAAATCGAAAATTCAAAAATCAAAAAAATCGGAAAGTAAAATATAATCGAAAAATGCAAAAAAAAATGCAGCAAAGTCTAAAAACTGACCAACAGAAAAATAACAAATCGAAAAACGGAAAAACCGAAAACTCGAAAATTCAAAATACCGCAAACTTGAAAAATCAGAAAATGGGAAAGTAAAAAAATCGAAAAATTAAAAAATCGGAAATCGAAAAATGAAAAAAAAAAACGAAAATTCAAAAATCGAATAATCCGAAACTAAAATAATAGAAAAGTGGAAAAGTAAAAATTGCAAAGTCTAAAACTGACGAACACAAAAATTAAAAAAAATCGAAAAATATCTAAAAATGGAAAAATCGAAATGCTCAAAAATCGAAAATTCGATTAATCAATATTCTAAAAATCGAAAAAAACGGACACAAATCCACAAATCTGAAAAATCGAAAATCGAAATATCGAAACTCGAAAAATTAAAAAACCGAAAAATTGAAAAATCCCAAATCGAAAAATGAAAAAAACCAAAAATTCAAAAATTAAACTATCGGAAAGTAAACTAATCGAAAAATGGAAGCATAAAACAAATCGCAAAACCATAAAAACTGAAACAAACAGAAAAATCGAAAAATTTAATGATTAATGGAAAATCGAAAAATCGAGAATAGAAGAATTAAAAAAACGGAAAATTGAAAAATCGGAAATCGAAGAATTAAAAACGTAAAATCGAAAATTCAAAAATCAAAAAAATCGGAAAGTAAAATATAATCGAAAAATGCAAAAAAAATGCAGCAAAGTCTAAAAACTGACCAACAGAAAAATCAACAAATCGAAAAACGGAAAAAACCGAAAACTCGAAAATTCAAAATACCGCAAATTTGAAAAATCAGAAAATGGGAAAGTAAAAAATCGAAAAGTTGATAGAAAAATCTAAAAAGCGTCAACTATGATTGATAAACTTTAAACCAAAATTATGAAGTTTATAAACTGAACATTTTTTTTGTTTTTTGAAATGTAGGTAGTACACTTCAAAAAATGTCCGTGACTTAATTTAATGTGAATTTTATAACTATGGTTGGCACAATTAGCCCTAATATTAGTGTGATTTTGAGCATATTCTCGATTTTATTAGAGCAGAATAGGTTTTTTTTTCTAATTTTATAAGTTGCGGAAACTAATAGCACATCACTAGATATTGCAAAAAAAATTGGGCTCAGGTTCCAACTAATTGACAAGATTTCAAAGTATTCAGTTTTGCAATTCTTGATTTCTTCAATAAAATAAATTTACTCAGTCATTTTTTTTTGAGTCACCCTGTATGTATAAACAAGTCCAAAAAATATAAATGGAATGGTAAATCACAAGTATAGACTCAAAAACTAATTCAGAGTAAGAATTTGGTCAACACGTAAATTTCGTTGTAGTTTGAGCCTACCTACAAATTCTGCCCTTGGACGATTTGTACCGCCTCCTACCGGCAAAAACGATCCGCCCATAGGCTCAAAACATTTGCGTGCGATTGTACGTACTGGTTTGCTTTGAAGTTGAATAGTTTGCAGTCAATTGGGGCGTCTTGGTCGTACTTGAACATAATATTTCGCACCATTAAATTACCATGACATAAAGTTCGTCTGGATTTTTGGGAGTTCTGCCGTTCTTCTAGATCTTCCACTAGTTCAACTAAGTTGTCTTGATTTGTCAAAGTGGAAAGCAAGTCCAGGACTTCAGGTTTCTTCAAATTGATTCTAAAACCATCTACTTTGTATTTTTGGTCCAAGGTAAATCGCTCTTCTGTGTTTTTCGTTTTAACTTCTTCTTTAAGTTCCCGAGTGGAACTTGGCCAAAACTTTCAACACGACTTTAACGTGATCCAAATCCAGATCTTCTTTCGCACAAACTTGGAATCCTTGCCACGACAAATCCTCAAAAAACAACAAATTTGCCTTTCCATAGTACAACTCGGGTGTGATTTTAGGGTTAAATCTCGGAATCGCGTTTTTGAAATCGTCGAACAAAATTTGATAAATTTTCGGTTTCTTCAAACTTGTCTTTGCGAAAAAATTAAGCGTTCTTTCGTTGACACCATCATGAATGGTGACTTTGAGGATGAAATTATCGTTCGGTAGTGGTACAATTTCGGACGTAAGTGTCCGAACTTGACTTTTCACACAGTTTTTGACAATATTTTCACACTCTGCAACAGACAACTCAGTCATTTCGTTACAACTCGAAGAAACTCGAAAATCGTTCGTTTTATACAGCCCGACTAAGGTCACTTAAACCAATTAGGAACAATTCGAACTAAAATTATCGCGGTTGAAATTGAAAGCAATTGGAGTCGCGACATGCAATGCGAGGTAATAATTTTTACGAGTTTGCGCTACTAAACAATAGAACAATTCGTCGATTTTCAAACAAATTTAATAAGTCATACAATAATATTTTCAAACAACGATAAATCCGTCACATAGAGAGTACAAATCTAGCAGACCTTCCCGCAGATACGTTTTCACTGTAGACGACTTTGCGCAAATTTTCGTCAAATATTCTTTGCGATCTTCGAAGAAGACGAATTTGGCGGTTTCGTCGTCGACCAAGAACGACGAAATTTCGTCAGGCGTGCACATGGTGAACATTCGGTATATAATGGTCTGGAGTACCATCTGGGGTCTTATGTATTCCACGCTTTGTAGAAATTCTTCATGGGGGTAAATATCGTCAGCACTGTATCCATAATCACCCAAAATTTTGGCAAACTCTTGGTAGTAGAAAGTCTTCAATTCGTCTTCATGGGTGAGTCGAGTCGTGCGATCCGTGGTCAAATAAATCACCGACAGGAAATCATGGGCTGGTGGACAGTATCTCGTACACTGAAAATCGACGAAAACGCAGTCAACGGGTTGGGTACCATCAAGCTTGATCATGATGTTGTTGGTCCACAAATCACCATGCGACACCACGTTTCGGTAAACCCTAGACGGTAGAGTCACCTCGAAAAAAAGCGTCTGCAATTTTGGCCACCATCTGTTGAAATTCTTTTGATTCTGTTCCGTTTTGAGCTCTGGAAATAAATTAATAACGTCGATGATTGAGCGAACGCCGACTTGCATAAGAACAGCCCCTGAGTGTTGCTCCAGCGAAAAATAGATCTCTTGTAGGTACTTCTGGTATTCATCCCCCAATCGGTACTTCCGGTCTAACTCTTTGGACTTCATTTCTTCAAAAAGTATGGTGGAGGCGTGGAATTGTGCCACTTTCTTCACGGTTAGTGCTAGAAGGGGTAGATCATACGGTACTTGCGCTGGAAGGGTTTGATAGTTAAGTGTGGCGAAATCTTCAAAAACTGCCAGTTCTTCCGATCTGTAGAAATAACAAGGAGCTAGACACTGGTTGAAGGTGTCAATTTTTCGCATCTGTGGGGCTAGAGTTTGGTAGATGAAGATTTCTTTGAGGAAGCAGTTAGCTTCGTTCACTATATTTCTAGAAGCGTCATTCTTGGGGATTGATTTCACGAAACAGTTGATGGTTTGTTCGGTTTGGTGGAAGATCTTGATGGTTAGTTTGTGGTAGGTACCTAAATAACCGTTGGCTTTATCCAGAGGGGTAACTACAAAAGAAATTAGTTGAAAATTGGGTGATTTTATTTTGTTTGTGACTATAGTGTAACAATCTTCACGTGATAGAATTGGGCAAGTCAGGGTTTCGTGAAGTGCTGCTGAAGATTGGTGGTTTTTAAAACGAAGAGCCTTTTCTAGTTTGATTATGGGTAAAAAGTAGTGAGCTTCTTTTCGCAGTTGTTCGTACGATTCAGGTTCTAGAAGGTACTGTTTCAGTTCTTCGCAAAGACATCTATGGTAATAAAATAACAAGTCTTCTAAGTGGTGTTGACGAAAATCTTCACTCGTGGCGAAGAACAACAGTTGAAGACAATCGAAAATGGGTGGTACGTACTGGTTTGCTTTGAAATTGAGTAGTTTGCAGTCAATTGGGGCGTCTTGGTCGTACTTGAACATAATATTTCGCACGATTAAATTACCATGGCATAAAGTTCTTCTGGGTTTTTGGGAGTTCTGACGTTCTTCTAGATCTTTCACTAGTTCAACTAAGTCGTCTTGATTTGTCAAAGTGGAAAGCAAGTCCAAGACTTCACTTTTCTTCAAATTGATTCTAAAATTATCTACTTTGTATTTTTTGTCCAAGGTAAATCGCTCTTCTGTTTCTTTCGTTTTAATTTCTTCATAGGCCAAACTTCCCGAGTGGAACTTGGCCAAAACTTTCAACACAACTTTAACGTGGTCCAAATCCAGATCTTCTTTCGCACAAACTTGGAATCCTTGCCACGACAAATCCTCAAAAAACAACAAATTTCCCTTCCCATAGTACAACTCGGGGATGATTTTAGGGTTAAATCTCGGAATCGCGTTTTTGAAATCGTCGAACAAAATTTGACAAATTTTCGGTTTCTTCAAACTTGTCTTTGCGAAAAACCTAAGCGTTCTTTCGTTGACACCATCATGAATGGTGACTTTGAGGATGAAATTGTCGTCCGACAGCGGTACAATTTCGGAAGTGAGGGTTCGAACCTCACGTTTCACACAGTTTTTGACAATATTTTCACACTCTGCCACAGACAACTCAGTCATTTCGTTACAACTCGAAGAAACTCGAAAATCGTTCGTTTTATACAGCCCGACTAAGGTCACTTAAACCAATTAGGAACAATTCGAACTAAAATTATCGCGGTTGAAATTGAAAGCAATTGGAGTCGCGACATGCAATGCGAGGTAATAATTTTTACGAGTTTGCGCTATTAAACAATAGAACAATTCGTCGATTTTCAAACAAATTTAATAAGTCATACAATAATATTTTCAAACATCGATAAATCCGTCACATAGAGAGTACAAATCTAGGAGACCTTCCCGCAGATACGTTTTCACAGTTGGCGACTTTGCGCAAATTTTCGTCAAATATTCTTTGCGGTCTTTGAAGAAGACGAATTTGGCGGTTTCGTCGTCGACCAAGAACGACGAAATTTCGTCAGGTGTGCACATGGTGAACATTCGGTATATAATGGTCTGGAGTACCATCTGGGGTCTTGTGTATTCCACGCTTTGTAGAAATTCTTCATGGGAGTAAATATCGTCAGCACTGTATCCATAATCACCCAAAATTTTGGCAAACTCTTGGTAGTAGAAAGTCTTCAATTCGTCTTCATGGGTGAGTCGAGTCGTGCGATCCGTGGTCAAATAAATCACGGATAGGAAATCATGGGCTGGTGGACAGTATCTCGTACACTGAAAATCGACGAAGACACAATCAATGGGTTGAGTACCATCAAGCTTGACCATGATGTTGTTGGTCCACAAATCACCATGCGACACCACGTTTCGGTAAACCCTAGAAGGTAGAGTCGCCTCGAAAAAAAGCGTCTGCAATTTTGGCCACCATCTGTTGAAATTCTTCTGATTTTGTTCCGTTTTGAGCTCTGGAAATAAATTAATAACGTCGATGATCGAGCGAACGCCGACTTGCATAAGAACAGCCCCTGAGTGTCGCTCCAGCGAAAAATAGATCTCTTGTAGGTACTTGTGGTATTCATCCCCCAATCGGTACTTCCGGTTTAACTCTTTGGACTTCATTTCTTCAAAAAGTATGGTGGAGGCGTGGAATTGTGCCACTTTTTTCACGGTCAGTTCTAGAAGGGGTAGATCATAGGGGGTTTGCGCTGGAAGGGTTTGATAGTTAAGTGTGGCGAAATCTTCAAAAACTGCCAGTTCTTCCGATCTGTAGAAATAACAAGGAGCTAGACACTGGTTGAAGGTGTCAATTTTTCGCATCTGTGGGGCTAGAGTTTGGTAGATGAAGATTTCTTTGAGGAAGCAGTTAGCTTCGTTCACTATATTTCTAGAAGCGTCATTTTTGGGGATTGATTTCACGAAACAGTTGATGGTTTGTTCGGTTTGGTGGAAGATCTTGATTGTTAGTTTGTGGTAGGTGCCTAGATAACCGTTGGCTTTGTCCAGAGGGGTCACTACAAAAGAAATTAGTTTGAAATTCGGCGATTTTAGTTTGTTTGTGACTATAGTGTAACAATCTTCACGTGATAGAATTGGGCAAGTCAGGGTTTCGTGAAGTGCTGCTGAAGATTCGTGGTTTTTGAAACGAAGCGCCTTTTCTAGTTTGATTATGGGTAAAAAGTAGTGAGCTTCTTTTCGCAGTTGTTCGTACGATTCAGGTTCTAGAAGGTACTGTTTCAGTTCTTCGCAAAGACATCTATGGTAATAGAATAACAAGTTTTCTAAGTGGTGTTGACGAAAATCTTCACTCGTGGCGAAGAACAACAGTTGAAGACAATCGAAAATGGGTGGTACGTACTGGTTTGCTTTGAAATTGAGTAGTTTGCAGTCAATTGGGGCGTCTTGGTCGTACTTGAAGATAATATTTCGCACCATTAAATTACCATGACATAAAGTTCTTCTGGATTTTTGGGAGTTCTGACGCCCTTCTAGATCTTCCACTAGTTCGACTAAGTCGTCTTGATTTGTCAAAGTGGAAAGCAAGTCCACGACTTCACTTTTCTTCAAATTGATTCTAAAACCATCAACTTTGTATTTTTGGTCCAACGTAAATCGCTCTTCTGTTTCTTTCGTTTTGATTTCTTCGTAGGCCAAACTTCCCGAGTGGAACTTGGCCAAAACTTTCAACACGACTTTAACGTGGTCCAAATCCGGATCGTCTTTCGCACAAACTTGGAATCCTTGCCACGACAAATCCTCAAAAAACAACAAATTTGCCTTTCCATAGTACAACTCGGGGGTGATTTTAGGGTTAAATCTCGGAATCGCGTTTTTGAAATCGTCGAACAAAATTTGATAAATTTTCGGTTTCTTCAAACTTGTCTTTGCGAAAAAATTAAGCGTTCTTTCGTTGACACCATCATGAATGGTGACTTTGAGGATGAAATTATCGTTCGGTAGTGGTACAATTTCGGACGTAAGTGTCCGAACTTGACTTTTCACACAGTTTTTGACAATATTTTCACACTCTGCAACAGACAACTCAGTCATTTCGTTACAACTCGAAGAAACTCGAAAATCGTTCGTTTTATACAGCCCGACTAAGGTCACTTAAACCAATTAGGAACAATTCGAACTAAAATTATCGCGGTTGAAATTGAAAGCAATTGGAGTCGCGACATGCAATGCGAGGTAATAATTTTTACGAGTTTGCGCTATTAAACAATAGAACAATTCGTCGATTTTCAAACAAATTTAATAAGTCATACAATAATATTTTCAAACATCGATAAATCCGTCACATAGAGAGTACAATTCTAGCAGACCTTCCCGCAGATACGTTTTCACAGTTGGCGACTTTGCGCAAATTTTCGTCAAATATTCTTTGCGGTCTTTGAAGAAGACGAATTTGGCGGTTTCGTCGTCGACCAAGAACGACGCAATTTCGTCAGGCGTGCACATGGTGAACATTCGGTATATAATGGTCTGGAGTACCATCTGAGGTCTTATGTATTCCACACTTTGTAGAAACTCTTCATGGGGGTAAATATCGTCAGCACTGTATCCATAATCACCCAAAATTTTGGCAAACTCTTGGTAGTAAAAAGTCTTCAATTCGTCTTCATGGGTGAGTCGAGTCGTGCGATCCGTGGTCAAATAAATCACTGACAGGAAATCATGGGCTGGTGGACAGTATCTCGTACACTGAAAATCGACGAAGACACAATCAATGGGTTGGGTACCATCAAGCTTGACCATGATGTTGTTGGTCCACAAATCACCATGCGACAACACGTTTCGGTAAACCCTAGAAGGTAGAGTCACCTCGAAAAAAAGCGTCTGCAATTTTGGCCACCATCTGTTGAAATTCTTCTGATTCTGTTCCGTCTTGAGCTCTGGAAATAAATTAATAACGTCGATGATTGAGCGAACGCCGACTTGCATAAGAACAGCCCCTGAGTGTTGCTCCAGCGAAAAATAAATCTCTTGTAGGTACTTCTGGTATTCATCCCCCAATCGGTACTTCCGGTCTAACTCTTTGGATTTCATTTCTTCAAAAAGTATGGTGGAGGCGTGGAATTGTGCCACTTTCTTCACGGTTAGTGCTAGAAGGGGTAGGTCATACGGGACTTGCGCTGGAAGGGTTTGATAGTTAAGTGTGGCGAAATCTTCAAAAACTGCCAGTTCTTCCGATCTGTAGAAATAACAAGGAGCTAGACACTGGTTGAAGGTGTCAATTTTTCGCATCTGTGGGGCTAGAGTTTGGTAGATGAAGATTTCTTTGAGGAAACAATTAGCTTCGTTCACTATGTTTCTAGAAGCGTCATTTTTGGGGATTGATTTCACGAAACAGTTGATGGTTTGTTCGGTTTGGTGGAAGATCTTGATTGTTAGTTTGTGGTAGGTGCCTAGATAACCGTTGGCTTTGTCCAGAGGGGTCACTACAAAAGAAATTAGTTTGAAATTCGGCGACTTTAGTTTGTTAGTGACGATAGTGTAACAATCTTCACGTGATAGAATTGGGCAAGTCAGGGATTCGTGAAGTGCTGCTGAAGATTCGTGGTTTTTGAAACGAAGAGCCTTTTCTAGTTTGATTATGGGTAAAAAGTAGTGAGCTTCTTTTCGCAGTTGTTCGTGCGATTCAGGTTCTAGAAGGTACTGTTTCAGGTCTTCGCAAAGACATCTATGGTAATAGAATAACAAGTCTTCTAAGTGGTGTTGACGAAAATCTTCACTCGTAGCGAAGAACAACAGTTGAAGACAATCAAAAATGGGTGGTACGTACTGGTTTGCTTGGAAATTGAGTAGTTTGCAGTCAATTGGGGCTTGTTGGTCGTACTTGAACATAATATTTCGCACCATTAAATTACCATGACATAAAGTTCGTCTGGATTTTTGGGAGTTCTGACGCCCTTCTAGATCTTCCACTAGTTCGACTAAGTCGTCTTGATTTGTCAAAGTGGAAAGCAACTCCACGACTTCAGTTGTCTTCAGATTTATTCTAAACCCATCAACTTTGTATTTTTGGTCCAAGGTAAATCGTTCTCCTGTTTCTTTCGTTTTAATTTCTTCATAGACCAAATTTCCTGAGTGGAACTTGGCCAAAACTTTCAACACGACTTTAACGTGGTCCAAATCCAGATCTTCTTTCGCACAAACTTGGAATCCTTGCCACGACAAATCCTCAAAAAACAACAAATTTGCCTTTCCATAGTACAACTCGGGGGTGATTTTAGGGTTAAATCTCGGAATCGCGTTTTTGAAATCGTCGAACAAAATTTGATAAATTTTCGGTTTCTTCAAACTTGTCTTTGCGAAAAAACTAAGCGTTCTTTCGTTGACACCGTCATGAATGGTGACTTTGAGGATGAAATTATCGTTCGGTAGTGGTACAATTTCAGACGTAAGTGTCCGAACTTGACTTTTCACACAGTTTTTGACAATATTTTCACACTCTGCAACCGACAACTCAGTCATTTTGCTCAAACTCAACGAAAATGTAAATTAGAAAAATGCATTTGATTTATATTGAGGTTAATCGTCCACTTAGACACAATTTATAGAATAATCTCGCTTTAAATTGAAACCAATTTATGCGTTAGGACAATGCTGTTTTATTAAGTAGAGTGGTGGCGTGCATTCAAAAGTCGTGAGGTATTAAAGTTTACGAGTCCGCGTTATTACAACAACACGTTTTTCAGATAGTCGAACAATAGAACAAAACTATAATAAATTTAGTCGCGCCATTAGCACGAAATGAAAAAATTTGAAGGCCCCTTAGTCCCTCTGAGCGACTGCTACAAAGCCATAAGTTCCAGACTCAAAACCACTAAGTTCGAAGTTCTAACCTATCAACAACTCCCGTTTTCCGAAATCAACGGCTACCTAGGTGAGCATTGCACCCTCAAAGCCACCATTAAACGCACCCCTATCCCCGAAACCCTCTCTTTCTTCATAAAATCGCCGCCTCGTGTCCCGTCGCAACTAAACTTCCTCCACGAAATCAACGGCATCTTCAAAGAAACCAACTTCTTCAAAAAATACCTCCCGTTTTTGAAGACTCACGGGATCACACTCCTCGACGACGCCCTCCCGGTTTGCTACCACGTGACCGACGGCATTTTCTTCTTCCAGGATTTGGCACCCCTCGGTTTCCGCACCCTCCCCTCGCGTGCTCCCTTATCGCTAAACCACGTGAAAGCCGCCCTCGCCGCCTTCGCCAAATTACACGCAAGTGCGCTGATTCTCGAGGAGGTGAAATCGTTCCGATTGCCAGAAACTTTCGGAGTCGAGCTCAAAGAGAGCTTTTACGTGGGTGCGGACTCAACCGAGTGTGCGATGAAATCATGTAAACAAGGAATCAAAGCTTTGATCGACATCACGCATCAGGACGATTTCGGGATATCGAAGGACGCGTTCAAGGAGAAGGCTCTGGAGGGTTGCGACTTGCAGGCGGTGTTTGCGACGCCGTCGCAACGGTTTAGGAATACGATTTGCCATGGGGATGTGTGGACGAAGAATTTTCTTTTTAGGGGGGTGGAGGAGTGTTGTATTGTGGATTTTCAGACGTATAGGTACGGACCGCCGGCGCAGGATGTGGTCGCTTTTTTGTATTTGGTGACGGATCGGGGTTTAGGGAGAAGCGGCTGGGGGAGGTGTTGGAGTTTTACTATGGGGAGTTGAGGGGGCATTTTAGGGAGTACGGAGTGGGGGAGGTGGTGACGAAGCAGGAGTTTTTTGAAAGTTGTGACTATTTTAAAAGGTTTGCGTTAACGCAGACTTTAACGCACTTGCAGGTGGTTATTTTGAGGAACGATATAGCTGAAGAGTTGTTCGAGGACGGGGAAAAGGCGAAGTATGTGTTGTTCGAGGATAAGTACGAATTCATTAGGGATGTATGCAAGAGGGACGAAATTTTTATGCAAAGGAACTTAGAAGCGATTACTGACCTGCGACAGTTCTACGAAAGTCAGCTGGTTTAAGTATTTATGTAAAATCGTGACAAACTTTCCCACCAGAACAATAGATTAAATCTAAATCCAAAATAAACATAGTTAATTTACTCGTATTTATGTCAATCCAGCCTTAAAATCCTCAGTCTAGTGAAATGAACACGTTAAGCACGTGTCCAGATTCGTTATTTTCCACACCATTGTGCCACCAAATTATATCTAAAAAACTCAACAATGACGACTTTTCGGTTATCGATTTTCGTCAGACTCCGTTCGGACAAGTGAAGGGGTTTTTGGGTGACCATTCTTCACTGAAGATCACCATCAAACGAAATTCGGACCTCGAACAACACAATTTCTTCGTAAAATCCATCCCGACAGTGAAATCCCAGCGGGACTTCGTCCTCGACGTTAACGTTTTCTTCAAAGAAAAATTTTTCTTCACCCAGTTTAAAGATCTCCTACGACAATATTCCATCACCGTTCTAGACAACGCAATCCCTACTTGCTATCACACAGATGGGAAAATTTTCGTCTTCGAAGATCTAGCGCAAACTGGCTACACTTCTATATCTTGTCGGACCTCCCTTGGCATTGAAAGTGTGAAAGTCGCCCTCAAAGCAATCGCTAAACTTCACGCAAGCGCTATAATTCTAGAAGAGAAAAAATCGTTCCGACTCATAGATTCATTTTCTGAAGAACTAGCAGAAACTTTCTACTCGGATAAAGAAATGGTGAAAAAAGCGGAAACGTCGTACCACCACGGTTTCAACGCTTTGTTAGACCTGACGCACAATTCAGAAATGAAGATATCGAAGGACTTGCTTCGGGCGAAACTTCTGGAAGGATATCGTCTTCAGCACGCCTTCGTCAAACCGTCTACGATTTTCAGAAATACCATTCTTCACGGTGATCTTTGGACTAACAACATGATGTTCAAGTTTGAAGATGGAAGACCCGTGAATTGTGTCATTGTGGATTTTCAGTCTCATCGGTACGGGCCGCCAGCCCAAGACGTTGTGGCTTTTCTTCATCTGACCACTAATCGCGAGTTTCGGAAGACACACTTCGAAGAAGCGCTTCAGTTTTATTACCACGAGCTTGACAGTCTTTTGGGGAGGTTTGGTCTTGGAGGGATAATCAGCGAAGATGAGTTTTTTGCCAGTTGTGATTTTTTTAAGCAGTTTGCTTTAACGCAGGCTTGCACCCATTTGCAGATGGTGGCGTTGTCTGAAGAAGTCGCTGCTGAGTTACTAGCAGATCCAGCAAAAGCACAGTTTGTTCTGTATGAGAATAAGTATGATTTTGTGGTTGCTGCTAGTCAGAAGGACGAGATTTATAGAGGGATGAATTTTGAAACTTTTGCCGAACTGAGGGAGTTTTATGAAAATGAATTGTAATAATAATAAAGCTTATTTTTACTGTATTTTTCTCTCTTCTTTTGCGTAAAACTCATAAATGTGCTGATCTTCTTTATCTAGATCACTTCATTTCTTGAAGAACCTTTTCGAAATTAGTATATATGACATCACATTGTCCATTACCATCAATTACTTCTGATATACCGGATGGCTTCAAAATGGCGGATTAACTCTTCAGTGCCTTATGTATGGGAGTTTCGGGAGTCCAAAAAAATACTTTCTGATTTCTTGGTAACGATGGTGGCTAAAATCCATCTTTTATTTTTTTCAGGACAATAGCCATAACAACCAGTGGTCATTAATCGTTGTGCATTATTATTAATAAAACAAACTATTATTTTCAAAAATAAATAAACCAAAAAAATTAATCAAACATTTATTAATTATAAACAAAAACAAAATCAATAAAAGAAAAATCCATTAAATATGTTCAAAACTCCTGCCTTGCGCATATAAGTAACCTCGTAATGTATCCAAATTTTGATCATTTTTTGTAAAAGTTAGTCATCAGTACTTGATAAGATAAAACTGATTTTGGCAATGACATACACTCTAAGAAAAGAGAGGGTCGGTGGGCGGGGCTACTACCTGATAAGATAAGACTGATGTTGGCAAATGACATACCCTCTAAGAAAATGAGGGGTAGAAGGTATATTATTTGGGAAAATCAGTCTTATCTTGACAAGGATAGGCCCCACCCACCCACCCTTTATTTACTTAGAAGGCTAGTAGCTGCCAGTTTCGATTTCTCGATTCGTTGATTTTTCAGTTTTTGATTTTTAAATTTTGGATTTTCGAATTTTTATTTTTTTGATTTTTTGATGTTTGAATTCGTCCATTTTTCAATTTTACGATATTTTAATTTTTCAATGCTTTAAATTTTAGACTTTTCTATTTTTCAGTTCTTCAATATTTTTTAATTTTTCAAATTTTGATGTTTCTCCACTTCCCAAAGTTTCGATCTTTCAGTTCTTCAATTTTCCGATTTTTTAGGTTTTTGATTTTTCAATTTGTCGATTTTTTATTAGGTTTGCGATTTTTCGACTTTGCTTTTTGACTTCGGTTTTTCAATTTTTTGATTTCCTAATTTTTGGATATTTCGTTTAATTTTGTGATTTTTCAGTTTTTCGAATCTTCGAGTTCCGTTTTTCTCGGTTTCTCAACTTTTTACTTTTTGGATTTTCTATTAATTTTTTGATTTTCCAATTTTTCCATGTTTCGATTTTTCAATTAACCGATTGTTCAGTTTCTCGATTTGTTAAATTTTGGATTTTCCAATTTTAGGTTTTCGATTTCTCGAGTTTTCAGTTCTTCTATAGTTCACTTTTTCAATTTTCGAAATTTAAAAATTTTCAATTTTCTAATTTTTTTTAATTTATCGATTTTTCAGTTTTTCGATGTTTCGATTTTTCAATTAACCGATCGTTAAATTTCTCGATTTGTTAAATTTTAGATTTTCGAATTTTTTTTTTTATATTTTGATGTTTGAATTTCTCCATTTTTCAATGTTTTAAACTTTAGATTTTTCTATTTTTCAGTTCTTCAATATTTTTTAATTTTTCAAATTTTGACGTTTCTGAATTTTCAGTTTTCGGATTTCTCAATTAATCTATATTTTTATTTTCTCATGTCCGCACTTCCCAAAGTTTCGATCTTTCAGTTCTCCAGTTTTTCGATTTTTCAGATTTGTGATTTTTCAATTTTTCGACTTTGCTCTTTTGACTTTTCGGTGTTTCAATTTTTTACTTTCCTAATTTTTTGATGTTTCGTTCAATTTTGTGATTTTTCAGTTTTTCGATTCTTCGAGTTCCGGATTTTTCGATTTCTCGACTTTTTACTTTTTGGATTTTCAATTTTCCTGTTTTATGCTTCGATGTCTCAATTTTTCAACTTTTAGATATTCGAGTTTTCAGTTCTATATTTTAATTTTTCAATTTTCGGAATTTTTCAATTTTCGATTTTCTAATTTTTTAAAATTTTTCGATTTTCCAATTTTCGATGTTTCAATTTTTCAGTTAACCGATTGTTCACTTTCTCGATTTGTTAAATTTTGGGTTTTCGAATTTTAATTTTTTTGATTTTTGATATTTGAAATTCTCCATTTTTCAATTTTACGATATTTTAATTTCTCAATGTTTTAAATTTTAAATTTTTCTATTTTTCAATTCTTCAATATTTTTTAATTTTCAAATTTTGACTTTTCTGAATTTTCAGTTTTCGGATTTCTCAATTAATCTATATTTTTATTTTCTCACTTCTCCACTTCCCAAAGTTTCGATCTTTCAGTTCTTCAGTTTTTCGATTTTTCAGGTTGTTGATTTTTCAATTTTTCGATTTTTTAAGTTTGTGATTTTTCAACTGATTTTGGCAAATGACATCCTCTAAGAAAAGAGAGGGTGGGTGGGCGGGACTAGTACCTGCTAAGATAAGACGGGTAAATGACCTACCCTCTAAGAAAATGAAGGGTAGCGGGTATATTATTTGACAAAATTAGTCTTATCTTGACAAGTAATGACCCCACCCAACCACCCTTTATTTTTTAGAAGGCCAAGATAAGACTAATTTTGGCAAATGACATATCCTCTAAGAAAACAGAGGGTGGGTGGGCGGGGCTACTACCTGATAAGATAAGACTGATACTGGCAAATGACATACCCTCTAAGAAAATGAAGGGTAGAAGGTATATCATTTGGAAAAATCAGTCTTATCTTGACAAGGATTGGCCCCACCCACCCACCCTTTATTTACTTAGAAGGCTAGTAGTTACCAAGATAAGACTAATTTTGGCATATCACATATCTTCTAAAAAAAGAGAGGGTGGGTGGGCGGGGCTAGTACCTGCTAAGATTATACTGATATTGGCAAATGACCTAACCTCTAAGAAAATGAAGGGTAGGGGTAAATTATTAGGCAAAATTAGTCTTATTTTGGCAAATGTTGAGCCCACTCGCCCACCCTTTATTTTCTTAAAGAGTATGGTACTTGGCAATGTCAGCCTTACCTTGGCCAGCACTAGCCCCGCCCACCCGCTCTTTATTTTCTTAGAGAGCTAGTACCTGCCAAGATAAGACTGATTTTACCAAATGACGTACCCTCTAAGAAAACGAAGGGTAGAAGGTATATCATTTGGCAAGATCAGTCTTATCCTGACAAGTATTGGCCCCACCCACCCACCCTTTATTTACTTAGAAGGCTAGTAGTTACCAAGATAAGACTGATTTTGGCATATCACATATCTTCTAAAAAAAGAGAGGGTGGGTGGGCGGGGCTAGTACCTGCTAAGATTATACTGATATTGGCAAATGACCTAACCTCTAAGAAAATGAAGGGTAGGGGTAAATTATTAGGCAAAATTAGTCTTATTTTGGCAAGTGTTGAGCCCACTCGCCCACCCTTTATTTTCTTAAAGAGTATGGTATTTGGCAATGTCAGCCTTATCTTGGCCAGCACTAGCCCCACCCACCCGCCCTTTATTTTCTTAGAGAGCTAGTACCTGCCAAGATAAGACTGATTCTGCCAAATGGCATACCCTCTAAGAAAATGAGGGGTAGAAGGTATATCATTTGGCAAAATTAGTATTGTCTTGAAAAGCATTGGCCCCACCCACCCACACTTTATTTACTTAGAAGGCTAGTACCTGCTAAGATAAGACTGATTTTGGCAAATGACATGTCCTGTAAGAAAAGAGAGGGTGGGTGGGCGGGGCTAGTACCTGCTACGATTAGACTGATATTGACAAATGTCCTACCCTCTAAGAAAACGAAGGGTAGCGGGTATATTATTTGCCAAAATTAGTCTTCTTTTGGCAAGTGTTGACCCCACCCACCCACACTTTATTTTCTTAGAAGGTATGTTATTTGGCAATATCAGCCTTATCTTGGTCAGTACTAGCCCCGCCCACCCGCCCTTTATTTTCTTAGAGAGTTGGTATCTGCTAAGATAAGACTGATTTTGCCAAATGACATACCCTCTAAGAAAATGAAGGGTAGAAGGTATATCATTGGGCAAAATTAGTCTTGCCTTGAAAAGTATTGGCCCCACCCACCCACCCTTTATTTAATTAGAAGGCTAGTAGCTGCCAAGATAAGACTGATTTTGGCAGATGACGTATCCTCTAATAAAAGAAAGGGTGGGTGGGCGGGGCTAAAACCTGCTAAGATAAGACTGATATTGGCAGATGACCTACCCTCTAAGAAAATGAAGTATAGAAGGTATATCATTTATCAAAATCAGTCTTATCTTGAAAAGTATTGGCCCCACCCACCTACCCTTTATTTACTTAGAAGGCTAGTAGCTGCCAAGATAAGACTGATTTTTGATAGAGGGTATATCATTTGTCAAAATCAGTCTTATCTTGTCAAGTATTGGCCCCACCCACCCACCCTTTATTTAATTAGGAGCCTAGTAGCTGCCAAGATAAGACTGATTTTGGCAGATGACATATCCTCTAAGAAAACAGAGGGTGGGTGGGCGGGGCTACTACCTGATAAGATAAGACTGATATTGGCAAACGACATACCTTCTAAGAAAATGAAGTATAGAAGGTATATCATTTATCAAAATCAGTCTTATCTTGAAAAGTATTGGCCCCACCCACCTACCCTTTATTTACTTAGAAGGCTAGTAGCTGCCAAGATAAGACTGATTTTTGATAGAGGGTATATCATTTGTCAAAATCAGTCTTATCTTGTCAAGTATTGGCCCCACCCACCCACCCTTTATTTAATTAGGAGCCTAGTAGCTGCCAAGATAAGACTGATTTTGGCAGATGACATATCCTCTAATAAAAGAAAGGGTGGGTGGGCGGGGCTAAAACCTGCTAAGATAAGACTGATATTGGCAGATGACCTACCTTCTAAGAAAATGAAGTATAGAAGGTATATCATTTATCAAAATCAGTCTTATCTTGAAAAGTATTGGCCCCACCCACCTACCCTTTATTTACTTAGAAGGCTAGTAGCTGCCAAGACAAGACTGATTTTTGATAGAGGGTATATCATTTGTCAAAATCAGTCTTATCTTGTCAAATATTGGCCCCACCCACCCACCCTTTATTTAATTAGAAGCCTAGTAGCTGCCAAGATAAGACTGATTTTGGCAGTTGACATATCCTCTAAAAAAAGAGAGGGTGGGTGGGCGGGCTAAAACCTGCTAAGGTAAGACTGATATTGGCAGATGACCCACTCTCTAAGAAAATAGAGGGTAGAGGGTATATCACCCTTTATTTTCTTCGCGGTCATGCCATTTGGCAATATCATTTTTATCCTAGCAAGTACTAGCTCTGCCCACCCGCCCTCCTTTATTTTCTTAGAGAGCTAGTACCTGCTAAGATAAACTGATTTTGCCAAATGACATACCCTCTAAGAAAATGAAAGGTAGAAGGCATATCATTTGGCAAAATCAGTCTTATCTTGACAACTATTGGCCCCACCCACCCACCTTTTATTTGCTTCGAAGACTACTAGCTGCCGAGATAAGACTGATTTTGGCAAATGATATATGCTCTAATAAACGAGAGGGTGGTGGGCGGGGCTACTACCTTATAAGATAAGACTGATATTGGCAAATGACATACCCTCTAAGAAAATGAAGGGTAGAAGGTATATAATTTGGCAAAATCAGTCTTATCTTGACAAGTATTGGCCCCACCCACCCACCCTTTATTTACTTAGAAGGCTAGTAGCTGCCGAGATAAGACTCATTTTGGCAAATGACATCTTCTAAGAAAATAGAAGTTGGGTGGGCGGGGCTAATACCTGCTAAGATAAGACTGATATTGGCAAATGACCTACCCTCTAAGGAAATGAAGGATAGAGGGTGAAAATGTAGGGTAGAGGGTACATCATTTGTCAAAATCAGTCTTATCTTGACCAGTATTGGCCCCACCCACCCACTCTTTATTTAATGCCAGTAGCTGCCAAGATAAGACTCATTTTGGCAAATGACATCTTCCAAGAAACGGGAGGGTGGGTGGGCGGGGCTAGTACCTGCTAAGATAAGACAGATATTTGCAAATGACCTACCCTCGAAGAAAATGAAGGGTAGCGGGTAAATTATTTGGCAAAATTAGTCTTATTTTGGCAAGTATTGACCCCACCCGCCCACCCTTTATTTACTTAGAAGGCTAGTAGCTGCCAAGATAAGACTGATTTTGGCAGATGACATATCCTGTAAGAAAAGAGAGGGTGGGTGGGCGGGGCTAAAACCTGCTGCGATATTGGCAGATAACCTACCCTTTAAAAATATGACGTGTAGCGAGTATATCATTTGGCAAAAATTCGTTATAACTATTTTAAACAATTTGCATTGACGCAAACTTTGACGCACTTTCAGGTGGTGATTTTAGTATCGTCCAAGATAAGTATTGTCCAATATTGTCCAAGATAAGTACGAATTCATTAAAAGTGTGCGTCAAGGGTGACGTCTTCGTGAAAAGAACTTAAGAGCTATCACTGACGAGTTACTTTTACGAAAAACAATTGATTTACGTGTAAAAAGTCAATTTAAAACTAAAGTCTTGTTATTCACCGCGGATTTTTTTCACAAAAGAACAATAGATTAAATCGTAAAACTAAACAAACAACGTTTATTTAAATGTTGAATAAAGCCTCAAGATCCTCAGTTTGGTAAAATGAACACGTCAAACGTGTTTTCCACGTCACTATGCCAACAAATTGTATCCCGAAAACTCAAAACCGGCGACTTCTCGGTGGTCGATTTCCGCCAAACTCCGTTCGATAAAGTGAACGGGTTTTTGGGTGACCACTCTTCACTGAAGATCACCATCAAACGAAACTTTGACCACGAAAAGCACAGTTTCTTCGTAAAGTCCGTCCCCACGGGCAAATCGCAACGCGACTACATCCTCGACGTGAACGGTTTCTTCAAAGAAGAATTTTTCTTCACCCGGTTTCAAGATCTCTTGCGAGAACACTCAATCACGATTTTAGACGACGCAATCCCCATTTGCTACTACACAGATGGAAAGATCTTCGTCTTTGAAGATTTAACTGAAGACGGCTACACCACCACGTCTCTGGATTTCGAGTGTGTGAAAGTAGCCCTCACAGCTCTCGCTAAACTCCACGCAAGCGCTATAATTCTAGAAGAGAAGAAATCGTTCCGACTCATAGACGCGTTTTCTGAAGAACTAGC
Organism: Zophobas atratus; assembly: GCA_022388445.1. Lineage (NCBI taxonomy): Eukaryota > Metazoa > Arthropoda > Insecta > Coleoptera > Tenebrionidae > Zophobas > Zophobas atratus. Next base: position 4,682,513 of record CM039445.1, on the reverse strand, counting down.
AGAGACTCTTGTTTCTGATAAAGAAATGGTGAAGAAAGGTGTAGTGGCGCACAATCGCGGCTTTGATGCTTTGTTTGACTTGACGCACCAAGACGAAATGAAGATATCGAAGAACTTGCTAAGGGAGAAAGTTTATGAAGGGCACGATCTTCAGAAAGAGTTCGTGAAACCGTCGACGATCTTCAAGAATACGATTCTTCATGGAGATCTTTGGACTAAGAATGTTATGGTCAAGTTTGAAGATTCGAGACCTGTGAATTGCGTGCTTGTGGACTTTCAGTCGTACGGGTACGGGCCGCCGGGATAAGACGTTGTGGGGTTTCTTCATCTGAGTACTAATCGGGAGTTTCGGAATAAACACTTCGAAGAAATGCTTCGATTTTATTATCAAGAGTTTGACTGTCTTTTGACGAGGTTTGGGCTTGGAAGGGTAATCAGTCCCATCCCATGTGGTGGCATTGTCTGAAGAAGTCGCTGCCGAATTACTGGCAGACGAAGAGAAAACACAGTTCGTTCTGTTTGAAGATATGTACGATTTTGTGATTGCCGCTAGTGCGAAGGAAAAAGGCTACAAAACGAAGAATTTTGAAGCACTCGCTGAACTGAGGGAGTTCTATGAAGATAAATTATAGTCTCCTAAAAACACTTGGTTGTCCATTTAGATTTATTATTCAATGCGACTTTCTCACAAAGGAGCAATAAATTAACCTTAATCCAAAACAAACCACGATTTATTTATATGTTGCATCAAACCTTGAAACCCTCAGTCTAGTACAATGAACACGTCAGACACATTGTCGCTATGCGAACAAATCATATCCAGAAAACTCATAACTGGCGATTTCTTGGTGATCGATTTCCACCAAGCCCCTTTCGGACAAGTGAACGGGTTTTTGGGTGACCACTCTTCACTGAAGATCACCATCGAACGAAACTCTGGCCACGAAAAACACACTTTCTTCATAAAATCGATCCCTACGGTGAAATCCCAGCGCGACTTCATCCTCGAAATAAACGGCTTCTTCAAAGAAAAATTTTTCTTCACGCAGTTTCTAGATCTATTGCGAGAACACTCAATCACCGTTCTAGATGACACAATCCCGACTTGCTACTACACAGATGGGAAAATTTTCGCTTTTGAAGATTTAACCCAAAGCGGCTATACCACCCTGTCTTGTCGAAGCTCCTTGGACCTAGAATGCGTCAAAGTCGCCCTCAAAGCAATCGCTAAACTCCACGCCAGCGCTATAGTTCTAGAAGAGAAGAAATCATTCCGACTCATAGACGCGTTTTCTGAAGAACTAGCAGAGACTTTCTACTCGGACAAAGAAACGGTGAAGAAAGCCGCAACGTCGTACCGTCACGGCTTTAACGCCTTCATAGACCTGACCTACAATTCTAGAATGAAGACATCGAAGACCTTGCTCCGGGAAAAAATTTTGGAAGGGTACGATCGTCAAAAACAATTCGTCAAACCATCCACGACTTTCAGGAACACGTTTCTTCACGGAGATCTCTGGACCAAGAACATGATGTTCAAGTTTGAAGATGGAAGACCTGTGAATTGCGTCCTTGTGGATTTTCAGTCGCATCGGTACGGGCCGCCGGCGCAAGACGTCGTGGCGTTTCTTCATCTGACCACTGATCAAAAATTTCGCCAGAAACACATGGAAGAAATGCTTCATTTTTACTACCAAGAGCTTGACCACGTTTTGACAGGGTTTGGACTCGGGGGGATTATCACTCAAGACGAGTTTTCCACCAGTTGTGACTTTTTCAGACAGTTTGCTTTGACCCAAAAATGCATCCATTTGCAAGTGGTGGCGCTGTCTCAAGAAATCGCCACTGAGTTACTGGCGGACGAAAAGTACGCATTTTTCGTGTTGTTTGAAAACAAGTACGACTTTGTTTTTACCGCTTGTGAGAAAGACGAGCTTTATAAAAAGGTAAATTTTGAAGCAATAACCGAACTGAGTCAATTCTACGAAGACCAATTATAATACAAACGTGATACTTAGCAAATAACAGTTTTTTTATTTTATTTTGCGGAAGTCCCCTAAATATGTTGATTTTCCTTATCGTCAAGTTTCAAAACACTACTTATCTTATCGATAAATCGAACTCCAAGTCCGTCTTATTAATCAAATCAGTTTGCATAAGTGCGACTGCTAAACAAGATGGAAAGTATTAACCTGTCACCTTTCGACTGTCGAAAAATCGTCAGCAAAACACTCAAGACTGACGATTTCACCATTTTGAGTGCCCAAAAGACAAGTTTAGACGAAATTGGAGGCTACTTGGGTGACCATTCAAGTCTTAAAATCACCATCAAACACTTGGGTAAAAACCAAACCTTGAATTATTTTGCCAAATGTCTACCGTCAAACCCGTCCCAGAGAAACCTCGCGCTTGAAATCAACGCTTTCGTCAAAGAAGATTTCTTCTATGGGAAATTTTGCCACGAATTGACGAAACATTCAGTTGATTTGGTCGACAAAATAGTGCCTTCTTGTTTCTATAGTCGTCCAAACGTCTTAATTTTTGAAGATCTTACAACCAAAGGGTACACAACACTTCCGCCTAGACTTCCATTTGACACGAACTTCGTCAAAGCCGGATTATCCACTCTGGCGAAACTACACGCTTCTGGATTCCTCCTCCAAGACAAGAAATCGTCAAAACTGTGCGACGATTTCGACGAATTTAACACCTTCTTCTCCGACAAACCCTCAGTTAAGAAGGCAATCCAGCTCACGAGACGCGGAATTGAAGCCTTGATTGACGTTTACGACGAAAACTTGACCCTGACGAAAGACAACTTCAAAACCAAGGTGCTTGACGGTTTTGATTCACGATCATCGTTTGGTAAATCGTCTACCAAATTCAAGAGCACGATTTGCCATGGCGATCTTTGGAAGAACAACTTCATGTTTAAGGTTGAAGACAAGATCGAGTGTGTTCTTGTTGACTTTCAGTCCTACCGCTACGCGCCACCGGGGCAAGACGTGATGACTTTTCTTCATTTCGTGACGAGTGAAGAAGTGCGACGAAAGCACTTTGACGAATTCGTCGAGTTTTATTACGACGAGTTGGTTGACAATTTGGGGGTTGGGGTGTTGTCGAAGCGCGAGTTTGTCGAAAGTTGTCAATATTTCAAAGAGTTTGCGCTGATTCAGGCGCTCGGTCGCTGTCAAATGGTCGGCGTCCCGGACCAAACGAAGACGGTGACCTTTGACGATAGATACAACTTTGTCAAAACGATGTGCCAAAGTGACCCAGTTTTTCGACAGATTAATTTCGAAGCGGTTCGAGAATTGAGACGGTTTTATGAACTGAATCCTTGACAATGAATTGTATTCTTATTCAGGTTGTTATCTCTTGTAGACAAAAGACAATAAATCACACTTAACACCAACTAAATATTAAACAATATATTTTTAAACCTTTAGTATTGTTACAACCATCATGGAAACACCCACGTTTTCGCACTCCGATTGCCAAAAAATCGTGTCAAAGAAGCTCGATGACGATTTTGCGATAGTCGAAGTGCGGAATTCCACCTTCGACCACAAGAATGGTTATTTGGGAGACCATTCCCTTTTAACTGTGACCATCAAACGCAACCAGTGCAACGAAAGCCACAATTTTTTCGTCAAGACTTTACCGACAGTACCATCACAGAGGCAATTCCTATTGGAAATTAATGGCTTCTTCAAGGAACAGCGCTTCTTCACCAGGTACCTTGACCTTTTGCGAAAACACTCCATCGAGGTGCTAGAGGGCGCAATCCCTCGATGTTTCCTCGTGAATGACGAAACTTTCGTCTTCGACGACTTGGTAACCAAAGGCTACACAACTTTGCCGTCTCGCGTTTCTCTAGACCTAGAGAGTGTCAAAGCGGCCTTGACAACGTTCGCCAAACTGCACGCCAGCTGTATCATTCTAGAGGAAAAAAGCAATTTCGGTTGGTCGACGAGTTTGGGGAAGAAGTGGCCGAAACGTTCTATTCTGACAAAGAGTCGGTGAAAAAAGCGTACGCGTCACACTCAGACCATGACGATACCAAAACACGTGTTCATGGAAAAAATTCTAGATGCTCTAGACGAACAAAAATTGTTTGCCAAACCGTCGACGAAATTTCGGAACACGATTTGCCATGGTGACCCTTGGACCAAGAACTTGATGTTCAAGTTCGACGATCGAGACGTCAAGTGTGTCATGGTTGACTTCCAGTCGTACCGATATTGTCCGCCAGGTCAAGACGTGATGGCTTTTCTTCACTTGACCACGGACAAGAAGCTGAGGGATGAGCATCTAGACCAAGTGCTTGGTTTCTACCACGACGAACTAGGTCAAAATTTTGGGAAACATGGTCTCAAGGGTTCGCTCTCCTCCAAACCCTCACCCACTTCCAGATCGTGATCATGTCCGACGAGATCGCAACCGAGGTTATGTCAGACCCGTCAGTCGCTCAGTTCGTGTTTTTCGAAAACAAGTACGACTTTGTCGTCTCGAGTTGGCACCGGGACCCAATTTTTCGAAAAATGAACCTAGAAGCGCTAGATGAGCTGCGACTTTTTTTTGAAAATAAATAACCAAACAACTACTGACAAGTTAGTTTTTATTTATAAATAGTCACAGTATTCTTTTAAATCTAGAAGACAATCGCGCATTCTGTTGCTATATTTTTCATCGTCTAGATGCGCTTTGACCAGGATGCTTCTATCCACGTAAAGAGCGTCCTTGTTCTTCTCCTTGTCCCCAAAAAAGTCCTGGATTTCCTGGCTTTCTAGCAGAATCAGTGGAAAATAGCAGCCGGTTTGGACCATCGCAAAAACCTTTTGTTCTTCACAACTGGCCAAAAACTCTTCAAACGGGATGATTTTCTTCATGTCGTACCCAGCGAGGGTTACGTGTTTTTCCAGACACGTGTAGTAGATCCCGATTAGGTTGTACATGTACCTTTTTCTGAATTCTCTCGCCGTGGTTAAGTGTATGACCGACATGACGTCCTGTGCCGGTGGTACGTACCTCCCGCATTGAAAATCGACGAGTTTGGAACGTACCGGGGTACCATTATGGTCGTGTTTGATCACAAGATTAGTCGCCCATATGTCACCATGACATACCACGTTCCGGAAAGATTTGGAGGGTCGAGCCAGAGAGTGGACCCTCCGGCATACTTCTTCCAAGACCGTGCGAAAATTTTTCCCCGAGAGGAGTTTATCCGGAAGATTGAAGAGCTGCGTTGAGTTTAAAATACCAGTGATCGCGGCTTCTATTTCTTTTTTTAGTGGAAAATCTGGACGCTCGTTGTAATAAGTTTCTTCTAGCTCTGCTTCATAGACGTCGATTAATCGTCTAGACGTGCGTTCTTCATAGATGAGGGTACTCGCGTGGAGCTTGGATAAGGCTTCCAAAACCACTTTAAGAGTGTCGTAGTCGAATAGAACGTATTTGTTGACACTGGTGTAACCTTGCTCGATCAAATTTTCCATTACGAGGAATTTTTCGTCAATAGAAAGATAGCACTTGGGGACGCACTCGGCCAAAATTTTGACTTCTTCCTTTTCGTAAAGATCGAAAAGTCTATAGACGAAGATTTCTTTCTTGAAGGAGCCGGTTCCTTCGATGAACTCGACAACTAGTGGGACTCGTGGGTACAACTTGACGAAAAAGGTATACTGGGTTTCTTCGTCTTGCTTGATGGTGGTTTCCAAGATGGCGTGGTCGCCACACAAACCCACCCATTCACCCAGCATCCTTAGAGAGTGGTCAACAAGGTCAAACTCGTCCGACTTGAGTTTATTGGCAATGACCTTTGACACCTCATCTCTGGTAATAGAAGGTTTTGCGTCCATCTAGACAATAATAATAAAAAATAATAATAATAATAGTAGTAATAAAAGCGCAAACTTACTGTAGCAAGGAAGACGAGACAATTGATCACCTGTATCAACAGCCGGCGTCGCTTAAAAATAGATAGTCTCTTATCAGCTCTAAGATAACGTTGTTGTTTTAGGTTGACCTTAACATGCGGATCGGAATTCACTCGGGCTCAGTTCTGTGTGGCGTGCTGGGTCTGCGAAAATGGCAGTTCGACATCTGGTCGTACGACGTGCTTCTGGCCAACCATATGGAATCTGGAGGCATTCCTGGGTACTTCCCTCATCATTACAGCCCGTCATATCGTTATTATTATTATTAATTTGTAGACGGGTTCATATTTCCGAAAGCACCTACCAGTGCCTCAACGGCGCCTACGAGGTGGAGCCCGGCAGCGGCCAGGACCGCGACTCCTACCTGCGCGAGCACGACGTCACCACCTACCTGATCAAGCAGGTCGAGCCCATGCGGACCCGGCGGCGGCTGGCCTCCAGGCCCAGCATCTTCTCGAATAAGTTGTGGCCGGAGGACGAGCACGTCGTGAGCGGGTTGAGCTCGCCCAAGACGCCGTCGACGCCGGCGTCGCCGCCCCCGCAGGCCTCCATCGAGCGGAGCGACAGCGGTATACAGCAGAGCACGGTCGAGGAGGAGAACACCACGGACTGGACGCCGGAGATCCCGTTCGAGAATGTAGGTGTTGTAGGTGTTGCGTCACGGCGGGTGAAGGTGGGGTCACGAGAGTGAGCCCGCCTGTGGCGGGTGTACGTTGGGTCGCGCTAGGGCGTGTAGTTGTTTGGCGAAAGAGGAGATTAGCTTGGATTTTTTATCAGTGTATTTGTTTTTAATTAATTTGGTGTTTTATCGAGCCGTGTAAGGGGGGACCAGGAGCGCGCTGGGTTTCATAATAATTGCATTATCTACTTAATGTTATTAGTTTGCAGTGGCGGAGATGGAGAAGTTGGGAACTGTCTAACAATGGAATTAAAGCCGCGATGAATTAATATTGATTCGGGGCTAAAATTAAAGCGTAATTTTTTAAGTGGGAGCGACAAAATGAGGCGGCTGTCGGCGGGTAGATTATGGGTACATTGATAGTGATTAAAAAAGTTTTAAATATTTAAATAACGTATCAAATCGAGTAAATGGGAAAAATGGTTTTCTGAAAATCGAAAAACTGGAAAGTCGTAATGTCGAGAAACCGAACAATTGAAAAAATTGAAATCGAAAAACTTAAAAATTCCCAAAATTGAAATATTGAAAAACTAAGAAATCGAAAAATGGAACCAAGATGTCAAAAAATCGAAACATCAAAAATTTGTAAAATCGAAAAATGTATAATTAAAAAATTGAAAAGCTGAAAAGTCGAAAAATCAAAACACCGAAAAATCAAAAAACCGAGAAATCGAAAAATTCAAAATTTAGAAAACAGGAAAATTAAAAGTCGAATAAATTGAAAATTTCCGAAATAGAAAAATGACGAAAAATGGTGAAATCGTAAAATTCGAAAATCGAAAAGCCGAAAAGTCAAAAAATCGAAAAATTTAAAAACCGAAAAATCAAAATGCAAAAAATCGAAAAATCTATACATCGAGCAATCAAAACATCACAACATAGAAAAATCTAAATTTTAAAAGTCCGAAAAATTAAAATATCGAAAAATTTAAAAATTCCCAAAATTGAAATATTGAAAAACTGAAAAATCGAAACATCAAAATATTGTAAAATCGAAAAATGTAAAATTTATAATTTCGAAAAATTGACAAGTGGAAAAATATCGAAGAAGGAAAATCTCGAAAAATTGAGAAATAGAAAAATCTCTATTGCAAAATTGAATCCAAAAACTGAAAAATTGAGAAATCGAAACATCAAACAAATTGAAAAATTTAAGAATCTAAAATTTAAAAATCGAAAAAATTAAAAAATTGAAAAGCTGTAAAGCCGAAAAATCAAAAAACCGATAAATTAAAAAATCCAAAACAGAAAAATGAGAAAAAATGGAAAATCGAGAAATTGGAAGATCCAAAAGACGAAACATTGAAAAACTGAAAAACTGACGAGAAAATGAAACCTCTAAAGCTCGAGGAATCGAAGAGTTAAGAAGTCGAAAAACTGTAAAATTTTAAATTAAAACAAAATCGAAAAATTTAAATTAAAAATTATCGATAAATTGAAAAGTTGAAAAGTCGAAGAATTGAAAAAATTAAAAATGAAAAATCGAAAAATCAAAACTTTTAAAGATCGAAAAATTGAAAAGATTAAAAATCTAAATTGAAAAATTGAGAAATCAAAAAACTGAAAAATCTGAAATTTAAAATTCGAAATTTGATAAATAGAAAAATCTAAAAATCTAAGATTTTAAAAATTGAAAATTAAAAATTTCAAAAATCGAAAATTTGAAGAATTAAAAAATCCCAAAATGGAATATGGAAAAATTGAAAAATCCAAGAAACATTGAAGAATCCATAAATTGAAAAACGCAAATTAAAAAAAAAACGAAAAAATTGAAAAATTAGAAAATTGAAGAATCTAAAAACTGAAAAATCAAGAAATTGAGAATTTCCAAAACAGAAATGATGAAAAATTGAAAAATTGAAACATCGAAAAATTGAAAAATCAAAAAGCCGAAAAGGAAAAAACTCGAACCATTAAGAAATTGGCAAAAATCGAAAAATCGAAAATTTTAAACTTGAAAAATCTAAAATTAAAAAGTCTAAAATTTAAAAAATCGATGAATTAAAAAGTTGAAAAATCGAAAAATTGAGAAATTGAACACTATGAAATTTAAAAATCGAAAAATTGAAAAACTGAAAAGTCGGAAAGAGGAAAAATCAAAAACCCGAGAAATCGAAAAATCCGAAATTTAAAAAATAGAAAAAGGAAAAGTTTAAGAAACGAAAAAATTTCTAAACAGAAACGACGAAAAACTGGAAAATCGAAAATCCGAAAAGTCAAAAAATCGAAAAAACCGAGAAATCAAAAAATCGAAACAAAAAAACTGACGAGAAATCGAAACATTAAAATCTCGAGAAACCGCGAAATAAAAAAGTCAAAAAACCGAAAATTTTAAAATTTGAAAATTAAAAATTTCAAACCTTGAAAATCCGAAAATGGAATATGGAAAAATTGAAAAATCGAAGAAACATTGAAGAATCCATAAATTGAAAAACGCAAATTTAAAAAATAAAAAGAAAAATTAAAAAATCAGAAAATTGAAGAATCGAAAAACTGAAAAACCAAGAAATTAAAAATTTCCTAAACAGAAATGATGAAAAATTGAGAAATTGCAAAAATTGAAATATTGAAACATCGAAAAATTGGAAAATCAAAAAGCCGAAAAGGAAAAAACTCAAAAAATCGTGAAATCGAAAATCGAACCATTAAGAAATTGGCAAAAATCGAAAAATCGAAAATTTTAAACTTGAAAAATTTAAAATCAAAAAGTCTAAAATTAAAAAATCGATGAATTAAAAAGTTGAATAATCGAAAAATTGAAAAATTCAACCATCTGAAATTTAAAAATCGAAAAATTGAAAAACTGAAAAGTCGGAAAGAGGAAAAATCAAAAACCCGAGAAATCGAAAGATCCAGAAATCGAAAAATCCGAAATTTAAAAAATAGAAAAATGAAAAGATCAAGAAACAAAAAAATTTCTAAACAGAAATGACGAAAAACTGGAAAATCGAAAATCCAAAAAGTCAAAAAATCGAAAAACCGAGAAATCAAAAAATTGAAACAAAAAAACTGACGAGAAACCGAAACATAAAGATCTTGAGAAATCGCGAAATCGTAAAGTCAAAAAGTCGAAAAGTAATTGAAAAATAGAAAAATTTTAAATAAAAAAAAATCGAAAAATTTGAAATTAAAAATAATAAACTGCAAAGTTGAAAAATCGAAAAACAAAAATCCCAAAAAATGGAAGAATTAAGAAATCGAAAAAGTGGAAAATTGAAAAATTGAAAAAATGAAAAATCTAAAACCGAGAAGTTGTAAAATTTAAATATTGAGAATTCTAACACCAAAAAACCGAAAAATCCAAAATTTGAAAATTCGAAAATCTGAAAATAGAAATATCGAAGAACTAAAAAACTGAAAAATCGAGAAATCGAAAAATTTAAAAATAGAAGAGAAATTGAAAAATCGATAAATTGAAAAATGCGAAATTTAAAAAAACGAAAAAGAATATTGAAAAATCGAAAAAACTGAAAAATCAAGAAATTGAAAAATTTTAAAACAGAAATGAAGAAAAGAAGAATTTGGAATTCAAAAAATTGAAAAATCGGGAAATCGAAAAAACTAAAAGATCGAAACAGAAATCTCGATAAATGTTAAAATTCGAAAAATTGAAAAATGGAAAAAAACTAAAAATTTTGAAAAATCAAAACTGAAAAATGGAAAAAACTGAAAATTCGAAAAATCAAAAAACCGAAAATGATCGAAAAATCCAAACTGAAAAAAATAGACCAATTATATTATAATTTCAAGAAAATGAAAAAAAACAACTGACGAAAAATTGAAGAGCTAAAAAATCGAAAAATGAATATCTTTTTAAATCGAAAAATTGAAAAAAATTAAAAATCCAAAACCGAAAAGTCGCAAAATTTAAAGATCGAGAACTCAAAAATCAAAAAATTTAAAATTTTAAAAATCGAAAAATTATTGAAGAATTAAAAAATCCTAAAACTGGAATATATAAAAACTGAAAAATCGAAGAAAAATTGAAGAAATGATAAATTTAAAAAGGCAAAATTTAAAAAACAAAAAATTAAGAAATCAGAAAATTAAAGAATCAAGAAATTGAAAAATTCTAAAACAGATATAAAAATTTGGAAATCGAAAATCTGGAGAATCGAAATAGCGAAAAATTGGAAAATCAAAAAGCCGAAAACTCGAAAACGCCAACAACCGCGACATCAAAAATCGAAAAGTTTAAAATTGAAAAATTTAAAATTAAAAAATTTAAATTAAAAAAAATGAAAAATCGAAAAGTTGGAAAACCGAAAAAATTAAGAAACTGAACAATCGAAAGATTAAAGCATAGAAATCTCAAAAAGTCCAGAAGTTAAAAAAATTAAAAAAATTCAGAATTTTTAAAATCGGAAAATTGAAAAACCTAGAAGTCGAAAAATCGAAAGAGAGAAATAGAAACATCAAAAAACTGAGAATGCTAAAATTTAAAAAATCCGAAAAACTGAAAAATTTTAGATCAAAAAAATTAAAAATTTAAAATTTGTAAATTAAAAAAAAATCTAAAAATCGAATAATCGAAACATTGAAATAACGTGAAATCAAGAAATCGAACAAATAAAAGATCGAAACAGAAATCTCGATAAATGCAGAATTCGAAAAATTGGAAAATTCCAAAAATCAAAAATTTAAAAATTCGAACAATGGAAAAATAGAATATGGAAGAACTGAGAAAACCAAAAATGTTAAAACTTTAAATGTGCAAAAAATATTGAAACATTGAAAAAGTAAAAAATCAAAAAATCGAAAATTAATGTATAATTATTTTATAATAAATTGAAAAATCCGTAAACCGAAATGATGAAAAATTAAAAAATGCAAGAAAAATTAAAGGATCGAAAAATCCCAAATCTGAAATACCGAAAAATTGAGAAATCAAGAATTGAAAAATCGAGAAATCGAAAATTGGAAAGATCGAAGTCAAAAAATTAAAAAAATTGAAAAATTAAAACCAGAAAAATCAAAAATCGAAAAGTTGTATCGAATATTGAAAATCGCGAAACTGAAAATGGAAAGAAAAATCGAGAAATTGAAGAATTGAAGACAAATTAAAAAATCCTAAAACTAAAATATCAAAATATGCAGAAATCGAAAGTTTAATAATCGAAAAATTAAAAATTCGAAAAACTATGTTATACAATTTTGATTTGCTTTTTCAAAAATCCGGATGCCTACGGTAAAAACGGATTCATAAACCACAAATGGAGGAATACGTTATTATATAAAATTTTAATAACATTTACTATTATTAAATTTAGAAATGATAGCCTTCTACTTTATAGATAATATTCTTTACATAGATACAAAATTTGACAACAATCGGTGCGGTAGTTTTAATCCGGACAGACGGACAGACGGAAATGGGTGCATTCCAGTCGAACTTCATATCTTTTTCTTCCAGCTCCACCACGCCCTCTCCGGCGACCTCGACGAAGACCTCGACTCCATCAACTACAACAAACAAAAATACGACCTCTCCGAATCGCGCATGCGCAAACGCAACTCCACCTTCCCCTCCACCACCGAGCAAGTCGACGACATCATCGACCACAGCATCGAAATCGAGAGCAACAAGCGCATGCGCAACGCCAACGTCAACACCTGGACCCTCCGCTTCATCGACAAAGACATGGAGTACCAATTCAGCCAACTCCGCGAGGACATGTTCAAGTCCAACATGCTGTGCTGCTTCATCATCTGGCTGCTCATCGTCGTCTGCCAAGTCGTAGCCTTCCGCCAGCTCAACGACATCGTCATCGCCTTCCTCACCATCACCACCTTAATCCTGACCTCCACCAGCGTTCTGGTGATGGCAGAGGAGTTCGAGCAGCTCCCGGAGTCCCTCCAGAAGATCTCCTCCACGTTGGTGCACAACAGGAAGACGCGAACCGCGTTCATCTGCGGGGTCATCGTCATCATGGCATTGACGAGCTCCTCGAGCTTGATTTTAAGCGAAGAGGAGGCGGAGGAGGCGTCGGTGGGCGGCAGGGAGGTGGGGGTGTTATTGAAGCAGCCCCTCTTCATTTCGAACTTGTCGGGGTTGTTTGATAGCGAGAAGTTGGCGAGGTTGAACGCCTCGGATAAGACGAAAGAGATCTTGTGGGGGTGGATCAGCGGGAAAAATATCGCAGTGGCGGATTCTTCGAACAGACAAAATTGTTCAGAAGACTGCGTTAGGTCTTTGGAGTTGTTGAGGAATGTGGACATCGATGAGTTGATGAAGGAAGCGGAAAACATATCACTTCTGACGAACGAAACGAGTGCTGTTATTAGTAGTATCAACAGAAGCTTCAACTCTTGAACCAGACTCTAGCCAGTATCAAGAACGGGGAAGCTTTTAATATCACGAGGACAAAACGCTCAATTCCGAACGACACGGAAATCGTACTTCTTCCGGTACTGCTCCAGAGACACCCGACGATAACCCGAGAGAACGAAAGCGGGTTTTCGGTACTCGTTCAAAGAAGTACTAAGACGGTCAACGCGTCCGCGGCTACCGACTTCTCGACGTGTCAACACCCCGAGTATATCGTTTTCACGTGGATTCTCTGCCTCATCGCTCTAGCCACAGCTCTCAAACTCTACTACTTGATCAAGCTCTTCCTAGCCATCGTTATGTTGGCCGTCTACATCGTACTAATTCTAGTACCGTTTCAACGAGTGTTCCAAGAAGGCGACAATCACAACGACAATGACGATAGTACGCCTTTATCAGTACAGATGTCGATTCTTCTGATTGTCTTCTTCCTCATGGTGGCGTACCACGCAAGACTCGTGGAAGTGACCTCCCGTTTGGACTTTCTATGGAAACAACAAGCCGAACGCGAGTTGAATGATATGCAAGAAACGAGACACACGAATACGCAGTTACTAAAAAATATCCTTCCGGATCACGTCGCTCAACACTTTTTAAGTAATGAGAGGAATAGTGAGGTACGTATTGTCGAGATGGTGTGATAAGTATTTATCGGTGGTGATCTAGGAGCTGTATTCCCAGTCGAGGGACGAAGTGGGGGTGTTGTTTGCGAGTATTCCCAACTTCACGGAGTTCTATTCTGAGGATATTAATAAAGGGTTGGAGTGCATAAGGCTTCTGAATGAAATTATAGGTGAGTGGTTGTTTTGATAGTGGTACCGTTTTGACGTTGTTTTGCAGCTGACTTTGATGAGCTTCTGGATGAGGATCGCTTCAGTACTATTGAAAAAATCAAAACTGTGAGTGCCACTGCTACTTATATGGCGGCTTCGGGGCTGAATCCTACCCACAAGGTACCTATTTATTCCCTTTGTAATAGTATGGTGGTTTGACAGGATCTCGGGGACCTTTTGTGTTGTATTTAAAAATTCAAACTGAAATATCGAAAAATTGAAAAATCGAAGTCGGGAAATTGAAAATTTGGAAAATCGGAAAATTAAAAATTAAAAAAAATAACTTCAAAAATTGAACTGAAAGACTGAAAAATCGAGAAAACGAAACAATTGATAAAAAATGTAAAATTTAAAAACTCCGAAAATCAAAAAACTGAAAAATAAAAAATTTGAAAAATTGAAAAAGAGAAATATCAAAGAAATGAAAATTTGAAAAATCTAAAATTTCAAAATTGAAAAATTGAAAAATCGAAAAATTGAAAAACTGATACATCGAAAAATCGAAATTTCGAAAAATCGAAAAACAGAGAAATCAAAATAGTTCAAAATTGAAAAGTCTAAAATTAAAAGAAAATCGATGAATTGAAAAACTGAAAAAACAATGAAAAGATTTAAACAGAAATTTTGGTAAATCGAGAAATCGAAAAACTGAAAAATCGTTAAATCAAAATTTTTGAAGATCGAGAAACCGAAAAACCGAAAAATCTTAAACCGAGTAGCCGAAAAATTGAAGTATCGAGAAAACAAAAAACTGAAAAACGTAAAATTTAAAAATTAGAAAAATACAAAAATCGGGAAAACAAAAAATTTAAAATTTAAAAAATTGCAAAATAAAATATCGTAAAATTGAAGGATCGAAACACCAACAAATCGAATAATTGAAAAATTTTAAAATCTTAAAATTAAAAAATCGAAAAAGTAAAAAGCCGAAAAATTGAATAATCAAAAAAATCCGGAAAATGAAAAATCGAAAAATTGAAAAATCAATAACTTGAAAAATTGCAAAATTTGAAGAATTGAAATACTGAAAAAATGAGAAAACTAAGCTTTACAAAAATATAGAATTTAAAAACTCGAAAAATTTGACAATCAAAAAACTGAAAAATCTAAAATTTAAAAATTTGAAAAATTGAAAATGACAAATATCGAAAATTAAAGAATTGAAAATTTGTCAAGTCGGAAAATTGAAAAAATAAGAAATCAAAAAATCAGAAAATTGGAGAATTCCAAAACAAAAATGACGAAAGATTGGAAAAATTGAAAAGTCGAAAAATGGAAATACTGAGAAATCAAAGTTTAAAATCAAAAAATGGAAAATTTTAAAATTAAAAGAAAATCGATGAATGGAAAAGCTGAAAAAACGACGAATCAAGAAATTGAACACTCAAAAAATAGGAACATACAAATCTTGATAAATCGATAAATCAAACAACTGAAAAAACAAAAATTTTAAAGATCGAAAAATTGAAAATCCGAAAAATCTAAAACCGAAAAGTCGAAAAATGGAGAAATCGAGAAATCGAACATTAAAAAAAAGTGGAAAACCTAAAATTTAAAAATTAGAAAAATCGAAAAATAGAAATAGCGAAGAAATGAAAAATCAAAAAAAAATCAAATTAAGAAAATTCAAAAATAAAATATCGTAAAACTGAAAAATCGGAACACCAAAATTCGAAGAATTGAAAAAATTAAAAAGCCTAAAATTTAAAAATCGAAAAAGTAGAAAGTCCAAAAATCGAAAACTTGAAAAATCGCAAGCATTGAAGAATTGAAGTACTAAAAAATCGAGGAAACCAATAAAACTAAAATTTCGAAAAATTGGAAAATCAAAAAAGTTAATAATTTAATAATTTGGAAAATCGAAAATTTAAAACTTGAAAATTCAAAAAATTAAAAAAACTGAAACATCAAGATCGAAACATCGAAAAACCGAGATATAGAAAGTTGGAAAAGTCGAAAAATCGAAAAACTGAGCAATCAAAGTAGCTCAAAAGTTTAAAAATGAAGAATTGGAAAATTTAAAATTAAAATAATATCGATGAACTGAAAAACTGAAAAAAATGAAAAATCGAGAAACTGAAGAATCAAAAAATCGAAATAAAAATCTTGATAAACCGAGAAATCGAAAAACTGAAAAATTGATAAGTAAATCAAAATTTTTGAAGATCGAAAAATTGAAAAACCGAAAAATCTAAAACTGAAAATCGAAATATCGAGAAACTGAAACATCAAAAAATTTAAAAACCTAAAATTTAAAAATTAGAAAAAATGAAAAATTGAAATATTCAAGAACTGAAAAGTCAAAAATCGGTAATTCAAAAAAATACAAAATTAAAAAAAATTAAAAATAAAATATCTAAAAACTGAAAAATCCAGAAATTAAAAAATTGAACGACCAAAAAATCGAATAACTGAAAATTTAAAAAAAAAAAGAAATTTAAAAATTGAAAAAGTAATTAGTCGAAAAATTGAAAAACCAAAATCTTGAAAAATTACAAAATTTTCAAAAATTGAAATACTGAAAAATCGAGAAAACGAAATATTAAAAAAAGGAAAATTTAAAAACTCGAAAAATCGAAAAATTGAAAAGTCGGAAAACTGAAAAAAAAAGCGAAAAGTTGGAGAATTCCAAAATAGGAATGACGAAAAATTGGAAAATCGAAAAGTGGAAAGATCGAAAAGTGGAAAAATCGAAAAGTAGAAAAATCGAAAAACTGAAAAATTGAGATATCTAGAAATCGCAACATCGAAAAATCGAGATATAAAAAAATTGGAAAATTCGAAAAATGGAAAAACTGACAATCAAAGTAGCTCAGAATCGAAAAGCTTAAAATTAAAAATTGAACAATTTAAAGTTAAAAAAAATCGATGAATTGAAAAATTGAAAAATCGAGAAATTGAACCATCAAAAATGGAAACATAGAATTCTTGATAAATCGAGATATTGAAAAACTGAAAAATTAAAAAATCAAAATTTTGGAAGATTGAAAAATTGAAAAAACCGAAAAATCTAAAACCGAGAAGTTAAAAAATCGAAATATCGAAATTTCAAAAAAATTAAAAACTTAAAATTTTAAGAATTATGAAAATAAAAATCTGAAAGAATTGAAAAATCAAAAATCGGGAAATCAAAAAAATCTAAAATTTCAAAAAATGAAAAATAAAATACCGAAAAACTGAAAAATTGAGAAATTGAAAAACGAAGGATTGAAAATTTTTAAAAACCTGAAATTTAAAAATTCAAAGAGTAAAAAGTCGAAAAATGTAAAAATTGAATAATCAAAAAATTGAAAAATGGAAGTCGGAAAATTGAAAGTTTGAAAAATCGAAATATTGAAAAATCAAAAGCGCAAAAATTGAGGAATTGAAATACTGAAAAATCGAGAAAACGAAATAGGTATTTAAAAAAAAAATTTAAATTTAAAATCTTGAAAAATTGAAAAATTAAAAAACGGAAAAATGAAAAATTTATGAATTTCAAAATTTGAAAGAAATATCGAAAAAATGAAAATTTGAAAAATCGAAAATTTATAAATTGAAAAATCGAAAAATTGAAAAGTCCGAAAATTGAAACAGCAAGAAATCGAAAAAGCAGAAAGTTGGAGAATTCCAAAACAGAAATGACGAATAATTGGGAAATCGAAAATTAGAAAATCGAAAAATCGAAAAGCTGAAAAAACTGAAATAATGAAAAATCTAGATATCCAAAAGTTCAGAAGTCAAAAAATTGAAAAACTGGTGTACCAAAGTAACCCAAAATCGAAAAATTTTCAATTAAAAAAGTGAAAAATTTAGAAAAAGAAAAAATCGAAACAGAAATCTTGATAAATCGGGATATCGAAAAACTGAAAATTCCATAAATCAAAATTTTTGAAGATCGAAAAATTAAAAAGCCGGAAAATTTTAAACCGAGAAATCGAAAATTCTAAATATCGAGAAATCGAAACATCAAAAAACTAAAAACCTAAAATTTAAAAATTAAAAAAAATTGAAAAACAGAAATATCGAAAAACTGAAAAATTAATAAATCGAGAAATCAAAAAAATTTAAAATTTTAAAAAACTGAAAAATAAAATATAGAAAAATTGAAAAGTCGAGAAATTGAAAAATCGAAACACTAAAAATCGAAGAACTGAAAAAAATTTAAAAACCTAAAATTTAAAAATCGAAAAAAAAGAAGTCAAAAAATGGAAAACTTTAATAATAAAAAAATCCTAAAACTGAAATAACGGAAAATTGAAAAATCAAAATCCGTAAATTGAAAATTTGAAAAATTGAAAATTCAAACACTTGAAAAATCGCAAAAATTGAACAATTGAAATACTGAAAAATCAAAAAGTCGTAGCGTCGAAAGATCAAGAAATCGAAAATTCGAAAAATCAAAAAATCGATGAATCGATAAATTTAGAAATCGATAAATAGAAAATATAGAAAAGTCAAAAAATTTAAAAATCATAAAACTGAAACATCGAAAAATTAGGAAGTAGGATACTGAAAAAATAGAAAAATCTAAAATTTCAAGAATCGAGAAATTAAAAAATAGAAACATTGCTAAATTTCAAAACTGAAAGACCAAAAAATTTAGTAGGTACATATTTGAAAAATTGAAAACCTGAGAAATCGAAAAATATTTAAAGTAGTTTGAAAGAATCTCAAAGTATTCCTTTTGCTATAATTTTGAAGCAGTTTGAAAGAATTTCGAGGACCCCTTGTATCTTCAGTTTTCAGTAGCTTTAAAGAATCTCGAGGAACACTTTTCTTTTGTTTTTGAAGTAATTTGAAGAAATCTTGGAGACCTTTTTATTTTAAGTCGTTCGATATTTTTTTTCCAGGATTGTCTCAACACAGATAGTCCCGAGCACCTCTGCGCTCTCATAGACTTCGCCATAGCCATGCGCCAAAAACTAGACGACATCAACAAAGACTCCTTCAACAATTTCGGACTGAGGGTGGGAGTGTCGTGCGGAAGTCTAGTTTGTGGGGTGATCGGAGCCAGGAAGCCCGTTTTTGATATTTGGGGGAACACCGTGAACGAAGCCTCCCGGATGGATTCAACAGGCGTCATAGGCCAAATACAAGTCCCGAAATACACAGCTCAGGTACTTCGCCCTCAAGTTCTAACTCTTGCTTACCTTAAAGTTCACCAGTTGTTAGGTGTGCGCGGCTACGAAATCAAGAAACGCGGATCCATCGAGGTGAAGGGCAAAGGCCAAATGGAGACCTACTTCGTGATGGGTCGCCAGCAAGGCAGACCACCCAGTTTCCAGCGCCAACCCAGCCACTACAGTACATTAGCGGCGGTCGTCTACGCCATGGCGCAAACAAGACGAAAACACACCGGACACACACGTAAACCACCTCCACAGTGAGTCCTCTAGGTGCTGATTCTTTCTTTGATTTTTAGCTGGAAGCTCCGCTCTCGGTCGGGCCCGCACCCAGCAGAAGATCGACGTGGGTAAAAAGATCATCAACTACAGCTCCATGCGCATCCCCCACCGCGCCCCCGCCTACCCCATCCGGCGCAACACCACCCGCGCCAACCAGCGCAACATGCACGCCCGCTCCCAGCCCAACATGCGCCAGCTCGGCGGCTCCGGCAGCCACCTGGAGAACATGAAGGCGTACAAGTCCATCGAGAAGGACGTCACCGCCAACAACATCAACAAGATGATGGTGTCGCAGTCCGCGCCGCACACCCCCGTGTCCGCCCCCAGCCACGCCGAAGGCCCCATCTTCAAGTCCGTGCCGCGCTTGCTGTCCGAGCCCATGGTGGGCTACCGCTCCAAGCAGTCCTCCCCCGCCACCAAGACCAGCAAACTCGAGCGGAACTCGCCGCACATGATGGAGCGGCGCGCGGACAACGAGATGACCGATAGTTTCAAGGTGCGCTCGCTGGGGGCGGCGGTGCCGGTGCACCAGTCCCCCAAGCACGGGGGCAGGAAAGACATGAAGTTCTTCCTGAAGTCGCCGCTGATCAAGAGGGACACGAAGATACAGCTGGAGAGAGGAGGGTCGAAGGAGAAGCCCGAGAGGATCAACTCGTTGGATGGAACTCATGTTTAGATAATTTTATGTCTTCGGTGTTTTTCTTTCGGGGGAAGGGCGAATTGATTCTAGTCATTTTTTATTTAGTTTAGGAAAGATGGGACCAATTGTTGATGGGGTTTGTGAAGGGTTTGGAAAGGGTTGGTGTTGTAAATAAATGTTGATGTATTGGAGGAGTTTTATTGGTGTGGGTGTGGCTGTGTGGGTGTTGTTTGCTTGGTGGAGTGTGAGATGTGTGCATTTGGGGTGATACGGAAGTATCGATTTTTACTCATATTTAAAATATTGGGGTGGAAAGATCGAAGGAATTAATCAGGTTAGCTCAGATCAGGCTAGATCAGCTTAGGGTATGTTGTTTTTGCAGCCGAGAGATTTATTTTTATGATAGGACCCAACCAACTTCGCTGAAATTCTTTCCTGCACACTTTTGTGAGAATAAACCTGTAAAAAAAAATGCGAGCGCAGCGAGCACGTTCAGGTGTAATTTAAAAAATTATTCATTGGTATATTCCCGTTAAATTATCAAGAAAAAATTTGTAGTTTTTTCAAAATGTAAATAAAGAATGTATGTGATCACTATAATGTCCATTGGACTGAAACCTCTTGAACGTGCTCGCTACGCTCGCATTTTAGTTTAGTTATTTACCTTGGGGAGATTTCGACAATTATTGTAACAAAAACTAAGTAGCCTAAAAAAATGTTTGTGAATATTAAAGTCAGTAACCTGAACTCAAGATGGTTTCATAAATCACACATCAGGAATATGTTATTTTATAAAATTTAATTAACAATTACTACAGATTTTGGTTAGCGTTTCACCATCTACACAATATTCCTAATATATTTACATTCAAAATTTGCCAACAATCGGTCTAGTAGTTTAGATGATTATTTGAGACGGCAGACGACAGACAGAAACCAGCGACCTATGTTTTTGTATTCTAGGGGTCACGAAACGTCGAGAAAACATAAAAGTAGTCAGTCCCCCGATGAACTCGACTGCAATACGTACTTTCAGGTAGGAAAAAATGTACAAGGACTAAAGTTTCCTTGCTTGATTGCAGAAATTGGAATGAAATATTTAAAAATTATCTGTTATTTATCTTCTATCTATTTCAGTTTTGGGATTTTTAAATAATTCGACATTTAAATTTTCCTTGTTTTTGATTTTTTTACTTATTCGATTTTTCAAAATATTGCCACTTTTAAATTGTAAAAATTTTGATTTTCCGATTTTTCAGTTTTTTGATCTTTCAATTTGTTCATGTTTTAATTGCTCGATTTTTAAATTTTCAATTTTTCGAATTTTTAAGTTTCAGGTTTTTCACTTTTTTGTTATTTCGATATCTTAATTTTTCGATTTTTCGACTTTTGATGTTTCGATTTCGCGTTGTTTCAATTTTTCGATTTCGATTTCTCGATTTCTCATATAATCAGATAATTAAACTCTTATTCGAAGTTTTTTCAGTTTTGGGATTTATGTATTTAAATTTTTCGATTTTCCAATTCTGGCGTTTCTAAATTTTTGGATTTTTCGATTTCTTAATTTCTCGATTAATCGATTTTTTAGTTTCGATTTTTAAATTTTTAGATTTTTCAACTTTCTTTTTTTTTGATTTTTTATTTACTCGATTTTTTAAATTTTCAATTTTTCGAATTTTTAAGTTTTAAATATTTTCGATCTTTGCCGTTGATATTTCATTTTTTTAATTTTCGATTTAATGGCTTTTTTTCAATTTTCACCATCTCGATTTCAGATTTTCCGGTTTTTCAATTTTTCAGAATTAATTTTTCAGTTTTTCGATTTCGATTTTTGATTTCTCAGTTTGTCGATAATACATCTTTTAGATTTTTCGAATTTCCAGTTTTTTAACGTTACAGTTTTGGGATTTATGTATTTAAATTTTTAAATTTTTGGCTTTTCTAAATTTTGGATTTTTCGATTTCTCAATTTTTCGACTAATGCATTTTTAAATTTTTCGACTTTTCGATTTTTTGTCTTTCCGATTTCTCTATTTCTCAATTTCAAATTTTCACTGTCTAAGTTTTGAGATTTTTCAGTATGTATATATTTCGATTTTCTTTTAATTTTTAGATTTTTCGACTTCATAGGTTTTTATGATTTTTTACTTATTCGATTTTTCAAAATTTTGCGATTTTTTAAATCATAAATTTTTCGATTTTTCAATTTTTCGTTTTTCGATTCTTTGATCTTTTGATTTCTCGTCTTTGTAAATTTTCAATTTTTCGAGTTTTTAAGTTTAGATTTTTCATTGTTTTTTTGTTTTGATTACTCAGTCTTTCGATTTTTCGCCTCTTATTTTTAGATTTTCAGATTTTTTAATTTTTCGGAATTAATTTTTCAGTTTTTCGATGTTTCAATCTTCTTTCACTTTACCGTTTTTTTTTAATTTTGAATTTTGAATTTTCCCATTTTTCGATTTCGATTTTTCCATTTTTCAATTTTTCAATTTCTCGATCTTTCGATGTTTCGATTTTGCAATTTTCCAATTTTTCGATTTCGATTTCTCGATTTCTCAGTTTTCGATTTTCCAATTTTTCAAGGTTTCAGTTTTGAGATTTTGCATTTAAATTTTTCAATTTTTCTATTTTTCAATTTTTGGCGTTTCTAAATTTTTGGATTTTTCGATTTCTCAATTTCTCGATTAATTATTTTTTTAATTTTTCGTCTTCCCGATTTCTCTAGTTCACACTTTTTCGATTTCTCAAATTTTCAATTTGTGGGTTTTTTAATTTTTAAATTTTGGGATTTTTCAACTTGTATTTCGATTTTTAAAGATTTATATTTTTCGACTCTCTTTTTTTGATCTTTTACTTATTAGATTTTTTAAAATTTCGCTATTTTTTAAATCTTATACTTTTCGATTTTTCAATTTTTCGATTATCGGGTTTTTTAAGTTTAAATTTTTCAATTTTGAATTTTCCCAATTTTGAATTTTTAGCTATTTCGATATCTCAATTTTTCGATTTTTCGACTTATCGATCTTTTAATGTTTCGATTTCCCGTTTTTTCTAGTTTTGGATTTTTCAATTTCTCTATTTCTCGATTATTCGATTTTTTAGTTTTCCGATTTTTCGATTTTCCGTCTTCCCGATTTCTTTTTGAAAATCGAAAAATTGAAAAACCGAAAGATCTAAAACTGACAAGTCGAAATATCGGGAAATCGAAACATCAAAAAAACTGAAAAACCTAAAATTGAAAAATTAGGACAATCGAAAAATAGAAATATCGAAGAACTGGAAACTCAAAAAACGAAACACCAAAAATCGAAGAACTGAGAAATTTAAAAAACCTAAAATTTAAAAATCGAAAAAGTATGAGGTCGAAAAATAGAAAAACTGAATAATCAGAAACTTGAAAAAAAATTGAAGAATTGAAATACTGAAAAATTGAGAAATGGTTAAATAAAAAATCGGAAAGTGGTAAGGTCGAAAAATCAAGAAATCAAAAAGTCGAAAAACCAAAAAAGTCAATGAATCAAGAAATTGAGAAATCGAAAAATCGAAAATTTAGAAACGTCACAAATTGAAGAGTCGAAAAATTAAAAAATTAAAATATTGAAAAATCGTTAAACTGAAACATCGGAAAATTAAAAAAATTAAAAAATCCAAAACTTTTCAATTTCCGGGGTTTCTAAATTTTTGGATTTTTCGACTTCTCAGTTTCTCAATTAATCGATTTAATTTTTCGATTTTTCTTTTTCTCCGTTTAAGTTTTGGGATTTTTCAATTTTAGGATTTTCCAAGGTTTCGATTTTTAAATTTTTAAATTAATCAACTTTCTGTTTTTTTTGATTTTTTACTTTCTCGAGTTTTCAAAATTTTGCGAGTTTTTAAATCTTACATTTTCCGATTTTTCAGTTTTTGATTTTTCGATTTGTTGATGTTTTGATTGCTCAATTTTTAAAATTTTCCATTTTTCGAATTTTTAAGTTTTAGATTTCTCACTTTTGTGTTATTTCGATTTCTCAGTTTTTCGATTTTTGCCCTCTCGTTTTCAAATTTTCCGGTTTTTCAATTTTTCGGAATTAATTTTTCACTTTTTCGATTCTTGATTTCTCAGTTTTTGGATAATTCATCTTTTCTATTTTTCGATTTTCCAATTTTTCAGCGTTTCAGTTTTGGGATTTATGTATTTAAATTTTTGTATTTTCCAATATTTGGCGTTTCTAAATTTTTGAATTTTTGATTTCTCAATTTCTCGATTAATAGATTTTTTAGTTTTCCAATTTTTCGATTTCTCTGCTTAAGTTTTGCGTTTTTCCAAGATTTCGATTTATAAATTTTTAGATTAATCAACTTTCTGTTTTTTTGATTTTTTACTTTCTCGAGTTTTCAAAATTTTGCGAGTTTTTAAATCCTACATTTTTCGATTTTTCAGTTTTTTGATTTTTCGATTTGTTGATGTTTTGATTCCTTAATTTTTTAAATTTTCAATTTTTGGAATTATAAAATTTTAGATTTTTCACTTTTTTGTGATTTAGATCTTTGGATTTTTGTCTTCTCGTTTTTACATTTTGCTATTTTCTAATTTTTCGAAATTAATTTTTCTCTATTTCGATTTTTCAATTTTAGATTGAACGGTTTTCTTTCGATTTTTCGCGTTCTCGTTTTCAGATTTGCCGATGTTTCAATTTTTCGGAATTAATTTCTTGACTTCTCAGTTTTTGGATAATTCATCTTTTCGATTTTTCGATTTTCCAATTTTTCAACGTTTTAATTTTGGGATTAATGTATTTAAATTTTCCGATTTTTCAGTTTTTCAGTTTCTGCCTATTCTAAATTTTTGGATTTTTCGATTTCTCAATTTCTCGATTAATGCATTTTTTAATTTTTCGACTTTTCGATTTTTCGTTTTCCCGATTTCTCAAATTTTCAATGTGTAAGTTATGGGATTTTTGACTATGTATTTCGATTTTTAAATTTTTAGATTTTTCGACTGTCTCTTTTTTTGATTTTTTACTTATTCGATTTTTCAAAATTTTGCGATTTTTTGAAATTTACATTTTTAGATTTTTTTTGTTGTTTGGATTTGTCTTTAGATTTTTTGCCTTCTCATTTTTAAATTTTTCGATTTTTCGGAATTAAATCTTCAGTTTTTTCGAAATTTTGATTTTTAAAATTTTTCGGGTTTTTTAAGTTTAAATTTTTCAATTTTGAACTTTCCATTTTCGACATTTAGCTATTTCGATAAGTATCTCAATTTTTCTTTTTTTCGACTCCTCGAATCATCGATCTTTTGATGTTTTGAATTCGCTTTTTTCAATTTTTCGATTTCAACACCACCCGCGCCAACCAGCGCAACATGCACGCCCGCTCCCAGCCCAACATGCGCCAGCTCGGGGGCTCCGGCAGCCACCTGGAGAACATGAAGGCGTACAAGTCCATCGAGAAGGACGTCACCGCCAACAACATCAACAAGATGATGGTGTCACAGTCCGCCCCGCACACCCTCGTGTCCGCCCCCAGCCACGCCGAAGGCCCCATCTTCAAGTCCGTGCCGCGCTTGCTGTCCGAGCCCATGGTGGGCTACCGCTCCAAGCAGTCCTCCCCCGCCACCAAGACCAGCAAACTCGAGCGGAACTCGCCGCACATGATGGAGCGGCGCTCGGACAACGAGATGACCGATAGTTTCAAGGTGCGCTCGCTGGGGGCGGCGGTGCCGGTGCACCAGTCCCCCAAACACGGGGGCAGGAAAGACATGAAGTTCTTCCTGAAGTCGCCGCTGATCAAGAGGGACACGAAGATACAGCTGGAGAGAGGAGGGTCGAAGGAGAAGCCCGAGAGGATCAACTCGTTGGATGGAACTCATGTTTGGATAATTTTATGTCTTCGGTGTTTTTCTTTCGGGGGAAGGGCGAATTGATTCTAGTCATTTTTTATTTAGTTTAGGAAAGATGGGACCAATTGTTGATGGGGTTTGTGAAGAGTTTGGAGAGGGTTGGTGTTGTAAATAAATGTTGATGTATTGGAGGAGTTTTATTGGTGTGGGTGTTGTTTGCTTGGTGGAGTGTGAGATGTGTGCATTTGGGGTGAGTTTATAAACCCTATAGAGGAAGTATCGATTGTGGTCGTTTAGGTCATATTTGTTTATTTTTAAAATAATAAAAACATAAGAATTAGAGCAGTTTTGAAAAAAGGGAAGGCTGGGAAAAATCGAAGGAATTAGGTGAGGTTAGATACCTACTTAGATCGAATTCTTCCGGATTCTGTCCGATCCTTTCGAAATTCTCTAAAGTTTTTTCGGATTTCTCCAGATTCTTCTGGAATCTGTTGGATTTCCTCGGATTCTTTCGCATTTTCTTGGATTCTTCCAGATTCTTGAGGATCCTCTTGGATTTTCTCCGATTCCCTTGGATTCTTTCGGATTCTTCTGAATTCTCGCGGATCTTCTCGGATTCTCTGGGATTCTTTAGGATGCTAAATATGTTAATTTAGTTTTAGAATTCACACGGATTCCCTTAGAATCTGCCCGCGTTCTGGATTTCTTTCAGTTATTTGGATTTTCTCCGATTTTTGTATTCTTCTGATTCTTTTCGTTTCTTGGGTTTCCTAGGTTCCTTGGTTTCTCTCGCATTATCTCGGATTCTCCCGTATTCTTCGCGATTCTTCCAGATTCTCTCCGACCTTCTCGGAATTTAGCTGGATTCTCTCGTCTTCTTTCAGATTCTTTGCGCATTCTTTCAGATACTTTAGAATTATTTTGGGATTTCCGCGGATTCTCTAGATTTTTTCAATTTCCTCGGATTCTCTCGACTTTTATCGACTTCACTTAGATTCTTTCGAAAATATTTCTGTTCTTTGGATTCTTAATGATTTTCGTGTTTTCAGATTCTCTGGATTCTTTGGTTTTTCTAGCATTGTCTCGTATTCTCTCGTATTCTTCCGAATTCTGCCAGATTTTCTCTGATTTTTTGGATTCTATCGGTTTCTCTTGGATTTTCTCTAAATTTGTCCGGACTCTCGCGTCTGCTTTCGGATGTTTTCGGATTCCTCCGGACTCTGTCCGATCTTCTCGAAATTTAATTGGATTCTCCCCTCCCGTATTCTTATCGTCTTCTTTCGAATAAATTATTATAAACAAAATTAATCGAAGGTTATTTCAACAGAACTTCCCTCGTCCCTAAAGTACAGTCCATCAAGTACAATTTCGAAAAATTTTCAAATTTCACTTTGACAATTTTATTTTTTTTGATGAAAACCTCTATGAGCTAAAATTAATGGATGCTTGGATTATTAAAGTAGGTACAGGTAAGAAGCATCGTATGCAAATGTTTTTAGTGAGTTTTTCCAAATAAAAATTGTTTGATGACATCAACATTTTAGCAGGGATACGTATATCAGTTTTTTTAATAACCTTATTTAAGCAATTCAAAAAATATTGTATAAATGTTGTACATGTTTTATTCGGTAAAATTTTCGAAAATTTCGATTCATAAATCACACATCAGAAATATGTTATTTTATAAAATTTAAATAACATTTACTATCGTAAAAGTTGGATATGACGTCATACATCGTTGTGGGGATGATCAGACCGATTTTGGCTAGCGTTTCACCATCGATACGATATTCCTAATATATTTACATACAAAATTTGTCAACAGTCGGTTCGGTAGTTTAGACGATTATCTTGGGGTCACGAAACGTCGAGAAAACATAAAAGTAGTCTGTCCTCCGATGGACTCGATTACAATACATACCTTCTTAGTTTAGCTCACACTTTTTCGGTTTATCGGTTTTTTAAGTTAAAATTATTCAATTTTTCGATTTTTAACCACTTCCATTTCTCACTTTTTCTATTTTTCGACTTCACGATCTTTTGATGTTTTGATTTCGCGATTTTTCAATTATTCGATCTCGATTTCTCAGTATTTCTATAACTCATCTTTTCGATTTTCAGATTTATGTATTTAAATTTTTCCACTTTTCAATTTTTTAATTTTTGGCGGATTTAAATTTTTGCATTTTTCGATTTCTCAATTTCTCGATTTAATTTTTCGTCTTCCCGATTTTTCGTTCTCTCAAATTTTCAATGATTTTTGATATTTTTCAATTTTGGGAATTTCCAAGACGTATTTCGATTTTTAAATTTTTGGGTTTTTGATTTTACGATTCGTTGATGTTTCGATTTCTCGATTTTGTAAATTTTCAACTTTTCGAATTTTTAAGTTTTATATTTTTCACTTTTTTAGTGTTTCGATTTCTCAGTCTTTCGATTTTCTGCCTTCCCATTTTTAGATTTTTAGATTTTTAAATTTTTCGGAATTAATTTTTCTCGATATTTCGATTTTTCAATTTTTTGTGGATTTTTTAAGTTTAAATTTTTCAATTTTGAATTTTCCCATTTTTCTATCTGTCGCTATTTCAATATCGTAATTTTTTGATCTTTCGACTTCTCGACTTATCGATCTTTTGATGTTTTTTCAGGTCTTCGATTTCAATGTTTCGATTTCGATTTCTCAATTTGTCAATTTCTCGATAATTCATCTTTTCGATTTTTCGATTTTCCAATTTTTTAACGTTTCAGTTTTGGGATTTTGTATTTAAATTTTTCGATTTTTCAATTTTTGGCGTTTTTAAATTTTCGGATTTTTCGATTTCTCAATTTTTCGATTAATGAATTTTTTAATTTTTCGATTTTTCGTTTTCCCGATTTCTGGATTTCTCAAATTTTCAATGTGTACCTTCCGGGATTTTTCAGTTTTGGGATTTTTCATATGTATTTCGATTTTTAAATTTCTAGATTTTTCGACTTTGTCTTTTTGATTTTTTACTTATTAGATTTTTCAAAATTTCGCGATTCTT
This sequence comes from Zophobas atratus, assembly GCA_022388445.1. Taxonomy (NCBI): domain Eukaryota; kingdom Metazoa; phylum Arthropoda; class Insecta; order Coleoptera; family Tenebrionidae; genus Zophobas; species Zophobas atratus. The sequence goes on along the minus strand of CM039445.1, from coordinate 4,653,860 downwards.
TAAATCTTATACTTTTCGAATTTTCAATTTTTTGATTTTTCGATTTTGAAAATTTTCAATTTTTCGGATTTTTAAATTTTACATTTTTCACTTTTTGTTGTTTCAGTTTCTCAGTGTTTTGATTTTTTGCCTTGTCATTCTTAGATTTTTCAATTATTCTGAATTAATTTTTCATTTTTTCGATTTATCAAAATTTTGCGAGTTTTTAAATCTTACATTTTCCGATTTTTCAGTTTTTTCATTTTTCGATTTGTTGACGTTTTGATTGCTCGACTTTTTTAATTTTCAATTTTTCGAGTTTTTCAGTTTTAAATATTTCGATCTTTGCCTTCTCGTTTTTACATTTTTCCATTTTTCAATTTTTGGTAATTAATTTTTCAGTTTATCGAGATTTCATTTTTCAATTTGCGATTTAACGGCTTTCTTCCAATTTTTCGCCTTCTCGATTTCAGATTTTCCGGTTTTTCAATTTTTCAGAATTAGTTTTTCAGTTTTTCGATTTCGATGTTTTGATTTCTCAGTTTTTTGATAATTCATCTTTTAGATTTTTCGAATTTCCAGTTTTTCAACGTTACAGTTTTGGGATTTATGTAATTAAATTTTTCAATTTTTGGCTTTTCTAAATTTTGGATTTTTCGATTTCTCCATTTTTCGACTAATGCATTTTTAAATTTTTCGACTTTTGGATTTTTCGTCTTTCCGATTTCTCGATTTCTCAATTTTCGATTTTCAAATTTTCAATGTGTAAGTTTTGAGATTTTTCAATATGTATTTCGATTTTTTTTAATTTTTAGATTTTTCGACTTTCTAGGTTTTAATGATTTTTTACTCATTCGATTTTTCAAAATTTTGCGATTTTTTAAATCATATTTTTCGATTTTTCAATTTTTTCGTTTTTCGATTCTTTGATCTTTTGATTTCTCGTCTTTGTAAATTTTCAATTTTTCGAGTTTTTAAGTTTAGATGTTTCATTTTTTTTTTGTTTTCATTACTGTCTTTCGATTTTTCGCCTCTTATTTTTAGATTTTCAGATTTTTTAATTTTTCGGAATTAATTTTTTCAGTTTTTCGATGTCTCGATCTTTCACTTTACTGTTTTTTTTTTTAATTTTGAATTTTGAATTTTCTCATTTTTAGATTTTTAGCCACTTCCATTTTTCAATTTTTCGATTTCTCGATCTTTCGATGTTTCGATTTCGCAATTTTCCAATTTTTCGATTTCGATTTCTCGATTTCTTAGTTTTCGATTTTCCAATTTTTCAAGGTTTCAGTTTTGAGATTTTGCATTTAAATTTTTCGATTTTTCTATTTTTCAATTTTTGGCGTTTCTAAATTTTTTGATTTTTCGATTTCTCAATTTCTCGATTAATTTTTTTTTTAATTTTTCGTCTTCCCGATTTCTCGAGTTCTCACTTTTTCGATTTCTCAAATTTTCAATTTGTGAGTTTTTTAATTTTTAAATTTTGGGATTTTTCAACTTGTATTTCGATTTTTAAAGATTTATATTTTTCGACTCTCTCTTTTTTTGATTTTTTACTTATTAGATATTTCAAAATTTCGCTACTTTTTAAGTCTTATACTTTTCGATTTTTCATTTTTCGATTATCGGGTTTTTTAAGTTTAAATTTTTCAATTTTGAATTTTCCCAATTTTCAATTTTTAGCTATTTCGATATCTCAATTAATGTTTCAATTTCCCGTTTTTTCTAGTTTTCGATTTCGATTTCTCGTTTTCTCAATTTTTCGATTATTCGAGTTTCCAATTTTTGACATTTCAGTTTTGGAATTAAATTTAAAATTTTTCGGTTTTTCAATTTTTCAATTTCTGGCGTTTCTAAAGTTTTGGATTTTTCGATTTCTCAATTTCTCGATTAATCGATTTTTTAGTTTTCCGATTTTTCGATTTTCCGTCTTCCCGATTTCTTTTTGAAGATCGAAAAATTGAAAAACCGAAAGATCTAAAACTGACAAGTCGAAATATCGGAAAATCGAAACATCAAAAAAACTGAAAAACCTAAAATTGAAAAATTAGGACAATTGAAAAATAGAAATATTAAAGAACTGGAAACTCACAAAATCGAAACACCAAAAATCGAAGAACTGAGAAATTTAAAAAACCTAAAATTTAAAAATCGAAAAAGTATGAGGTCGAAAAATAGAAAAACTAATAATCAGAAACTTGAAAAAAAATTGAAGAATTGAAATACTGAAAAATTGAGAAATGGTTAAATAAAAAAATCTGAAAGTCGTAAGGTCGAAAAATCAAGAAATCAAAAAGTCGAAAAACCAAAAAAGTCAATGAATCAAGAAATTGAGAAATCGAAAAATCGAAAATTTAGAAACGTCACAAATTGAAAAGTCGAAAAATTTAAAAATTAAAATATTGAAAAATCGTTAAACTGAAACATCGGAAAATTAAAAAAATTAAAAAATCCAAAACTTTTCAATTTCCGGGGTTTCTAAATTTTTGGATTTTTCGACTTCTCAGTTTCTCAATTAATCGATTTAATTTTTCGATTTTTCTTTTTCTCCGTTTAAGTTTTGGGATTTTTCAATTTTAGGATTTTCCAAGATTTCGATTTTTAAATTTTTAGATCAATCAACTTTCTGTTTTTTTGATTTTTTACTTTCTCGAGTTTTCAAAATTTTGCGAGTTTTTAAATCTTACATTTTCCAATTTTTCAGTTTTTGATTTTTCGATTTGTTGATGTTTTGATTGCTCAATTTTTTAAATTTTCCATTTTTCGAATTTTTAAGTTTTAGATTTCTCACTTTTTTGTTATTTCGATTTCTCAGTTTTTCGATTTTTGCCCTCTCGTTTTCAAATTTTCCGGTTTTTCAATTTTTCGGAATTAATTTTTCACTTTTTCGATTCTTGATTTCTCAATTTTTGGATAATTCATCTTTTCTATTTTTCGATTTTCGAATTTTTCAGCGTTTCAGTTTTGGGATTTATGTATTTAAATTTTTGTATTTTCCAATATTTGGCGTTTCTAAATTTTTGAATTTTTTGATTTCTCAATTTCTCGATTAATCGATTTTTTAGTTTTCCGATTTTTCGATTTCTCTGCTTAAGTTTTGCGTTTTTCCAAGATTTCGATTTATAAATTTTTAGATTAATCAACTTTCTGTTTTTTTGATTTTTCACTTTCTCGATTTTTCAAAATTTTGCGAGTTTTTAAATCTTACATTTTTTCAGTTTTTTGATTTTTCGATTTGTTGATGTTTTCATTCCTTAATTTTTTAAATTTTCAATTTTTGGAACTATTAAATTTTAGATTTTTCACTTTTTTGTGATTTAGATCTTTGGATTTTTGTCTTCTCGTTTTTACATTTTGATATTTTCCAATTTTTCGAAATTAATTTTTCTCTATTTCGATTTTTTAATTTTAGATTTAACGGTTTTCTTTCGATTTTTCGCGTTCCCGTTTTCAGATTTGCCGATTTTTCAATTTTTCGGAATTAATTTTTAAGTTTTTCGATGTTTCGATTTTTCACTTTTTCAATTTCAATTTCTTGATTTCTCAGTTTTTGGATAATTCATTTTTTCGATTTTTCGATTTTCCAATTTTTCAACGTTTTAATTTTGGGATTAATGTATTTAAATTTTCCGATTTTTCAGTTTTTCAGTTTCTGGCTATTCTAAATTTTTGGATTTATCGATTTCTCAATTTCTCGATTAATGCATTTTTTAATTTTTCGACTTTTCGATTTTTCGTTTTCCCAATTTCTCGATTTCTCAATTTTTCGATTTCTCAAATTTTCAAGGTGTAAGTTATGGGATTTTTGACTATGTATTTCGATTTTTAAATTTTTAGATTTTTCGACTGTCTCTTTTTTTGATTTTTTACTAATTCGATTTTTCAAAATTTTGCGATTTTTTGAAATTTACATTTTTAGATTTTTTTTGTTGTTTGGATTTCTGTCTTTAGATTTTTTGCCTTCTCATTTTTAAATTTTTCGATTTTTCGGAATTAAATCTTCAGTTTTCCGAAATTTTGATTTTTTAAATTTTTCGGGTTTTTTAAGTTTAAATTTTTCAATTTTGAACTTTCCATTTTTCGACATTTAGCTATTTCGATAAGTATCTCAATTTTTCTTTTTTTCGACTCCTCGAATCATCGATCTTTTGATGTTTTGAATTCGCTTTTTCAATTTTTCGATTTCAACACCACCCGCGCCAACCAGCGCAACATGCACGCCCGCTCCCAGCCCAACATGCGCCAGCTCGGCGGCTCCGGCAGCCACCTGGAGAACATGAAGGCGTACAAGTCCATCGAGAAGGACGTCACCGCCAACAACATCAACAAGATGATGGTGTCACAGTCCGCCCCGCACACCCCCGTGTCCGCCCCCAGCCACGCCGAAGGCCCCATCTTCAAGTCCGTGCCGCGCTTGCTGTCCGAGCCCATGGTGGGCTACCGCTCCAAGCAGTCCTCCCCCGCCACCAAGACCAGCAAACTCGAGCGCAATTCGCCGCACATGATGGAGCGGCGCGCGGACAACGAGATGACCGATAGTTTCAAGGTGCGCTCGCTGGGGGCGGCGGTGCCGGTGCACCAGTCGCCCAAGCACGGGGGCAGGAAAGACATGAAGTTCTTCCTGAAGTCGCCGCTGATCAAGAGGGACACGAAGATACAGCTGGAGAGAGGAGGGTCGAAGGAGAAGCCCGAGAGGATCAACTCGTTGGATGGAACTCATGTTTAGATAATTTTATGTCTTCGGTGTTTTTCTTTCGGGGGAAGGGCGAATTGATTCTAGTCATTTTTTATTTAGTTTAGGAAAGATGGGACCAATTGTTGATGGGGTTTGTGAAGGGTTTGGAGAGGGTTGGTGTTGTAAATAAATGTTGATGTATTGGAGGAGTTTTATTGGTGTGGGTGTGGCTGTGTGGGTGTTGTTTGCTTGGTGGAGTGTGAGATGTGTGCATTTGGGGTGAGTTTATAAACCCTATAGAGGAAGTATCGTAGTAGTTTGGGTCATATTTGTTTATTTTTAAAATATTAAAAACATAAGAATTAGAGCAGTTTTGAAAACACGGAGGGCTGGGAAAAATCGAAGGAATAAGTCAGGTTAGCTCAGATTAGGTTAAATCAGTTCACGCCAAATCAGATTAGGCTACCTAGATCTGATTCTTTTCAAGTCAGATTTCTTTGGCGATCATTTTTAGCTATATTCAAAATGCGAGCGCAGCGAGCACGTTTAGGTGTTACAAAAAATTACTCGTCAGTGTCCATGAGAAACTAAATTATTAATTAATAAGAAAACTTTCTATTGTCTAAAAAAGTGAATCATATAATGTTTGTGATTATCTGCTAAAGTTTGAAAGACTCTAACAATCTAAACGTGCTCGCTGCGCTCGTATCCTAATAGTGTACTAAAGTGAGTCTTTGTGAACATTGAAGTCAATAACCTGAACGTGCTCGCTGCACTCGCATTCTAAACGTTTAATTTTTTTAAATAATAAAAACCTAGACAGCTTCGCCGAGATTTTTTCGTAATCTTCTTCCATATTTTTGTTTCGTATTTTAATCGGATTCTGTCAGATTTTCTCGGAATATTTTGGATTCTTCTGGATTCTGTTGGATTTCCTCGGATTCTCTCGCATTTCCTCGGATTCTCCCAGATTCTTTAGGATTCCCTTGGATTCTTTCGGATTCTTCTGAATTCTCGCGGATTGTTTCGGATTCTCTGGAATTCTCTAATTAATTTAGTTTTAGAATTCACACGGATTCCCTTGGAATCTGTCAGCTTTCCTGGATTTCTTTCAGTTATTTGGATTTCTTCCCATTTTTGTATTGCGTTTCCTAGGTTCCTTGATTTCTCTCGCATTATCTCGTTTTCTCTCGTATTCTTTCAGATTCTTCCAGATTATCTCCCCCCTCGGAATTTAGCTGGATTCTCTCATATTCTCCCGTCTTCTTTCGGATTCTTTGCGCATTTTTTCAGATCTTTGGAAATATTTTGGGATGGCCGCGAATTCCCCCGATTTTTTCAAATTTCCCCGCATTCTCTGGATTTTTCTCGACTTCACTTAAATTTTTTTCGAAATTATTTCGGTTCTCTACATTCTTTGGTTTTTTTAGCATTGTCTCGGATTCTCTCGTATTCTAGCGAATTCTGCCGGATTTTCTCTGAATTTTTGGATTCTGTCGGATTCTCTTGGATTTTCTCTAAATTTGTCCGGACTCTGGCGTCTGCTTTCGGATTTTTTCGGATTCTCTCCGATCTTCTCGAAATTTAGTCGGATTCTCACATATTCTCCCGAATTCTTATCGTTTTCTTTCGAATAAATTTTTATAAAAAAAAAATTGGTCCAAAGTTTTTTCAACAGAACTTTCCTCGCGCCTAAAGTACAGTCCAACAAATACAACTTCGAAAAATTATCAAATTCAACTTTGACAATTTGATTTTTTTTTATGATGACTTCTATGATGATTTATGTATTTAAATTTTTCGATTTCTCAATTTCTCGATTAATGGGTTTTCCAATTTTTTGATTTTTCGTTTCGTTGATGTTTTGATTTCTCGATTTTGTAAATTTTCAATTTTTCGAATTTTTAAATTTTAGATTTTTCACTTTTTTGTTGTTTTGGTTTCTCAATACTTCGATTTTTGCTTCTCATTTTTAGACTTTTCAATTTTTCTAAATTAATTTTTTATTTGTTCGATATTTCGATTTTTCAATTTTTCGGTTATCGGGTTTTTTAAGTTTAAATTTTTCAATTTTGAATTTTCCCAATTTTCGATCTTTAGCTATTTCGATATCTCAATTTTTCGATTTTTCGACTCCTCGACTTATCGGTTATTCGAGTTTCCAATTTTTCGAAGTTTCAGTTTTGGGAATAAACTTTAAATTTTCCGATTTTTCAATTTCTCAATTCTCGACTAATCTACTTTTTAGTAGATTTTTCGATTTTTCGTCTTCCCGATTTCTCTTTGAAGATCGAAAAATTGAAAAACCGAAAAATCTAAAACTGACAAATCGAAATATCGGGAAATCGAAACATCAAAAAACTGGAAAACCTAAAATTTAAAAATTAGAAAAATTGAAAAATCGAAATATCGAAGAACTGGAAACTCAAAAAATCAAAGAATTGAGAAATTTAAAAAAACCTAAAATTTAAAAATCAAAAAAGTATAAGGTCGAAAAATTGAAAAATTGAATAATCAGAAACATGAAAAATCGCAAAAATTGAAGAATTGAAACACTGAAAAATTGAGAAAACGAAACATTTGAAGGTGAGGAATCGTGAAATGCTAAAATAAAAAAGTTGGAAAGTCGTAACGTCGAAAAATCAAGAAATCGAAAAATCAAAAAATCAATGAATCAAGAAATTGAGAAATCGAAAATTTAGAAACGTCAAAAATTGAAAAGTCGAAAAATTGAAACATCGGAAAATTAAGAACTCGGATATTGAAAAAATAGATGAATCTAAAATTTTTCGATTTTTCAATTTTTCCATTTTCGGCGTTTCTAAATTTTTGAATTTTTCGATTTCTCAATTTCTCGATTAATCGATTTAGTTTTCCGATTTTTCTTTTTCCCTGTTTAAGTTTTGGGATTTTTCAATTTTGGGATTTTCAACTTTTTTTTTGATTTTTTACTTACTGGATTTTCAAAATTTTACGAATGTCTAAATCTTACATTTTCCGATTTTTCAATTTTTTGATATTTCTATTTGTTAATGTTTTGATTGCTCGATTTTTGAAATTTTCAATTTTCCGCATGTTTGAGTTTTAGATTTTTCACTTTTTTGTTATTTCAATTTTTCGATTTTTGCCTTTTCGTTTTTAAATTTTTCCATTTTTCAATTATCCGAAATTATTTTTTTTTCAATTTTTGGTTTTTTTAATATGTATTTCGGTTTTTAAATTTTTAGATTTTTCGACCTCCTGTTTTTCGATTATTCGTCTTTTCTATTTTTCGTCGTTTCAGTTTTGGGATGTATTTAAATTTTTCAATTTTTCATTGTCTGGCTTTTCTAAATTTTTGGATTTTTCGATTTCTCAATTTCTCGTTTAATCGATTTTTTAGTTTTCCAATTTTTCGATTTCTCTGTTTAAGTTTTGGGATTTTCCAAGATTTCAATTTTTTCATTTTTAGAATTTTCAACTTTGATTTTTGATTTTTTACTTACTTTCAAAATTTTGCGTGTTTTTAAATCTTACATTTTCCGTTTTTTCAGTTTTTTGATATTTCAATTTGTTGATGTTTGGTTGCTCGATTTTTCAAATTTTCAATTTTTGGAATTTTCAAGTTTTAGATCTTCTCGAAATTTAGTCGGATTCTCCCATATTCTCCCGCATTCTTTTCGTTTTCTTTCGGATAAATTATTAAAAAAAATTGGTCGAATGTTTTTTCAACAGAACTTCCCTCGCTTGTAAAGTACAGTCCAACAAGTACAACTTCGAAAAATTATCAAATTCAATTTTGTCATTTTTTTTTTTGTTAATGACCTCTATGACGATTTATGTATTTAAATTTTTCGATTTTTCAATTTTTGGCGTTTCTAAATTTTTGGATTTTTCGATTTCTCAATTTCTCGATTAACGGATTTTTTAATTTTTCGATTTTTCGTCATCCCGATTTCTTGATTTCTCAATTTTTCGTTTTCTTAAATTTTCAATGTGTAAGTGTTGGGATTTTTCAATTTTTGGATTTTCCAATATGTATTTCGATTTTTAAATTTTTAGATTTTCGACTTTCTGTTTTTCTTTACTTACTCGATTTTTCAAAATTTTTGCGATATTGTAAATCATACATTTTTCGATTTTTCAATTTTTTAATTTTTCGTTTCGTTGATGTTTTGATTTGTCGTTTTGTAAATTTTCAATTTTTCGAATTTTTAAATTTTAGATTTTTCAGTTTTTTGTGTTAGTTTCTCAATATTTCGATTTTTCAATTTTTCGATTGTCGGTTTTTTTAAGCTTAAATTTTGCAATTTTGAATTTTCCGAATTTTCGATCTTTAGCGATTTCGATATCTCAATTTTTCGATTTTTGGACTCCTCGAAATTTTGATGTTTCGATTTCGCCTTTTTTCAATTCTTCGATTTCGATTTCTCGATTTCTCAATTTTTCGATTATTCGAGTTCCCAATTTTTCGATTTTTCAATTTCCGGCGTTTCTAAATTTTTGGATTTTTCGATTTCTCAATTTCTTGATTAATCAATTTTTTAGTTTTCCAATTTTTCGATTTTCCGTCTTCCCGATTTCTTTTTGAAGGTCGAAAAATTGAAAAACCGAAAAACCAAAACTGAGAAGTCGAAAAATCGAAATATCGGGAAATAGAAACATCAAAAAACCTAAAATTTAAAAGTCGAAAAAGTAAAAGGTCGAAAAATAGAAAGATTGAATAATCAGAAACACTGAAAAATTGAAAAAACGAAACATTTGAAAGCCGAGGAATTCAGAAATTGTAAAATGAAAAAATCGGAAAGTCGTAACGTCGAAAAATCAAGAAATCAAAACTAAAAAAGTCAATAAATCAAGAAATTGAGAAATCGAAAAATCGAAAATTTAGAAACGTCAAAAATTGAAAAGTCGAAAAATTTAAAAATCGAAAAATTGAAAAATCGTTTAACTGAAGCATCGGAAAATTAAGAACTCGGGTATTGAAAAAACTCCAACTTTTTTTTATTTTCTACTTACTAGATATTTCAAAATTTTACGAATGTTTACGTCTTACATTTTCTGTTCGAGCCACCTGCACGGCGGCTCTCTCACCCGACTGCAGCGAATTTCTTAATCACCCAATGTGAGGGTGCGGCACCCTTTTGTGGGGCCAAGTCTTTATAATTAGGTATAGTTTGTAAAAATAGGAGGGTAAGAATTTGGACTTGAGACTGTTAACATCGTACAAATATACATATTCAAGCGCCACCGTATTTTTATTGTATTTATTACAATTGGTCCTTCGAGTTATCGCAACATTTTCCGATTTTTCAGTTTTTGATTGCTCGATTTTTTAAATTTTGAATTTCCCGAATTTTTAAGTTTTAGATTTTTCACTTTTTTGTTATTTGAATTTTTCAATTTCTCGATTTTTGCCGTCGTTTTACATTTTTCCATTTTTTAAGTTTTGGAATTAATTTTTTTTTCAATTTTAGGATTTTTTAATATGTATTTCGATTTTAAAATTTTTAGATTTTTCGACTTTTCTATTATTCGAGTTTCCAATTTTTCGACGTTTGAGTTTTGGGATGTATTTAAATTTTTCGATTTTTCAATTTTTCAATGTCTGGCTTTTCCAAATTTTTGGATTTTTCGATTTCTCAATTTCTCGATTAATCGATTTTTTAGATTTCCGATTTTTCTGTTTTAAGTTTTGGGATTTTCTAAGATTTCGATTTTTTAATTTTTAGATTTTTCAACTTTCTGTTTTTTGATTTTGTACTTACTTTCAAAATTTTGCGCGTTTTTAAATCCTACATGTTCCGTTTTTTCAGTTTTTTGATTTTTCAATTTGTTGATGTTTTGATTGCTCGATTTTTTAAATTTTTAATTTTTGGAATTTTTAAGTTTTAGATTTTTTACTTTTTTGTAATTTCAATCTCATCTTTAGATTTTTGTCTTCTCGTTTTTACATTTTGCCATTTTTCAATCTTTCGGAATTAATTTTTCAGTTTGTCTATATTTCGATTTTTCAGATTTCGATTCTTCGCGTTCTCGTTTTCAGATTTTCCTGTTTTTCAATTTTTCAGTTTTCCGATGTTTCAATTGTCCACTTTTTCAGTTTAGAGGCTTTTTTGATTTAAAATTTTTCTGTTTTGAATTTTCCCATTTTTCGATTTCGCGTTTTTCCAATTTCTCAATTTCTCGATTAATGTATTTTTTAATTTTTCGATTTTTCGATTTTTCGTCTCCCCGATTTCTCGATTTTTCAATTATTCGATTTCTCAAAGTTTCAATTTTAGGGCCTGTCAATGTGTTTTTCGGTTTTTAAATTTTCCTTTTCCTCGCAATTTTTTAAATCTTACATTTTTAGATTTTTTTTGTTGTTTCGATTTTTCAATTTCTCGGAATTAATATTTCAGTTTTTCAAAATTTCGATTTGTTTTAAATTTTTGAATTTTGAATTTTTCTATTTTTCGATCCTTGGCTAATTCGGAACCTCAATTTTTCGATTTTTCGACTTTTCGGCTTCATTTTTTCAATTTTTCGGTTTCGGTTTCTCGATTTTTGAGTTTCTCGATTATTCATCTTTTCAATTATTCGAGTTTCCAAATTTTCGACGTTTCAGTTTTGAGATTATGTATTTGTCAATTTTTCAATTTCTGGCGTTTCCAAATTTTTGGATTTTCTCGATTAATCGATTTTTTAATTTTTAGGTTTTTCAAACTTACTGTTTTACTTTTTACATTTTTCAACATTTTCATCTATTCGATATTTTAATTTTTGGATTTTTGGATTTTTTGATTTTCAAAATTCTTCATTTTTCAATATTTCGGTTTTGACAATATTTTGATTTCTCCTTCAAAAACTAAACATCACAGGATTCTGTAAAATTCTTTCCAAATAAAGAACTCCACGAATCCTGGAGATTTTTAAAAGTATTTTGAAAACAAAACACAAGAGACCACGGAGATTTTTTTATATATTAAAAAAACACTAAACACTTGAAAGACTTTCCCTTTTAAACCCAAAATATTGGTCTAAAGTTATTTAGACAGATCTTCCCTCGCCTCTGAAGTAGAAATATATTATCAGTACATGCTTAACTTCAATTGTCTATATTTATACATCGAAAGAATGCGACAATCAAGCACGCAGCAAATTGTCTCCTCAAAACAGAGGAAGCGATTAAAATTACTGATTAAGCTACAATGCAACAAAAGCTGTGTGTTTAGGGAATTATGACAACCCGCAGAAAGAAGGCGGAATACGTGGAATATGATTTCTGGATTCATTTTGACAATTTTTATATGTGTTTGTATTCTAGGGTCACGAAACGTCGAGAAAACATAAAAGTAGTCAGTCCCCCGATGAACTCGACTACTATACATACTTTCTTAGCTTAAGCTATGGAAGAAAAAGAAATTTTTACTATCGCATACAAAAGTATTGTCGGTACCCAGCAGCGAGGGGTATTAAGCTCCTCCGCCTTCTCTCTGCGCGTTGCCATAATTCCATAAACACTCAGGTAGGAAAAAATGTACAAGGACTAAAGTTTCCTTGCTTGATTGCAGAAATTGGAACGAAATATTTAAAAATTATCTTTTATTTATCTTCTATCTATTTCAGTTTTGGGATTTTTAAATAATTCGACATTTAAATTTTTCGTGTTTTTGATTTTTTTACTTATTCGATTTTTCAAAATTTTGCGATTTTTTAAATCACAAATTTTTCGTTTTTTCAATTTTTTCGTTTTTCGATTCTTTAGTGTTCTGATTTCTCGTCTTTGTAAATTTCCAACTTTTAGAGTTGTTAAGTTTAGATTTTTCATTTTTTTGTTGTTTTGATTTTTCGCCTCTCATTTTTAGGTTTTCAGATTTTTTAATTTTTCGAAATTAATTTTCAATTTTGAATTTTTGGGATTTTTCAGTTTTGATATTTTTCAATATGTATTTCGATTTTTAAATTTTTAGATTTTTCGACTTTCTGTCTTTTTGATTTTTTACTTATTAGATTTTTCAATATTTTGCGATTCTTTAAATCTTATACTTTTCGATTTTTCAATTTTTTGATATTTCGATTCGTTCATGTTTTGATTTCTCGATTTTGAAAACTTTTTCACCTTTTGTTGTTTCAGTTTCTCAATTTTTCCATTTTTTGCCTTTTTATTCTTAGATTTTTCAACTTTTCTGAATTAAGTTTTCATTTTTTCGATATTTAGATTTTTCAGTTTTTCGATTATCGGGTTTTTAAGTTTAAATTTTTCAATTTTGAATTTTCCCAATTTTCGATTTTTAGTTATTTCGATATCTCAATTTTTCGATTTTTCGACTTCTTGACTTATCGATCTTTTGATGTTTCGATTTCGCGTTTTTTCAATTTTTCGATTTCGATTTCTCGATTTCTCAATTTTTCTATTATTCGAAGATTATTATTTTTGCGTTTCAGTTTTGGGAGTAAAATTTAAATTTTTCGGTTTTTCAATTTCTCCATTTCCGGCGTTCCTAAAGTTTTGGATTTTTCAATTTCTCAATTTCTCGATTAATCGATTTTTTAGTTTTTCGATTTTTCGATTTTCCGTCTTCCCGATTTCTTTTTGAAGATAAGAAAATTGAAAAACCGAAAAATCTAAAACTGAGAAGTCGAAAAATCGAAATATCCGGAAATCAAAAAACTGAAAAACCTAAAACTGAAAAATTAGGAAAATTGAAATATCGAAGAACTGGAAACTCAAAAAAACGAAACACCAAAAATCGAAGAACTGAGAAATTTAAAAATCCTAAAATTTAAAAATCGAAAAAGTATGAGGTCGAAAAACAGAAAAACTGAAATATCGAAGAACTGATATGAAAAATCCAGAAATCAAAAAATCTAAAATTTTAAATATTGGAAAATTAAAATATCAAAAAACTGAAACATCAAAAATTTAAAAATCGAAAAATTGAAAAAACGGCAATTGAAAAACAGAAAATCTAAAACCGGGGAGTCGAAAAATTGAAAGATTAAGAAATCGAAACAATTGAAGAATTGAAATACTGAAAAATTGAGAAATAGTAAAACAAAAAAATCGGAAAGTCGTAACGTCGAAAAATCATGAAATCAAAAAGTCAAAAAACCAAAAAGTCAATGTATCAAGAAATTGAGAAATCGAAAAACCGAAAATTTGGAAACGTTACAAATTGAAAAGTCGAAAAATTCAAAAATTAAAAAATTGAAAAATTTTTAAACTGAAACATCGGAAAATTAAGAACTCGGATATTACAAAAATAGAAAAATCCAAAATTTTTCAATTTTTCAATTTCCGGCGTTTCTAAATTTTTGGATTTTTCGACTTCCCAATTTCTCGATTAATCGATTTAGTTTTTCTCTGTTTATAAGTTTTGGGATTTTTAAATTTTTAGATTTTTCAAGTAACTGTTTTTTTGATTTTTTACTTACTTAATTTTTCAAAATTTTGCGAGTTTTTAAATCTTATATTTTCCGATTTTTTAGTTTTTTGATTTTTCGATTTGTTGATGTTTTGATTGCTCGATTTTTTAAATTTTCAGTTTTTCGAATTTTCAAGTTTTAGATTTCTCACTTTTTTGTTATTTTGATTTCTCAGTTTTTCGATTTTTGCCTTCTAGATTTTACATTTTTCCATTTTTCGGAATTAATTTTTCAGTTTTCCGATATTTCGATTTTTCAGTTTTCGATTTTACGGTTTTCTTTCGATTTTTCGCCTTCTCGTTTCCAGATTTTCCGGTTTTTCAAATGTTCGGAATTAATTTTTCATTTTTTCGACTTCGATTTCTTGATTTCTCAGTTTTTGGATAATTCATCTTTTCAATTTTTCGACTTTTCCAATTTTTCAGGGTTTCAATTTTGGGATTTATCTATTTGAATCTTTCAATTTTTCAATTTTTAGCGTTTCTAAATTTTTGGATATTTCGATTCCTCAGTTTCTCGATTAATGGATTTTTTAATTTTTCGATTTTTCGATTTTTCGTCTTCTCGATTTCTCAAATTTTCAATGTGTAAGTTGTGGGATTTTTCAGTTTTGGGATTTTTCAAAATGTAGTATTTCGATTTTTAAATTTTTAGATTTTTCGACTTTCTCTTTTTTTGATTTTTTACTTACTCGATTTTTCAAAATTTTACAATTTTTTAAAACTTACATTTTTAGATTTTTTTCGGAATTAATTTTTCGGTTTTTCGAAATTTCGATTTTTCAATTTTCCCATTTTTCAATTTTTCGATTTCGATTTCTCGATTTCTGAGTTTCTCGATTATTCGTCTTTTCAATTATTCGAGTTTCCAAATTTTCGACGTTTCAGTTTTGAGATTATGTATTTGTCAATTTTTCAATTTCTGGCGTTTCCAAATTTTTGGATTTTCTCGATTAATCGATTTTTTAATTTTTAGGTTTTTCAAACTTACTGTTTTACTTTTTACATTTTTCAACATTTTCATCTATTCGATATTTTAATTTTTGGATTTTTGGATTTTTTGATTTTCAAAATTCTTCATTTTTCAATTTTTCGGTTTTGACATGTTTGATTTCTCCTTCAGAAACGAAATATCCCATATTTAAAGAAAAGACGTTAGGAATCCTAAAATTCTGTAAAATAACGAACTTCACGAATCCTGGAGATTTTTTAAAAGTATTTTAAAACCAAAACACAAGAGGATTTTTTTTATATATTAAAAAAACACTAGGCTCCTGTAAGACTTTCTTTTTAAACCCAAAAAATTGGTCTAAAGTTATTTAGACAGATCTTCCCTCGCCTCTGAAGTAAAAATATATTATCAGTACATGCTTAACATGCGACAATACTTTTGCGCACAAATTCCTCCAAGAAAATATTGTAATTTCCAAAGTCTCTAGACGTGGAATATGAATTCTGAATTCAATTCAATATTTTTTTAATAAAAATTAATTGTCCCACTTTTTCTCCTTGCTAATGCATTATTTATTTTGTAGGTTATCAAAAAAAGCAATAAAATTTGTCCTATCTATGACAGCAATTTCTAATAATTAGGATTAACCGTACAATGCACATGTCAACTCTAAGCATCAATATCACAGTTAGAATTATAAATTTTGTAGATTCCCAGTGACGTCTATCTGTTAACACGTTTCTTCGTGTAGCTGCCTTCCTCAGTTCTTCTACAGTAGATTTTCTAATATAATCTTGTCAAAATCACTCTATTCTAGCACAAGACCACAAAATGTTACGACGTCTCTACGTAAGATTTGGACTAAACCCAAATGTGTTTTTTGTGCCGCTTTCAAGATTTTAATGTCCGGTTTTAGTTTAAAAGCTTGAACGTTAGTAAAATTCCAGTACTCACCAACCATCCGCACACCCACACTTTTGAATCACCGTTTCAATCCCGCGTTTCTATTCTGGTCAGGCTTGTTTATCCCGTCCAAAAAGACCATCTGGTAGATTAAATTCGACAACTGCCGATCTCCGATTACATTTATTGCGAAGATTTAGATAGCATCAGTCGGCTTAATTACATTTTATATTACTGATTTTATTGTAGTAGCGAGGTGGCAAAGAATCCAACATGGTAAGTACTAACTTGTCAAAATAAAAATGTGTTTAATTGCGTGGTTCAAGCACGAACAAGACTCTCTGGAGTACTTCAATTGTACCGGCTGCTTGGACGGAAACCGGTACTACAAAGGGTTTAGTTTGAACAGATGGACCAACCAGTTCACTTGCAAGTACCTGGAGAGTCTGTACTTGAAGTACTCTTACAGACAGAGACGAGCAGCTTTGATTGTTGTTATTCTAGCCGACGTGTTGTTTCGAGTACCTCTATTCTTTATTCCGGGTACCACAAAATATGAAGACGAAATACCCGAACTTGTCATATCTGTGTTGTGCGTTGTTATTAATTTAGTGTTAGTAGTACTGTGTTGTAGACGTTGGCGGTTGTTGAAAAGTGCGCACTTGAATAAAGCGGCTATTTGCTGCTGGTTGGTACTAATGACCCATAGCATCATAGACTCTGTAAGTTATCTAAAAAATGGGTTGTTGTGGTTTTCGGTTTGGTACGGTTTGACTACCATTTTCATACCATACACTATGTTTCCGTTATCGTTGTGTTGGTCAGTGGCAGCTGGGTACGTCTCGGTACTTACCCACCTCATCCTCGTAGCAATCAAGTTGTTCGCCGACGACTTCACCACATACGTAAGTCCCAACGACACTCTTTCCCCAAATACACTCCAATTGTAGTCCACCGAAGCCAACGCCTCCAAAACTTACCGATTCATCTCCACTTGCATTTTTTTCTTCACTATCAACTCCGCCGGCATCTACATCAAATTCCTGACAGACAAAAGCCAAAGACGCTCCTTCATCGAAACCCTCCACTTCCTGGAGAACCGTTGTCGAACACAGGAGGAAAACACCGCCAGGAGAGTCTCATCTACTCCATCCTGCCCGACTTCGTCGCCAAAGAAATGATCAAAGACATCGACTGCGAGGAACGCCGCAACTCCTCGAACCCGCAGCAGTTCCACAAGATCTACGTCCACAAGTACAACAACGTCAGCATCTTGTTCGCGGACATCAAAGGCTTCACGGCTTTGGCTAGTAGATGCACGGCCCAGGAGCTAGTCAAGAACTTGAACGACTTGTTTGCGCGGTTCGACAAGTTCGCTTTGGTACGACCAAACGGAGTACTTTCTTTGTCATAGTTTGACTTTGTAGAGTAACCACTGCTTGAGGATCAAGCTTCTGGGGATTGTTACTACTGCGTGTCAGGGTTGCCAACCCCGCGGACCGACCACGCCGACTGCGCCGTCGGAATGGGGTTGAAGATGATCGAAGCAATCAAAGACATGAAGACGAAAACAGGAGTGGATTTGAACATGCGAATCGGGATTCATTCAGGCTCGGTTTTGTGTGGAGTACTAGGGTTAAGAAAGTGGCAGTTTGACATTTGGTCACTTGATGTGAGGATTGCCAATCGAATCGAGGCGACGGGTACCGCCGGGTAAGTACTCCTTTAGTCGTGGATGATTCCATTACCGTGATTTTGTTAAAGTCGGGTTCATATCTCTGACGTGACGTACCGCTGCTTGACGAAGAAGTACTCCGTGGAACGTGGAAGCGCTAGTATTGATGACGCTCTACTCCGAAAGTACGACATTCACACCTACTTGATTAGAGAACAAGAGGAGTTGTATGAAAACGTCCGGAGTCACGAAATAGTTGTGACCCCTCCACCCAAACGACAGTCGATTATTGTGGAATGGGTGCCCGAAATACCGTTCAAAGATGTAAGTACTGCCTTCGTACTACTGTTGTTTGTAGTGGTTAATCGTAGTTGCAAAACTGTGCCACCGATGACGACAACACAGACAATTTCATCTGTTTGGCCAAAACCAGCGGAAAGTACGACGTCGCGCGGAAAGAATCGGCAATCGTGGTACCACCAGTCGTCGACAACATCACTTCAGAAATTGAAAACAATCTAATCCGACAAGGCTCTTTCCTCGATAAAGTTACGCTGAATTTCGTAGACCACGAAATGGAAGAACAGTTGGTCCGCAAAACTTTAGCTTGTCGTTATTAACCGAATTTGTAGTACTCGCACGCAAGAACGAAATGTTCAGATCAAACACGGTGTTGTTGTTCGTAATATGGCTGCTGGCTATGATTATCCACCTTTTAAACCTGCAATAGTGAGTACTAGGGTCGTACAATCGCACGCAAATGTTTTGAGCCTATGGCGGATCGTTTTGCCTGCCTCACCGAAGAAGGCGGTCCAAACCTTCAAGGGCAGAATTTGTAGGTAGGCTCAAACTACAACATAAAAATTTTTTTACCCTATAAAATTTTATTGACAATAACGGGACGGACAGTAGTTATATATACATTTGGTAAGAAATATTTATGGCAGAATAAATCCTATCTTAAATGTATAAAATATGATGAGTTTTATACTTGTGATTTATCACTGCATTAATATTTTTTAGATTTGGTTATACAGGTGTCTCAAAAAGTTAATGACTGATTCAATTTATTTTATTGAAGAAATCAAGAATAGCAAAACTGAATACTTTGAAATATTGTAGATGTTTTGAAGTTTTTGTAAGCAACAATATTTGATTAATCAAATATGCGCAAAATCAAAAATCGGAAAAATTGAAATTCACTAATGTAAAAAACAGAAAATCGAAAAATACAAATCGTAAAAATCGAAAATCTAAAAATGGCTAATCAAAAATCGAAAATTCAATGAATCAAATACCTAGGTCGATCGAAAAGTGGAAATTCACAAACCTCAAAAATCGAAAAATCGAAAGTTGAAAAACGGGAAAACCAAAAAATCGAAAAGTAAAAAATTTGTAACATTGAAAATTAAAAAAATCAAAAACAAAAATAAAAAAATCGGAAATTAAAATAATCAAAATATATAAAGTAAAAAAATTGCAAAGCCTAAAAACTGAAACGAACAGAAAAATCGAAAAAGCAAAAAATTAGAAAAACAAAAATTCGAAAAATCTAAAATCGACAAAGTGGAAAATGGAAAATCTGAATAAAGAAACTTGAAAATTCTGAAAATTGGAAAATCGAAAACCAAAAAATCGACAATGGACAAATTGAAAATCGCAAAATTTAAATTGAAAAATTGAACATGGAAAAATCGATGAATTGAAAAATCGGAAATTCGACTACTCAAATTTTCTAAAAATCGAAAAATCATAAAACTGAAAAATCCAAAATTCTAATCATCGAAAGTCTGAAAACTGAAAATCGAAAATTCTGAAAAGCGGAAAATAGAATATCGAAAAATTTAAAACAAAGAAAATTGAAGTCTAAAAACCGAAGAATGGAAAAATTAAAAATCAAAAATTCGAAAAATCAAAACCGAAAAATTCAAAGATTTAAAAAGAAAACCGAAAAATCAAAAATCTGAAAATTGAAACTCGAAAATTTGTGAATCGAAAAGTAAAAAAATTGAAGTCTAAAAGCTGAAAAATGGGAAACTGAACAATCGAAAATTCGAAAATCAAATATCGAAAAATCGAACAGCCGAAAAATCGAAAATTTGATAAATCAGATATGCGAAAAACAGAAAATCTGAAAATGCAAAACTGGAAAATCAAAAATCTAAAAATGGAAAAACCGAAAATCGAAAATTCAATGAATCTAATACGTAGGCCGATCGAAAAACTGGAAATTCACAAATCTGAAAAATCGAAAATTTGCAAGATTGAAAAACCGAGAATTGAAAAATCAAAAAACCGAAAAGTGGAAAAATCAAAAATCGAAAAATAGGAAAACCGAAAATTCGAAAATTCATAATATTGAAAACTCTAAAAGTCGACAATTCAAAAATCAAAAAACTGGAAAGTAAAATAATCGAAAAATCGAAAAGTAAACAAATTGCAAAGCCTAAAAACTGACGAACAGAAAAATCGAAAAATCGTAAAATCAAAAAGTGGAAAATCGAAAACTGGAAATTGAAAAATCGAAGATTGGAAAATCGAAAAATCGAAAATCGGAATATCGAGAATCGACAAATTAAAAAACCGAAAAATCGAAAAATTAAAAATCGGAAATCGAAAAATGAAAAAAAAAACGAAAATTCAAAAATCGAATAATCCGAAACTAAAATAATAGAAAAGTGCAAAAGTAAAAATTGCAAAGTCTCAAAACTGACGAACAGAACAATCGAAAAATAAAAAAAAATCCAAAAATATCTAAACATGGAAAATCGAAAAATCGAAAATCGGAAAATGGAAAAACCGAAAAATCGAAAATCGAAAACTCGAAAAATCGAAAATTCGATGAAACAAATACTCGAAAAAGCGAAAAGTGAAAAAATTGCAAAGGCTAAAAATTGAAAAATCAAATAATCGACAAAATGAAAATCGAAAAAACGACGATCGAAAAAAAATCAAAAAATCGAAAAGTGGAAAATCGGAAAGTAACAAAATTGAAATCTAAAAGCTGCAAATTGCAGAACCATAAAAACTGAAACAAGCAGAAAAATCGAAAAACCACAAAAGCGGAAAAACGAAAATCGAAAAAACGCAAATCGAGAAATCGTAAAATCAGAAAATTGAAGAAATCAAGAATAGCAAAACTGAATACTTTGAAATATTGTAGGTGTTTTGAAGTTTTTGTAAGCATGGTAACTTTTTCGAAAATTTGATTAATCAAATATGCGCAAAATCAAAAATCGGAAAAATTGAAATTCACTAATGTAAAAAACAGAAAATCGAAAAATACAAATCGTAAAAATCGAAAATCTCAAAATAGCTAATCAAAAAATCGAAAATTCAATGAATCAAATACCTAGGTCGATCGAAAAGTGGAAATTCACAAACCTCAAAAATCGAAAAATCGAAAGTTGGAAAACGGGAAAAACAAAAAATCGAAAAGTAAAAAATTTGTAATTTTGAAAATTAAAAAAATCAAAAACAAAAATTAAAAAAATCGGAAATTAAAATAATCAAAATATAAAGTAAAAAAATTGCAAAGCCTAAAAACTGAAACGAACAGAAAAATCGAAGAAGCAAAAAATTGGAAAAACAAAAATTCGAAAAATCTAAAATCGACAAAGTGGAAAATGGAAAATCTGAATAAAGAAACTTGAAAATTCTGAAAATTGGAAAATCGAAAACCAAAAAATCGGAAAGTAACAAAATTGAAGTCTAACAGTTGAGAATGGAAAAATTGAAAAACCGAAAATTCTAAAAATCGACAATGGACAAACTGAAAATCGCAAAATTTAAATTGAAAAATTGAACATAGAAAAATCGGTGAATTGAAAAATCGAAAATTCGACTGCTCAAATTTTCTAAAAATCGAGAAATCATAAAACTGAAAAATCCAAAATTCTAATCATCGAAAGTCTGAAAACTGAAAATCGAAAATTCTGAAAAGCGGAAAATAGAATATCGAAAAATTTAAAACAAAGAAAATTGTAGTCTAAAAACCGAAGAATGGAAAAATTAAAAATCAAAAATTCGAAAAATCAAAACCGAAAAATTCAAAGATTTAAAAAGAAAATCGAAAAATCAAAAATCTGAAAATTGAAACTCGAAAATTTGGAAAATCGAAAAGTAAAAAAATTGAAGTCTAAAAGCTGAAAAATGGAAAACTGAACAATCGAAAATTCGAAAATCAAATATCGAAAAATCGAACAGCCGAAAAATCGAAATTTGATAAATCAGATATGCGAAAAACAGAAAATCTGAAAATGCAAAACTGGAAAATCAAAAATTCAATGAATCTAATACGTAGGCCAATCGAAAAACTGGAAATTCACAAATCTGAAAAATCGAAAATTTGCAAGATTGAAAAACCGAGAATTGAAAAATCAAAAAACCGAAAAATGGAAAAATCAAAAATCGAAAAATAGGAAAACCGAAAATTCGAAAATTCATAATATTGAAAACTCTAAAAGTCGACAATTCAAAAATCAAAAAACTGGAAAGTAAAATAAACGAAAAATCGAAAAGTAAACAAATTGCAAAGCCTAAAAACTGACGAACAGAAAAATCGAAAAATCGTAAAATCAAAAAGTGGAAAATCGAAAACTGGAAATTGAAAAATCGAATAATCCGAAACTAAAATAATAGAAAAGTGCAAAAGTAAAAATTGCAAAGTCTCAAAACTGACGAACAGAACAATGGAAAAATAAAAAAAAAATCGAAAAATATCTAAACATGGAAAATCGAAAAATCGAAAATCGGAAACTCGAAAAATCGAAAATTCGATGAAACAAATACTCGAAAAAACGAAAAGTAAAAAAATTGCAAAGGCTAAAAATTGAAAAATCAAATAATCGAAAAAATGAAAATCGAAAAAACGACGATCGAAAAAAAATCAAAAAATCGAAAAGTGGAAAATCGGAAAGTAACAAAATTGAAATCTAAAAGCTGCAAATTGCAGAACCATAAAAACTGAAACAAACAGAAAAATCGAAAAACCACAAAAGCGGAAAAACGAAAATCGAAAAATCGCAAATCGAAAAATCGTAAAATCAGAAAATGAAAAAATTTTATGATTAATGGAAAATCGAAAAATCGAGAATAGAAGAATTAAAAAACCGGAAAATTGAAAAATCGGAAAGTAAAATATAATCGAAAAATGTAAAAAAATCTGAATAAAGAAACTTGAAAATTCTGAAAATTGGAAAATCGAAAACCAAAAAATCGGAAAGTAACAGAATTGAAGTCTAACAGTTGAGAATGGAAAAATTGAAAAACCGAAAATTCTAAAAATCGACAATGGACAAATTGAAAATCGCAAAATTTAAATTGAAAAATTGAACATAGAAAAATCGATGAATTGAAAAATCGAAAATTCGACTACTCAAATTTTAAAAAATCGAAAAATCATAAAATTTGGATTTTTCAGCCAAAATTCTAATCATCGAAAGTCTGAAAACTGAAAATCGAAAATTCTGAAAAGCGGAAAATAGAATATCGAAAAATTTAAAAGAAAGAAATTGAAGTCTAAAACGAAGAATGGGAAAATTAAAATCAAAATTCGAAAAATCAAAACCGAAAAATTCAAAGATTTAAAAAGAAAATCGAAAATCAAAAATCTGAAAATTGAAATTCGCAAATTTGGAAATCGAAAAGTAAAAAATTGAAGTCTAAAAGCTGAAAAATGGAAAACTGAACAATCGAAAATTCGAAAATCAAATATCGTAAAATCGAAAAGCCGAAAAATCGAAAATTTGATAAATCAGATATGCGAAAAACAGAAAATCTGAAAATGGAAAACTGGAAAATCAAAAATTCAATGAATCTAATACGTAGGCCAATCGAAAAAACTGGAAATTCACAAATCTGAAAAATCGAAAATTTGCAAGATTGAAAAACCGAGAATTGAAAAATCAAAAAACCGAAAAATGGAAAAATCAAAAATCGAAAAATAGGAAAACCGAAAATTCGAAAATTCATAATATTGAAAACTCTAAAAGTCGACAATTCAAAAATCAAAAAACTGGAAAGTAAAATAAACGAAAAATCGAAAAGTAAACAAATTGCAAAGCCTAAAAACTGACGAACAGAAAAATCGAAAAATCGTAAAATCAAAAAGTGGAAAATCGAAAACTGGAAATTGAAAAATCGAATAATCCGAAACTAAAATAATAGAAAAGTGCAAAAGTAAAAATTGCAAAGTCTCAAAACTGACGAACAGAACAATCGAAAATAAAAAAAATCGAAAAATATCTAAACATGGAAAATCGAAAAATCGAAATCGGAAACTCGAAAAATCGAAAATTCGATGAAACAAATACTCGAAAAAGCGAAAAGTGAAAAAATTGCAAAGGCTAAAATTGAAAAATCAAATAATCGAAAAAATGAAAATCGAAAAAACGACGATCGAAAAAAAATCAAAAAATCGAAAAGTGGAAAATCGGAAAGTAACAAAATTGAAATCTAAAAGCGGCAAATTGCAGAACCATAAAAACTGAAACAAACAGAAAAATCGAAAAACCACAAACGCGGAAAAACGAAAATCGAAAAATCGTAAAATCAGAAAATGAAAAACTGGAAAACCAAAAATCTAAAAATGGAAAAAACCGAAAATCGAAAATTCAATGAATCTAATACGTAGGCCGATCGAAAAACTGGAAATTAACAAATCTGAAAAATCGAAAATTTGCAAGATTAAAAAACCGAGAATTGAAAAATCAAAAAAACCGAAAAAATGGAAAAAATCAAAAATAAAAAATAGGAAAACCGAAAATTCGAAAAATTCATAATATTGAAAACTCTAAAAGTCGACAATTCAAAAATCAAAAAAACATGGAAAGCACAAATAAATCGAAAAATCGAAAAGTAAAACAAATTGCAAAGCCAAAAATGACGAACAGAAAAATCGAAAAATCGTAAAATCAAAAAGTGGAAAATCGAAAAACTGGAAATTGAAAAAATCGAAGATTGGAAAATCGAAAAATCGAAAAAAATCGGAATATCGAGAATCGACAAATTAAAAAACCGAAAAAAATCGAAAAATTAAAAATCGGAAATCGAAAATGAAAAAAAAAACAAATTCAAAAATCGAATAATCGAAACTAAATAATAGAAAAGTGCAAAAGTAAAAATTGCAAAGTCTCAAAAATGACGAACAGAACAATCGAAAAATAAAAAAAATCGAAGAATATCTAAAACATGGAAAATCGAAAAATCGAAAATCGGAAATCGAAAAATCGAAAATTTCGATGAAAAAATACTCGAAAAAGCGAAAAGTGAAAAATTGCAAAGGCTCAAAATTGAAAATCAAACAAATAATCAAGAAAAATGAAAATCGAAAAAAACGACGATCGAAAAAAAAATCATAAAATCGAAAAGTGGAAAATCGGAAAGTAACAAAATTGAAATCTAAAAGCTGCAAATTGCGAACATAAAAACTGAAAAAAACAGAAAAAATCGAAAAACACACAAACGGGAAAAACGAAATCGAAAATCGCAAATCGAGAAATCGTAAAATCAGAAAATGAAAAAATTTTATGATTAATTGAAAAATCGAAAATTCGACTACTCAAATTTCTAAAATAATCGAAAAAATAAAACTGAAAAAATCCAAAATTCTAATCATCGAAAGTCTGAAAACTGAAAATCGAAAATTCTGAAAAGCGGAAAATAGAATATCGAAAATTTAAAACAAAGAAAATTGAAAGTCTAAAAACGAAGAATGGAAAAAATTAAAAATCAAAAATTCGAAAAATCAAAACCGAAAAAATTCAAAATTTAAAAAGAAAATCGAAAAACAAAATTGAAAATTGAAAACTCGAAAATTTGGAAAATCGAAAAGTAAAAAAATTGAAGTATAAAAAGCTGAAAAATGGAAAAATGAACAATCGAAAATTCGAAAAATCAAATATCGAAAATCGAACAGCGAAAAATCGAAAATTTGATAAATCAGATATGCGAAAACAAAGAAAATCTGAAAATGCAAAACTGGAAAATCAAAAATCTAAAAATGGAAAAACCGAAAATCGAAAATTCAATGAATCTAATACGTAGGCCGATCGAAAAACTGGAAATTCACAAATCTGAGAAATCGAAAATTTGCAAGATTGAAAAACCGAGAATTGAAAAATCAAAAAACCGAAAAATGGAAAAATCAAAAATCGAAAAAATAGGAAAACCGAAAATTCGAAAATTCATAATATTGAAAACTCTAAAAGTCGACAATTCAAAAATCAAAAAACTGGAAAGTAAAATAATCGAAAAAATCGAAAAGTAAATAAATTGCAAACCTAAAAACTGACGAACAGAAAAATCGAAAAATCGTAAAATCAAAAAGTGGAAAATCGAAAACTGGAAATTGAAAAATCGAAGATTGAAAATTGAAAAATCGAAAATCGGAATATGGAGAATCGACAAATTAAAAAACCGAAAAATCGAAAAATTAAAAATCGGAAATCGAAAAATGAAAAAAAAAACGAAAATTCAAAAATCGAATAATCCGAAACTAAAATAATAGAAAAGTGCAAAAGTAAAAATTGCAAAGTCTCAAAACTGACGAACAGAACAATCGAAAAATAAAAAAAAATCGAAAAATATCTAAACATGGAAAATCGAAAAATCGAAAATCGGAAACTCGAAAAATCGAAAATTCGATGAAACAAATACTCGAAAAAGCGAAAAGTGAAAAAATTGCAAAGGCTAAAAATTGAAAAATCAAATAATCGAAACAATGAAAATCGAAAAAACGACGATCGAAAAAAAATCAAAAAATCGAAAAATGGAAAATCGGAAAGTAACAAAATTGAAATCTAAAAGCTGCAAATTGCAGAACCATAAAAACTGAAACAAACAGAAAAATCGAAAAACCACAAACGCGGAAAAACGAAAATCGAAAAATCGCAAATCGAAAAATCGTAAAATCAGAAAATGAAAAAATTTTATGATTAATTGAAAATCGAAAAATCGAGAATAGAAGAATTAAAAAACCGAAATTGAAAAATCGGAAATCGAGAATTAAAACGAAATCGAGAATTCAAAATCAAAATCGAAAGTAAATATATCGAAAAATCAAAAAAATTGGAAGTCTAAAACTACGAACAAAAATCAAAATCTAAAAATGGAAAGACGAAAAATCGAAAATTGAAAGAATGGCAAATTAAAAAATCGAAACATCGAAAAATCAAAAAAACGAAAAATTAAAAAATCGAAAAACGAAAAAACTGAACTCGAAAAATCAAAATACCCCAAATTTGAAAAATCAGTAAATTAGAAAGTAATAAAATCGAAAAGTTGATAGAAAAATGGAAACTGAAAAATCTAATTCGATGAAACTGTTGGTCGAAAAAACGAAAAATCGAAAATCAAAGTGACCTTTTTTGAGACAGGCTGTATAAGTAAATCTAAAAAATATTACTGCAATGATAAATCACAGGTATAGACTCATCACATCAAATTTTACGATGACGTCATGCATTTTTTGGCGAAGATAAGCAAATACATTTTGATCGTGGCTTTGAAAGTATTCTTCGACTTTCGTTCCATTTCAAAATTTACTTTTGTATATTTCAGTGTCACACGAGTTCACTAATTTACGCTGAAGTATCCAAAGATTAAATTTGTCACCGAAAAGATGTCGGAAGTAATAAATTATCCTATCGGTCGAAGAACGTTCGGTCCGGTGTTACACCTCGACCCAAGAGAGACCGCAGTAAAGGATAACAAATGGAACAGATAAAATAAAGCGTCAAATATGATTGATAAACTTTAAACCAAAATTATGAAGTTTACAAACTGAACATTTTTTTTGCTTTTTGTTTTAAAATTATGTCGGCACAATTAGACCTAATATTAGTGTGATTTTGAGCATATTCTCGATGTTATTAGAGCAGGACAGGTTTTTTTTTTCTAACTAATTGACATGATTTCTAAGTATTCAGTTTTGCAATTTTGATTTCTTCAATTAAAAATAAATTGACTCAGTCATTATTTTTTTTTAGTCACCCTGTATGTATAAACAAATCCAAAAAATATTAATGGAATGGTAAATCACAAGTATAGACTCATCATATTCTGAACATTTTAGATAGGGTATTTATAAAATTAAAACTAATTCAGGGTAAGAATTTGGTCAACACGTAAATTTCGTTCGGTGACGACCGGCAAAAATGATCGCCATAGGCTCAAAACATTTGCGTGCGATTGTACCAATATCTTCTAATATGTCTTTTTTAGCAACGCAGTACTTGTTGGTATTCTCAGTAGTGCGACTTTAATTTTGGCCATAGTCACGTTTCTCGTGGTTGCCGGAAAGTTCCAGGTGTTTCCAAGTTGGATTCAAAAATGTTCGCAAGCCCTTAGTTACGGGAAAAGCCGAAGGACTTTTGTGGTCGCTAGTGTGGTCTTCGTCATGGCTGCAACTAGCGTCGGGGCGCTGCTAACCCAAACTTGTATAACCAAAATGAGGAAGGGTACTTCTAGTAGTACTACTAAGAGCTTTGTAGCTCAATTTTTCGAGCACTTTGTTGTTGTTGTAGAAACCAGTGACCAGTGTCAATCGTACCTGGAAAATAACCGTCCCCACTATGTCTTTTTTCCATGGATGCTTTGTATTATAGCCACCGCTACCGCTCTACGAGTCAACTACTTGATCAAGTTTTACTTGACTTTTATGATGTTGGGGGTATTCGTAACACTGATCAACGTACCACAGTACGACAACGTTTTTTTTTGTTGTCGGAACAAGTAAACCACACTAAAAAGTACTTCGTTGTTTAAGTCGTTTTTTCTAGTACTTCTGGTACTTCCGACTGCGATTTAGCCAATAGTGACTTAACCAGGATTCAACTGGTGGCACTTCTGGTTAGTTTCCTCTTCGTCATTGTTTACCACGCCCGCTTGGTCGAAGTGACCACCCGTCTCTACTTCCTTGTGGAAACAAAAGGCTGAACAAGAACTCAATAGCATTAACGCTACTAGACAAACCAACATGCAACTTTTGTCCAACGTACTACCCGATCATGTCGCCTTACATTTTCTCAGTAGAGACTACAGCAACGAAGTAGGTACCACTCGGGTTTGACCTCACCCACGACTTTCCGTTTTCAGGAACTCTACTCCCAGTTTCGTCAAAGCATCGGGGTACTTTTTGCCAGCATCCCCAACTTCACCAAGTTCTATGCGGAAGACAAAGGTCTCGAGTGTATTCGTCTGCTCAACGAAATTATCGGTACTTCAGTTACTTTCGTCCCGTCGTACTTCTAGTACTCACATCTTGTTTCAGCCGACTTTGACGAAATCTAGACGATGAGCGCTTCGTCGGCGTTGAAAAAATCAAAACTGTGAGTGCCACCGCCACGTACATGGCGGTATCAGGGCTCAACCCCACCACCAACAAAGACCCTTTGTTGCTGCACACCCCCCAGCACCTAGGGGCTTGATTGACTTCGCCATGACCATGAAGCAACGTCTGGAGGACATCAACAAAGACTCGTTTAACACTTTCAGTCTGCGTGTGGGGGTGTCCTTCGGGAATTTGGTCTGCGGGGTCATTGGTGCCAAGAAACCCATTTTTGACGTGTGGGGGGACACGGTGAACGAAGCGTCGAGGATGGACTCCACGGGGATCGCCGGGGAAATCCAAGTACCCAGACACACGGCTCTGGTAAGACCACAGTTGGACTAACTTTCTTAATTTAGTAGTAGCTTCTAGAACAACAAGGGTACCACGTTAGAAATAGGGGGTTGGTGAGGGTGAAAGGAAAGGGGTTAATGGAGACGTGCTTCGTGGTGGGGAAGAAACTAAAGAAGGTGAGAAGTTGTCAGAGGAATTTCAGCCACACGAGCAGCTTAGGGGCCATGGTTTACGCGATTGCCCAAAATAGGAAAAAGTTTATCAGTCAGAGTTATAGGTCCTAATAAATCTTGTTATTAAGTTGTGTTTTTTGGTCACGCATGACGCGAATAACGTTTCCGTGGACGCGCATTTAACAATAAAATTATATCTGGATAATCAATTTATAGCTTTGGTTAATTTTGGTGTTTATCGTCAACCAGAAGCTTTTTTTATCTAGAGTGATTAGTGCAACCATATGTCGACAAACTGACTAATATTTCTAGATTTCTTGTAAAAATACAGTTTTGTTTGATAATCAAACAAATCGGTCATGGTAAGTACAAACTCGGGCAATTTTGACTACAACCACGAATAGTTTTCACTGATAAAGTTTTCACTGTAACTAGTTTCAAGAAGAGGACTCTTTGAGTTCTTTGACTGCAGCAGCTGCATGAACCGTCGTCGGTACTACAAAGGTATTCGCTTGAACCGATGGACCAACAGATTTTCCTCCAACTTTCTAGAGTCGGTGTACTTGAACCACTACCACCAAAGACGACGATCGCCTTTGATTTTCATGATCTTGATCGACATAGTGATCGAGGTAGTACCCACAACGTGCAAACCCATCTACATTTCTGCTTACAGCTACCCAACCTCTACTTCTGGTGTACCGACAATCTCGTCCGAGACACTAACGTCCAGGTACAACTCGGTCTTTCTATATCTTGCCTTTGGTCAAAATCGTCCTCGTGATTCTGTCGTACTTCTTCAAAAGCAACCAGCTGAATTTGTGCACTGTGTGCTTATGGTGGGTACTGATAGCAGAAAGAATCAACGGTACTCTCTTTCTGTGGAAACGAAAGTTGCTGTGGAGCTCCTGCGCTACAGTCTCACTTCCATCTTCGTACCCTATACCATGCTCCCCATTTCCTTGTGTTGTTCCCTGGCTCTTGGTCACGCCTCTGTCATTCTCCATTGTCTTCACGTGTCCCTCGAACTCCTGGTTCTGGACGATACTCCCTACACCCCCTTCAAACTCCACAAGCTCGCCACCGAAACCCTCTTCTACTTCACGGTTCACTTCGCCGGCATCTACATCAAGTTTTTGACGGACAAAAGCCAGAGGAAGTCCTTCGTGGAAACCCTGTACTTTTGGAAAACCGCTGTCGTACCCAAAACGAAAACAACAGACAAGAGCGTCTGATTTTCTCAATCCTACCCGACTTCGTCGCTAGAGAAATGGTCCGTCGATATTGACAGCGAAGAGCGACGAAGCTCAACAAACCTTCCACAGTTCCACAAGATCTACGTCCACAAGTACAACAACGTGAGCATTTTGTTCGCAGACATCAAAGGCTTCACGGCTTTGGCCAGCAAAGTGCACTGCACCAGAACTGGTTAAGAACTTGCACGACTTGTTTGCGCGGTTCGACAAGTTGGCTTTGGTACCACTAGAGTTAGAAGGTACTTTCTTATTTATGACTTAAGTTTGTAGAAAAACTACTGCTTGAGGATCAAGCTTCTAGGGGATTGTTATTATTGCGTGGCGGGATTGCCCGACCCTCGGGGGGACCACGCGGACTGGCAGTCGAAATGGGGCTACAAATGCTTGACGCTATCAAAGAAGCCAAAATAAAGACTAGAGTTGACTTGAATATGCGAATCGGGATTCATTCAGGGTCCGTTTGTGTGGGGTTCTAGGATTGAGGAAATGGCAGTTTGACATTTGGTCACACGATGTGTCAATTGCGAATCGCATGGAAGCGACTGGAGTACCAGGGTGAGTACTATTTTTGTGAGAACAATAATCGTGAGTGTGAGTAGGAGAGTTCATATAACTGACGTGACGTACCGCCACCTCACCAAGAACTACATCGCTGAACAAAGAAACGATCTTAAAAGAGACACATTGCTACGCAAATACAACATCCAAACTTACTTGTTGAAGGAAGATGAAAATAAACCAGTCGAAGACGTGACCACACCCACTCCCAAGCGACAATCGATTACAGTGGAATGGATCCCCGAAATACCATTCAGAGACGTAGGTACCACAATCGTACCCCTGTTTCTACAGTCTTGTTATTCTAGCTACAAAACTCTCTTCATTGTATGGACACCAGCGACGGCTTGATTTGTCTATCGCGCCGTAAAGGCGAGTACCACGTTTCCAAAACCACGTCTGCGATAATGTCGTCCCCGAGTCTGGAAAGCAGTACCACCGAAATTGAAATGAATTTGCGAAGACAGGGGTCCTTTCTCAATAAACTGACTCTGAATTTCCTCGACACTGAACATGGAGGCGCAGTACGCCCGACTTAAAGACGAAATGTTCAAGTCGAATATCATTTGTTGCTTGATTTTGTGGGTGCTGGCTCTTGGTACACAACTACTAGTGCTGCAACTGTAAGTGTTATTTTTTACTTTGCGAGCGTAAGCTAATTTCTACGTGACATTCTTTCGATGTATAAACATAAATAAACACTTAAGCTTCAGATTGCTATTACGTAGTGCTGAAGGATAAAGGGTGTTATTTATGCCTCTGGTTTTTGCTTTATGCAAACGAAAATCGTAAAATCAAATTTTAAACATGTTTTAAGTTTCATGTTGTGAAAATAAGTCTACGCATATTGAAACAAAAAGGCAAAATGTAAGCCCGCCCACCCGCCCTATCTCAACTGTGATGATTTTTTTTCTTCACCGTGAACCAAGAGGGCGAAGCTTAACTGTAAAATACTTATTTCTTTACAGGAAATTAAAAACATGTTTTTGAGTATCGTGTTGTTCAAAGAATACTAAGTACATTAAGAAAAAAAGGCATAATGTGAGATCTTGCAATTAAGCTCCGCCCCTCGAACTGACAACGAATAAAAAAATCATCACAAGTTAGAATAATCTTTGGCTTTATTTTTTCTTAATGTACAATCCACGCAAATGTTTTGAGCCTATGGCGGATCGTTTTTGCCTGCCCTCACCGAAGAAGGCGGTCCAAATCCTTCAAGGGCAGAATTTGTAGGTAGTCTCAAACTACAACGAAATTCACATTTTACCCTATAAAATTTTATTGACAATAACGGGACGGACAGTAGTTATATTACATTTGGTAAGAAATATTTATGTCTCACACCAGTTCTCTCGAATTTGTCGGAGAAGATTTAGCAGGTAGTTGTACCCATAAAATAATGGTCACTTTCGTTCGTGAGTAACGATGGTCCGACATGAATTATTTTGCTTTCTAACATCTTTCGACCAATTGTTCCGTACAAAAAATGTCATCACTTTTTCAAATAAAATACTCTTAAAAAAAAAACGATATTGTCGTTGAGTGACATGTAACTGGCATAATAATAAAAACGTGCCATTTTTGTTAACTGATATTTTTTTCATAAATGTCGCAAAATTATTAAATTTGTCTAATCATCCCCACCAATAATGTGATGACGTCACTTCAAATTTATGCATAGTAAATGGGTTTTAAATTGTATACAGTAACATAGTCCTACACATGGTAGTTTATGACTCCGTGTTGAGTTTTTATCCGAAACGTCCAGATTTTTGGAAAAAAAATCACAATTATAAAACAATTTTTGCAATTTAATTTTGAATTTGCAAAATCGAATACTTTGAAATCTTGCAGATGTTTTAAAATCATGATAAACATGATACATTTTTAATTAAAATATATTTGCTTATCCCCTCTAAAAAATTTATGACGTCACCTCAAAATTTTGCAGAATAAATCCTATCTTAAATGTATAAAATATGATGAGTTTTATAGTTGTGATTTATCACTGCATTAATATTTTTTAGATTTGGTTATACAGGGTGTCTCAAAAAAGTTAATGACTGATTCAATTTATTTTATTGAAGAAATCAAGAATAGCAAAACTGAATACTTTGAAATATTGTAGATGTTTTGAAGTTTTTGTAAGCATGGTAACTTTATCGAAAATTTGATTAATCAAATATGCGCAAAATCAAAAATCGGAAAAAATGAAATTCACTAATGCAAAAAACAGAAAATCGAAAAATACAAATCGTAAAATTCGAAAATCTAAAAATGGCTAATCAAAAAATCGAAAATTCAATGAATTAAATACCTAGGTCGATCGAAAAGTGGAAATTCACAAACCTCAAAAATCGAAAATTGAAAAACGGGAAAACCAAAAAATCGAAAAGTCAAAAATTTGTAATATTGAAAATTAAAAAAATCAAAAACAAAAATTATAAAAAATCGGAAATTAAAATAATCAAAATATATAAAGTAAAAAAAATTGCAAAGCCTAAAAACTGAAACGAACAGAAAAATCGAAAAAGCAAAAAATTGGAAAAACAAAAATTCGAAAAATCTAAAATCGAAAAAGTGGAAAATCGAAAATCTGAATAAAGAAACTTGGAAATTCTGAAAATTGGAAAATCGAAAACCAAAAAATCGGAAAGCAACAAAATTGAAGTCTAACAGTTGAGAATGAAAAAATTGAAAAACCGAAAATTCTAAAAATTGACAATGGACAAATTGAAAATCGCAAAATTTAAATTGAAAAATTGAACATTGAAAAATCGATGAATTGAAAAATCGAAAATTCGACTACTCAAATTTTCTAAAAATCGAAAAATCATAAAACTGAAAAATCCAAAATTCTAATCATCGAAAGTCTGAAAACTGAAAATCGAAAATTCTGAAAAGCGGAAAATAGAATATCGAAAAATTTAAAAGAAAGAAAATTGAAGTCTAAAAACCGAAGAATGGAAAAATTAAAAATCAAAAATTCGAAAAACCAAAACCGAAAAATTCAAAAATTTAAAAAGAAAATCGAAAAATCAAAAATCTGAAAATTGAAACTCGAAAATTTGGAAAATAGAAAAGTAAAAAAATTGAAGTCTAAAAGCTGAAAAATCGAAAACTGAACAATCGAAAATTCGAAAATCAAATATCGAAAAATCGAAAAGCCGAAAAATCGAAAATTTGATAAATCAGATATGCGAAAAACAGAAAATCTGAAAATACAAAACTGGAAAATCAAAAATCTAAAAATGGAAAAACCGAAAATCGAAAATTCATAATATTGAAAACTCTAAAAGTCGACAATTCAAAAATCAAAAAACTTAAAAAAAATAATCGAAAATCGAAAAGTAAACAGATTGGAAAGCCTAAAAACTGACGAACAGAAAAATCGAAAAATTAAAAAATCGGAAATCGAAAAATTAAAAAAAAAACGAAAATTCAAAAATTGAATAATCCGAAACTAAAATAATAGAAAAGTGGAAAAGTAAAAATTGCAAAGTCTCAAAACTGACGAACAGAACAATCGAAAAATAAAAAAAAATCGAAAAATATCTAAACATGGAAAATCGAAAAATCGAAAACCGAAAAATCGAAAACTCGAAAATTCGATGAAACAAATACTCGAAAAAACGAAAAGTAAAAAAATTGCAAGGCCTAAAAATTGAAGAATCAAAAAATCGAAAAAATGAAAATCGAAAAAACGACGATCGAAAAAAAATCAAAACATCGAAAAGTGGAAAATCGGAAAGTAACAAAATTGAAATCTAAAAGCTGCAAATTGCAGAACCATAAAAACTGAAACAAACAGAAAAATCGAAAAACCACAAAAGCGGAAAAACGAAAATCGAAAAATCGCAAATCGAAAAATCGTAAAATCAGGAAATGGAAAATCGAATAATCGAAAGTTGAAAAATTGAAGGTCGAAAAATAAAACAACCGAAAAATTTTATGATTAATGGAAAATCGAAAAATCGGAAATCAAAGAATTAAAAACGTAAAATCGAGAATTCAAAAATCAAAAAAATCGGAAAGTAAAATATAATCGAAAAATGCAAAAAAATTGCAAAGTCTAAAAACTGACGAACAGAAAAATCAAAAAATCTAAAAATGGAAAGACGAAAAATCGAAAATTGAAAGAACGGCAAATTAAAAAATCAAAACATCGAAAAATCAAAAAAACGAAAAATTAAAAAATCGAAAAACGAAAAAACTGAAAACTCGAAAAATCAAAATACCGCAAATTTGAAAAATCAGAAAATTAGAAAGTAATAAAATCGAAAAGTTGATAGATAAATGGAAACTGAAAAATCTAATTCGATGAAACTGTTGGTCGAAAAAACGAAAAATCGAAAATCGAAGTGACCTTTTTTTGAGACAGGCTGTATAAGTAAATCTAAAAAATATTACTGCAATGATAAATCACAGGTATAGAAATGTAGTACACTTCAAAAAATGTCCGTGACTTACTTTAAGGTGAATTTTATAACTATGGTCGGCAAAGTTAGACCTAATATTAGTGTGATTTTGAGCATATTCTCGATGTTATTAGAGCAGGACAGGTTTTTTTTTTCTAACTAATTGACAAGATTTCAAAGTATTCAGTTTTGCAATTCTTGATTTCTTCAATAAAATAAATTGACTCAGTCATTTTTTTTTGAGTCACCCTGTATGTATAAACAAATCCAAAAAATATTAATGGAATGGTAAATCACAAGTATAGACTCATCATATTCTGAACATTTTAGATAGGGTATTTATAAAATTAAAACTAATTCAGAGTATTTATAAAATTAAAACTAATTCAGGGTAAGAATTTGGTCAACACGTAAATTTCGTTATAGTTTGAGCCTACCTACAAATTCTGCCCTTGGACGATTTGGACCGCCTCCTTCGGTGACGACCGGCAAAAATGATCCGCCCATAGGCTCAAAACATTTGCGTGCGATTGTACGCAGTATTCTTTGAACAATACGATACTCAAAAACATGTTTTAATTTCTCGTAGAGACATAAGGATTTTGCAGTTAAGCTCCGCCTTCTTGATTCATGACGAATAAAAAAAAATCATCACAATTGCGATAGGGCGGGTGGGCGGGGCTACATTTTGTCTTTTTTTTACTTAATATGTGTAGACTTATTTCGGCAACAATAAAAAAATAATCCTTCACTTTTTTTCTACAACCCCTTGAAATACGGTAAAAGTTGAACACCAAAGTTACTATCAACGGCAACTTGGCAACGGTTCTACGAGATATTTCAAATAATTTTCAGGAAAATACAAATGTATAATGTGATAACAGACACCGTTTTCTGTTATTAAGAGACATTTTTGTAGCAAAAAACGTTAATTCGATGGAATTCATTTTCGTGTCGCAAAGTTATGGCTCCTAAACGCAACTCACTACAAAAATTCTCGAATAGCGTAAAACTGATTTTTTTCACTAGTAGCCATGAAGCATGCAATTGTCGACTTGTTTAGAGGTAGTAAAGTTCGACTTTTGCGACCAAGGTTCAAAAAGAAGATTGAGGTTATGTATGAAATACTTGATGTGATTATTTCTTAAAAAATGAATAAATGTATGTTGCTAACATTACTTAAGTATACGCGTGGCAGTTGGTAGACGTGGAAGATGAAATAATGATTACTTCAGCAACAAGTGTAAACGGTTCTCTTTGTGTTCAACATTTAGATTAAGTTTGATTCGAAATCAAAACACAATCTTTTTGCGTCAAAAAATTGATGCTTTATTTTTTCAATTTATTGTCTTACGGTTTGTAGTAGCGAAAAAAATAGTATATTAACCACGGTTGTGAAGCCACTGCTAATTTGCGCTCGGTCTAGAACGCTTCGCTTCACAACCTTGGTTAATAATATACTATTTTTTAGAAAGTGAAACCTTCTCAGGGTTCCAATTTTTTTTTTTCAAATTTAAAACTTTCTCGGGGACGTCAAATGTTTTTTTTTTCTGAAATGTGAATGTGTCCATACTGTTTTTCTTCAAAATGTGAAACCTTCTCAGGGTCCCAACTGTTTTTTTTAATGTAAAACCTTTTCGGGAGCCCCAAATGTGTTTTTTTAATGTGAAACCTTCTCGGGGGTCTAACTGATTTTCTTAAAAATGTGAAATCTTGTCAGGAGTCCCAATTGTGTGTTTTTTTTTTTCAAATTTAAAACCTTCTCGGGGGCGCCAAATGTCATTTTGTTAATGTGAAACTTTCTCGGGGGTCGCAACCTTTTTTTTAATGATGTAAAACCTTCTCGGGTGGCCTAAATGTTTTTTTAGAATATGAAACCTTCTCAGGGGTCCTAACTGTCTTTTTTAAAATGTAAAGCATTCTCGGGGGCCCCAAATATGTTTTTATTTTAATGTGAAACCTTCTCGGGGCCCCAACTGTCTTTTTTAAAAATGAAAAAACCTTCTCGGGAGCCCAAATGTATTTTTTTAACAATGAAAACTTTCTTCGGGGGCCCCAAGTGTGATTTTTTTTTAATATGAAACCTTCTCGGGGGTCCCATCTGTCTTTTTTAAGAATGAAAAACCTTCTCGGGAGCCCCAAAATGTAATTTTTTATAAGAATTAAATTGAAACCTTCTCGGGGGTTCCAATTGTCTTTTTAAAATTAAAAACTCTTCTCGGGGGCCCCAATTGTAATTTTTTTAACAATTGAAACCTTCTCGGGGGTTCCAATTGTTCTTTTAGAAATAAAAACCTTCTCGGGGGCCCAAATTGTAATTTTTTTTAACAATTTGAAACCTTCTCGGGGGTCCAATTGTCTTTTTAAAATAAAAACCTCTCGGGGCCCCAAATGTAATTTTTTTAACATTGAAACTTCTGGGGTCCAACTGTCTTTTTTAAAAATGAAAAACCTTCGGGGTTCCAATTGTTTTTTTTTAACAATATAAACCTTCTCGGGGGCCCCAATGTATTTTTTTTAAAATGTTGAAACCTTCCGGGGGTCCAACTGTTCTTTTTAAAAATGAAAACCTTCTCGGAGGCCCCAAATGTAATTTTTTTTTTAATCAATGATGAAACCTTCTCGGGGCCCCAAATGTATTTTTTTAATGTGAAACCTTCTCGGGGTCCATGTAGTTTTCCGGTTTCAATTGTTTTTTTAAAATAAAAACCTTCTAGGGGCCCCAATGTAATTTTTTTAACATTTGAAACCTTTCGGGGTCCAACTGTCTTTTTTAAAATAAAACCTTCGGAGCCCCAATGTAATTTTTTTTTAACAATATGAAACCTTCTCGGGGCCCAACTGTCTTTTTTAATGTAAACCTTCTCAGGGTCCAATGTATTTTTTTTTATTTAATGTAAACCTTCTCGGGGCCCAATGTAATTTTTTTTAAAATGTGAAACTTTCTCGGGGTCCATTGTTTTTTTAAGAATGTAAAACCTTCTCGGGGCCCCAAATTGTAATTTTTTATAACGAATTTATAAACCTTCTCGGGGCCCCAATGTGTTTTTTAAAATAAACCTTCTCGGGGTCCCAATGTAATTTTTTTAACAATGTAAACCTTTGGGCCCAAGTTGATTTTTTTTAATTAAACCTTCTCGGGGGTCCCAACTGTCTTTTTTAAAATGAAAAACCTTCTCGGGGCCCAATGTATTTTTTTAAGATGTAAAACCTTCTCGGGTGGTCCAATTGTCTTTTTTAAAATAAAAACCTTCTCGGGGCCCCAATTGTCTTTTTTAAAATTAAACCTTCTCGGGGGCCCAATGTCTTTTTTTAAAATTGAAACCTCCGGGGCCCCAATGTTTTTTTTAATGTGAAAACCTTCTCGGGGGTCCCATGTTTTTTTTTTAATAAACTTTCCGGGGGTCCAATTGTCTTTTTAAAATAAAACCTTCTCGGGGGCCCAATTGTAATTTTTTTTAAAATTGAAACCTTCGGGGCCCAATGTATTTTTTTAAATGTGAAACCTTCTCGGGGGTCCCAATTTTTTTTTAAAATAAACCTTCTCGGGGGCCCAATGTAATTTTTTTAATAAATTCGGGGTGTCCATGCTCTTTTAAAATAAAACCTTCTTGGGGCCCCAATGTAATTTTTTTTAAAATTTGAAACCTTCTCGGGGGTCCCAACTGTTCTTTTTTTAAATGAAAAACCTTCTCGGGGCCCCAAATGTAATTTTTTTTAACAATATGAAACCTTCTCGGGGCCCCAAGTGTATTTTTTTTTAATGTTAAACCTTCTCGGGGTCCCATTGTATTTTTTTTTTAAATAAAAACCTTCTCGGGGGCCCCAAATGTAATTTTTTATAAAAATTGAAACCTTCCCGGGGGTTCTAATTGTCTTTTAAAGATACAAAACCTTCTCGGGGCCCCAATTGTAATTTTTTTTTACAATTTGTAAACTTTCTCGGGGGCCCCATCCATGTCTATTTTTAATAAAATAAACCTTCTCGAGGGTCCCAAATGTAATATTTTTTTTACAATGTAAAACCTTCTCGGGGGCCCCAAGTGTGATTTTTTTTTTAATGTGAAACCTTCTCGGGGTTCCATTTGTCTTTTTTAAGAATGAAAAACCTTCTCGGGTGCCCCAAATATAATTTTTTATAAGAATGTTAAAATTTTCCCGGGGTTCCAATTGTGTCTTTTAAAATACAAAACCTTCTCGAGGGCCCCAATTGTAATTTTTTTTAACAATTTGAAACCTTCTCGGGGGTCCCAACTGTCTTTTTAGAAATGAAAGACCCTCTCGGAGGCCCCAAATGTATTTTTTTTTAAATGTGAAACCTTCTCGGGGGTCTCATCTGTCTTTTTTAAAAATGAAAAACCTTTCCGGGGGTTTCAATTGTCTCTTTTAAAAATACAAAACCTTCTAGGGGGCCCCAATTGTAATTTTTTTTTAACAATTTGAAACCTCGGGGGGCCCAAGTGTATTTTTTTTAATGTGAAACCTTCTCGGGGGTCCCATCTGTTTTTTTTTTTTAATGAAAAACCTTCTCGGGGGCCTCAAATGAAATTTTTTATAAAATGTGAAACCTTCCCGGGTGTTCCAGTTGTCTCTTTTAAAGATACAAAGCCTTCTTGGGGCCCCAATTGTAATTTTTTTTAACAATTTGAAACCATTTCGGGGGTCCCAACTGTTTTTTTTTTAATGAAAAACCTTCTCGGGGGCCCCAAATGTAATTGTTTTTTAACAAT
The DNA here is from genome assembly GCA_022388445.1 of Zophobas atratus. Lineage (NCBI taxonomy): Eukaryota > Metazoa > Arthropoda > Insecta > Coleoptera > Tenebrionidae > Zophobas > Zophobas atratus. The sequence continues at coordinate 4,613,529 of CM039445.1, read as the reverse complement.
ATGAAACCTTCTCGGGGGCCCCAAGTGTAATTTTTTTTAATGTTAAACCTTCTCGGGGGTCCCATCTGTTTTTTTTTTAAATGAAAAACCTTCTCGGGGGCCCCAAATGCAATTTTTTATAAAAATATGAAACCTTCCCGGGGGTTCTAATTGTCTCTTTTAAAGATACAAAACCTTCTAGGGGGCCCCAATTGTAATTTTTTTTTAACAATTTGAAAACTTCTCGAGGGCCCCATCTGTCTTTTTTAAAATGTAAAACCTTCTCGAGGGCCCCAAATGTAATTTTTTTTTAACAATATGAAACCTTCTCGGGGGCCCCAAGTGTATTTTTTTTTTTTAATATGAAACCTTCTCGGGGGTCCCATCTGTTTTTTTTTTTTTAATGAAAAACCTTCTCGGGGGCCCCAAATGTAATTTTTTATGAAAATATGAAACCTTCCCGGGGGTTCCAATTGTCTCTTTTAAAGATACAAAACCTTCTCGGGGGCCCCAATTGTAATTTTTTTAACAATTTAAAACCTTCTCGGGGGCCCCATCTGTCTTTTTTAAAAATGAAAAACCTTGTCGAGGGCCCCAAATGTAATTTTTTTTTAACAATGTGAAACCTTCTCGGGGGCTTCAAGTGTATTTTTTTTTTAGGTGAAACCTTCTCGGGGGTCCCATCTGTTTTTTTTTAATGAAAAACTTTCTCGGGGGCCCAAATGTAATTTTTTATAAAAATGTGGAACCTTCCCGGGGTTTCTAATTGTCTCTTTTAAAGATACAAAACCTTCTCGGGGGCCCCAATTGTATTTTTTTTTAACAATTTTGAAACCTTCTCGGGGGCCCCATCTGTCTTTTTTAAAAATGAAAAACCTTGTCGAGGGCCCCAAATGTAATTTTTTTTTAACAATGTGAAACCTTCTCGGGGACCCTAAGTGTGATTTTTTTTATGTGAAATCTTCTCGGGGGTCCCATTTGTCTTTTTTAAAAATGGAAAACCTTCTCGGGGGCCCCAAATGTAATTTTTTGTAAGAATGTGAAACCTTCCCGGGGGTTCCTATTGTCTCTTTTAAAGATATAAAACCTTCTCGGGGGCCCCAATTGTAATTTTTTTTAACAATTTGAAACTTTCTCGGGGGTCCCAACTGTCTTTTTTAAAAATGTAAAACCTTCTCGGGGGCCCCAAATGTAATTTTTTTTAACAATGTGAAACCTTCTCGGGGGCCCCAAGTGTGATTTTTTTTAATGTGAAACCTTCTCGGGGGTCCCATCTGTCTTTTTTAAAAATGAAAAACCTTCTCGGGGGCCCCAAATGTAATTTTTTGTAAGAATGTGAAACCTTCCCGGGGGTTCCTATTGTCTCTTTTAAAGATATAAAACCTTCTCGGGGGCCCCAATTGTAATTTTTTTTAACAATTTGAAACTTTCTCGGGGGTCCCAACTGTCTTTTTTAAAAATGTAAAACCTTCTCGGGGGCCCCAAATGTAATTTTTTTTAACAATGTGAAACCTTCTCGGGGGCCCCAAGTGTGATTTTTTTTAATGTGAAACCTTCTCGGGGGTCCCATCTGTCTTTTTTAAAAATGAAAAACCTTCTCGGGGGCCCCAAATGTAATTTATTTTAAGAATGTGAAACCTTCCCGGGAGTCCCAATTGTCTTTTTTTAAGAATGTGAAATCTTCTCAGAGGCCCCAAATATTTTTTTTTTTTTTAGAATGTGAAACCTTCTCGGGGTTCCCAACTGTCATTTTTTAAAAAGGCGAAACCCTCTGGGGTTCCCAAGTGTCTTTTTTTAAGAATATTAAACCTTCGCAGGGCTCCCATATCTTTTTCAAGAAGGTGAAACTTTAATGATTAGTATCTCCTATATTGGTTTTACTCCATAGAGGTTATCACGAAAAAGAAAAATTCCGCACAAGCGAGGGAAGTTCTGTCGAAACAACTTTCGGCCAATTTTTTCTAATTGATGCTTCCGTTTTTTGTAGGTCGGTTGAGCTTGCAGTTGCTTTGAGCACCGCGAGTACCTTGTTAACCATAGTGGTACTTCTTGTGGTCGCCGAAAAGTACAAGACCTTTCCGCTGTGGACGCAAGTACTTTCCAGGTCTCTCAACCATACCAAAAAACGTAGAACATCAGTTTTCGTTGGTATTATTATGACCATGGCGGCAACCAGTACTTACATTTATAGCGTTCAAGAGGATGGTCAACAATACATTACTTTCTCTTGGACCATCTACATATTAACGATAGTAACGGCTTTATGGGTCAACTATTTAGTAAAGTTTTGTCTAACCGCAATTTTGGTACTACTATTCACCACTACTATTATTTTGAAACCGGTTTGCCAAAACAAGAGGACGTGTTTTCCGTCTTTCACCCACGAACCTGCAGTAGTTGTCAAAACTTACACACACTTGATATCACTTTTGATCATTGTTATTACCATATCGACGTACTACGCCCGTCTGGTGGAAGTGACGTCCCGGTTGTACTTCCTGTGGCAACAAAAAGCCGAAGAGGAGTTGAAAGGGATCAACGCGGCTAGAGAAACCAACATGCAACTTCTAACCAATGTACTACCAGACTACGTCGCCAAGCATTTCCTGAACCGCGAGTACAAGAACGAGGAACTATATTCCCAGTATAGGGAAAACATCGGGGTACTATTCGCCAGTATTCCAAATTTTGCTAAATTCTACTCGGAGGAACGAGGTCTGGAGTGCATACGTCTTCTCAACGAAATCATCGGTAAAATTCCACTTGGTATAGTACCGTGGTACTATATATTTATTTCAGCCGACTTTGACGAAATCCTCGACGAAGAAGACTACTCTTGTATTGAAAAAATCAAAACCATAAGCGCTACCGCCACGTATATGGCGGTGTCGGGTTGCAACCCCCAGTCAAAAACCCCTTACAAAACAGCGACCATTTAGGGGTACTAGTGGCGTTTGGGGTGGCCATAAGGCAAAAGCTGGCGGAAATCAACAAGGATTCGTTCAATAGTTTCGTGATGCGGATTGGGGTGTCCCATGGACCTCTGGTTTGTGGGGTCATCGGAGCCAAAAAACCGATTTTTGATGTCTGGGGGGACACGGTGAATGAAGCTTCGAGGATGGATTCCACTGGAGTTATTGGACATATTCAAGTACCCAAACATACCGGAGTGGTACTTTTCTGGTTTTGATTGACAATAATGTGACTAATTTTGGGGTAGATTTTAGCACAGCAAGGGTTCGACGTCCGGGAGCGAGGTTTAATAAAAGTGAAGGGAAAAGGGTTGATGGAGACGTGCCTGGTTGTTGGGAAGAAACTGAAGAAGGTTAGGAGTTGTCAGAGGAATTTTAGCAAGAGTAAGAGTTTGGGAGAAGTGGTACATGCGATAGCTCGAAACCGGAAGAAGTTGGTAGCTCGGAGTTATAAATATTAACTATGTGTTTATAATAAATAAAGAATTATATTATAAATTTATTTATAACACCAATAACACAATGCAAAATGGTTCAAACGTGGACCTCGAGGTACTCCAAACGCCGGAATCTCTTGATGTCTTCGTCGCCGCGGATCCTCGTCTCCGGGACCTTCCACAAACGTTGCACTTCCTTTTTTTCCACCTTCAACTCTCTGCAGCAAACCTCCAAAACCTCGTCGTAGCTCAACTTGGTTTCGTCCAGCTCGGTCTCAATAAACTCCTTGTCACCAGCCATCCGTATTCTCAAAATGTACGACTCTAAAAAACACTATCATTTTTCGTTTTTAATCAAATTGTCGTTAGTACTTTTAGCTTGGTTCTTCTTCACCACGACGGCGACCTTCGGCGTGAACCGCTCAAGCCGCTTGACAAACAAGGACTCAAATTGGATGCTGCTCACGCTCACGATCAAGATGATCACGAAGCAACCTGCTACACAACTTGTGGTACTTCAAGCATCTAAACTAACTAGTCATACTTATGTATAGGTACTCGTGCAGGTTGTTCTTGTCGGTCGGTACCACAATCACGAAACGCACAAACAAGGAAAAAATCGTCGCCCACAGTAAACAAATCAGGCAGCAGACGAAAACATCCGTCATAAACGCAAACTTGTAGTGCTCTTTTTTCTTGTCCGTTTTGGGCGAAATTCGCTTCACTTCAGTCCTACAATACTAGTAGTACTTCATGTTTGAGTGTCAAGTACCCACCGTTCATCCGCGTCCTCGATGGTCACCACGTGGTCGTACTTCTCCCCATCCGTCGCCTTCGGACTCTGATTAAAAAAGAACTTGCACAGAACTACCTTCAGTTTCTCCATTTCGACTCGACTCGTCTAGTTTTTTCCAAAACTTGTTGCTAGCAACCGTTACTAAGTTACAAAAACACACTCAAACTCAAACTTATTTATTAACTATTTACAAGTTTACAACTATATGTGATTTTGGGCGACCCATTCGTGTCTGGGGGTGCTCGAGCTGGACTCGGGCGACTCCGGCTGGTTCTGCCTACTTCACTCGGGTGGTACCCGACGGGCGTGCCCCTCTCTGACGCAATCTGGGTGTAAGGACTTTCGGCGTTCACCACCGAAATGTACTCCGGGTTCTGGTAGTGCGTGCACGAGACGTCTTGATTGTAGTACCCGGGGTACGACAGATTGGTTAAGTTGGTGACGGGTTGGTAGATCTGATCGATTTTTCAGTTCTTCAATTTTTCGAATTTTTAAATTTAAAATTTTTCAGTTTTTTGATGTTTCGATTTCTCAACTTTTCGACTTTCCGATTTTAGATTTTTCTATTTTAAAAATTTTTTAATTCCATTTTTTGATTTATCGATTGTATTAATTTTAATTTTTTCAATTTTTTTAGTTTCAAATTTTTCCATTTTAAATTTTTCGATATTAGGCTATGTGGAATTCTCAATTTTTCGACTTCTCGATCTTTTGATATATCGATATTTTAATTTTTCGGCTTTTCGATTCTACAGTGTTTCGATTTTTGAGTTTTTTGATTTTTTTAATTTTTCGATATTTTAAATTTTAGATTTTAAGATCTCTAGATTTTTCAGTTTTTGGATTTCTCAGCATTTCGATTTTGTCGATTTTTTCATTTTTTTCGGTTTTTCAGGTTTTCGATGTTTCAGTTTTGGGATTTTTCAGTTTCTTGATTTTCAATTTTTCCATTGCCTACTCAATTTTTCGCTATTTCAGTACTGCCATTTTGCATTTTTTCTGGTCGAGTCTTCAAATTTTCGATTTTTCATTTTCTCAATTTTCCGATGTTTTAGTTTCATAATTTTTAACTTGTCGACTTTTCAATTTTTGACGTTCCTAAATTTTCGATTTTTCGATTTCTCAATTTCTAGATTTTGATTTTTCGACCTTACGGGTCTTAATACGTACTAGCCCCACCCACCCGCCCTCTCTTTTCTTCGAGGGTATGTCATTGTCAAAATCCGTTTTGTCTGATGACTTTTACAAAAAATGATCAAAATTTGGAAACATTACGAGCTTACATATACAAAACAGGAATTTTGAACATCTTCTCTAGTGTTTAGTTGGTTATGCTTTAATGGATTTTTCTTTTGTTGGTTTTGTTTTTGTTTATAATTTATAAATGTTTTATTAAATGTTTTTTTTTGTTTATTTATTAATGAAAAATAACGGCAGTGTTGCCAATTTTTTTTTATAAAATCATTTGAACAGTTAATATGCCATTTTCCAAACACTCGGTATTTTCTGTTATTGGGTGTAAACCAGTTGGAAAATAAAGTATTATTATTATTATTATTTTATTAGAAAAGAACAGTGGCCCATTCTGGAAGCTGTATTATATGAATTGTTTATACTACATTAAAAAATGTGGTTTAGTAGGCCATGGAATTTATTTTTAATTCTGACCTTATAGCTGTATAACACTTTATTTGACAGTTCTTTGACTGCAGCATTCGCTTTGGACTCACATTGGTGAAAAATACTTCTCCTTTTTGTATTTTTGTTTCAGTTTCCAAAAGTTCTTTGAGAGAGTAAGACATTAATTAAGAGATTAATATGTTACTCCGTAATGTATATTTCAGGTTTTCAAAAAATATAGCTGCTTTATTTTTTAATAATTTACAAAAAAAAAGGAAACTTTTTCCTTATAAAGAAAATTATGAGATATCAGGGTGATCAAAAAATGACTCAAAAAAATGGTTAAAAAAATTCCTGTATCTAAAATTTTGAAAATACTAAACTTCAAAGTTGAACAATTAATCGTAATTCTGATTTGTTTTAATGCACGTCTGACAGTTAAATAATGTAAAAATAAGTCATTTTTGACAATTTTTATCGGAATTATAGACCATCAAAATTAATTCTTCAGCTTTGAAGCTGAATGTTCTGAAAAAATTGGTTGAAAGATTTTTTAACAATTATTATTTTTCTTCTTAACAATGTACCATCGAGCTTGTGAGTCATTTTTAAATCACTTGTATGACGTGTTTACACCATATGACAAAAAAGTCGTCTAGTACACCATGGAATTTGTTTTTAAAATAAGGGTGTTGGCACTACAGCTATACGACAGTTGATTTGACAGTTCTTTGACAATGACTGTCAAACCGACCAAGGACGCGTTGGTGTGGTCGACATAATTCTTTTAGGATTAAATTTCAATGGTTGCTAATTTTTTTTGGTCATATGGCATTTAAAAAATATTATGCTGACACAGACATCTAACTGAAGACCGTCACACCAAAATTAGAACCATAATTTCAACAAAAAAAATGTTTATGGATTCTAAAAAAAATACTGAATGTTTTTTTCAAGAAAAATGAAAATTAATTAATATAGTACTTCGTAACGTATATTTCAGATTTTCAATATAATAATTTAATAATAACGGTTCACAACTTCATTTTTCGCTGTTGATAGATGTCATTTTTGACAATTTTTATCGGTATTTTAAGCTGTCGATTAAATTCACGATAAAACATCAAAATTTTAACCATTTTTTGGATTTCTCCAAAGCCTTCTGAACAACGTACGATTAAGCTTTCCGTCATATTTAAATTAGCCTGTATGAATTGTTTCTACTAAATGAAAAAAAAATGGTCTAGTAGGCCAAGGATTTTGTTTTAAAATTAGGATGTAAGTCAAATGAAAGAAATGTGTTTAGTGTACATTTACACAAGAACGTCGCTCCATACAGAGCCAAAATTTGACAGCTGATAAAATATCCTGGCCACGGTGACAGCGTGGAGCCAGCCCTGGAAAAATATGCATGATGTTCATATAGAATCCACAAATACGGAACTGCAGCATTCGCTTTCGACTCGTTCCACACATGTTCACATTCATGAAAAATAAAGGCTTCTCCATAATTTTTGTATGTATGTATTTGTATTTTAGTTCGCAAAAATTCTTTGAATGAGAAGAAATTTCGGAAATAATTTTTAAAACAAAAATATTAGTTTATTAGCAATGTAAACGAAGAACGTCACACCAAAATTGGAACAATGATTTAAACAATTTAAGGTTTTTCTTCAGAAGAAATTAAAAATAATATATTACTTCGTAACGTATAATTCAGATTTTCAGGAAAAAAGATGAGAACTTATTTTTTCTCTATAAAGAAAATTATGAACATATATAGGGTGATCAAACAATAACGGATAAGCTCGATGGGCCGCTGTCAACAAGGCTCTGAAGAACTGGAAAAATACAGCAATTTTTTTTTAATTCATATTTTTGACAATTTTTATTGGAATTTTAATATGTCAGTTAAATTCACAGTAAAGCATATTAGAATAATGAAATTAAGTCCTCAGGTTATTTTTAAAACTTTGGTTCAGAGATTTTTTTAGCAATTTTTTTCGAATTCTTCTGAGCCTTCTTAACAACGCGCCATCGAGCTTTATCGTCATTTTTAGATCACCCTGTATGAAGCGTTTATACCACATGAAAAAAAGTCGACTAGTTGACCATGGAATTTGTTTTTAAAATAAGAACGCCACACCAAAATGAGAAGATTTTTTTACGGATTCTAATAGAATATTTAAAACAATATTTTTTTATTTATGCTCCAAAAAATTTGTCAACTTATTTTTTATATATAAAGAAAACTATGGGAATATTTATAAAGGGAGTTACTAAACGCGTTCTCCTCGATATCTAATCAATTATTAGAAATAGAAAAAAAATTAAAGACTAAAGCGTGGTTATCTTAAAATTATTTTCAACTGTACAGAGTGTTAGGTTTTCAAGTCGTAACGCAAAACTTTTTAATTAAATAATTAAACAAAAAAATACAAAAAATCAATAATTCAATAACTTCTGGAGGTCGAAATGAAAATATCTTTAGTTGAAATATTCATAATTTTTGGGTAGTTTTTTATTTAAATCCAAAAAACTGTCACACTTCAATGGGCAATTCGGGAAAAATGGTACGAATTTTCTAAGAAATAGGATCGGAAGTAAATTGTGGAGGTCCAAATGTACAAGAAAATTTGTTTAATTAAATTTCGAAGCTGAAATTTTCATGTTTTGAAAAATTTTGGTTTTGAAAAAGTTGTCTAAAAAGCCTCCAAATAATCGGAGATGTAGATTTCGACGTACTAATTCCAAAAAATGACGTTCTTATGATTTCGGAGCAAGATTTTAGAAATATTCTAATTCTAATTCTAAAATAATACTTATTTTTTTTATTTGTCCACCAAAAAATTTGTAAAAATGTTTCTAATAAAGAAAATTAAGGGAATATTTACAGAGTGAGTCCACTAAACGCAAAAATTGTATACCTACTCCATGTATTTTTACATATTCTCTTACCACAGTATATTTTTGAAATTCGGATGCGACGTTGCCACGTTATCCCAACATTCTTAAAATTTCTTAGCAATGGAAGGATTCACAAAGAAGAAATCGTAATAGCGTTACTTTTAAAATTGAGTTTTAATACACAGAGTGTTTATAAAAAATTGGATTAAGTATTACAATTTTCAAACATCAATATTTCAGTTTCTTCAAGTAGAACACCGTGTACTTTATTACTCTATTTTTTTGTTCTTTTTCTTTTTCGTTAAGCATTTTCTGTATTTAAAATTGACAGCAATTGCGACTTTTCATTTTTTCAAGAGATTCACCAAGAATTGTAACGTTTTAGAATTTTTTATATAAACACTCTGTATTAAAATTTGGTTTAATTGATACTACAACAAAGTGCGCACTTCAGTTTATCTCTGTTCGATTTGAAATGTAGTAAAAAGTTATCTAAAAATCCTTAAAAAATTCGATAATATAGATTTCAACGTGTTGAAAAAAACTGTTATTTCTATGGCCGAAAAGTACAAGAAAATGTCTTTCGTTAAGTTTGGAAGATGATTGAAAAATTCCAAGATTTTGATAAGTTGTCTAAAATTCCTCAAAAATTCGGGGATAAAAATTTCGACGTTCTGATTCTAAAAATATAGTGTTTTTATGATCCTGGTGCAAGATTTTAGAAATACTGTATTTGAATACTTTGAAATGTAATTCTAAAAAAATCAAAAAACGGTCATATTTCAATCGACAATTCTAGAAAAATAGTTGGAGATACCGAAGAAATGAGACCGAAAGTCATTTCTAGAAATCGAAAATGCTTCGAAAATGTCGAATTTTCAGAAATTTTGGATTTAGAAATGTCCGAAAATCCTGAAAAAATTCTAGGATATAGATTTCGGGATGCTGATTTCCATTTAAGCGTTATTTTTAAAATGTCTAGTTTTTTCCAAAACTTGTTGCTAGCAACCGTTACTGAGTTACAAAAACACCCTCAAACTCAAACTTATTTATTAACTATTTACAACTTTACAACTATATGTGATTTTGGGCGACCCATTCGTGTCTGGGGGTGCTGGAGCTGGACTCGGGCGACTCCGGCTGGTTCTGCGAACTCCCGGCGTCGTCGATGACTCCGCCTACTTCGCTCGGGTGGTACCCGACGGGCGTGCCCCTCTCTGACGCAATCTGGGTGTAAGGACTTTCCGCGTTCACGACCGAAATGTACTCCGGGTTCTGGTAGTGCGTGCACGAGACGTCTTGATTGTAGTACCCGGGGTACGACAGATTAGTTAAGTTGGTGACGGGTTGGTAGATCTGGTGGCTGGGGGACTGGTTGGGGGTGGGCTGGGCCGAGAGCTGGTAGGGAGCGGGCGGGGACGACGTGAGTGACCAGCAGTTGATGGTGGGGCTCATGATGGTGGTGGGGGTTTGCGGCTGCACGCTCGACCACGTCGTGTAGGTGGGGCTTGAAGCGGTGTAGGCGGTGGCTTGCTGCACGTGGTCTGGCGGATTATACACTGCAATATCATTGGTTAGTTGCGACTTAGAATCATAGTGGGAGGGGTTACCGTGTGGAGGCGGAGACACCGAAGCCGACTTGGGTCGCTGCAAGGCGGGATAGGGCGACGCTCGGTTGTTTTTGAGGGCGGTCCTAGCCGGGAGGCGGTCGCACGTAGACAACTGCACTGTAGCCGTCACCGCCGGGTAAATTGGCTGATGTGGCAGAAACCACGAGCCGTACTGCGAGTACTGCTGCTGCTGCCCGTACGTCGGAGAGTACTCCCTCTGGTAGATACTATCCGGTCTCTCTTTCGCATCCAAGAATGCCTTGGCGAACGGGTTGTACTTGATCTTGAGGGCTGTCACCTCCTCGTTCTGGTAGGCGGTGACGGCGATGAACTGGGTCTCGGGGAACGGGAACGTCATGAACCTGCCCGATTCCGTGCCTACTCTGACCAGGTGCACCGTGGGCTTGTACTTGTGGAGGGAGTTGAGCATGATTTGTTGGCCGTTGTTACCGTTTGATTTGTTGGTTAGTTTGACTTTGGCGAAGGAGATGGACTCTTTCATCCAGTGGGCGCCGAAGTTGGGGGACTCGGGTGCATGTAGACGGGTTTGGAGGGGCCACTTCGGCCTTGCCGCCTGCGACCCATTCGCCGTTGACGTACTTCCAGCGGTGGGGGTCTATCTGGACGAACTCGAGGTAGACGGTGTACATGGCCTTGGGGTCCAGGCCGGTGGCAGTGACTTTGACCACGGGGAACATGCGTCTGAGGGGTAAAAGTAGAGTAGGTCATGAGTCGATTAAATGACTGTTAAATGTTATTCAGATTTTATAAAATAACGTACTCCTCTATCTGTGGTTTATGAAACCGTCTTGAGTTTTTAACTTAGAAATATAGATTTTTGGAAAAAAAAGTAAAAATTGTCGACATTTCACAATTGACATTTTACAATTTAACACTGAAATTGCAGACTCGAATACTCTGAAATCTTGAAAACATTTTAAGGTTATCGGAAGCATGGTAAATTGTTAATCAAAATTTATCTGTTCATGCCCCCCTGGAATTGATGATGTGGTTTATAAATTCGTGTTGAATTTTTATTCTAGACGTTAAGATTTTTGGAAAAAACCTAAATTGTAGAAAGAACAATTTCTCAATTTGTCGATTTTTCAATTTTTCGATTACTTAATATTTCAGTGTTGAGATTTTGCTTCTCGATTCTCCAAATATTGAATTTTTCGACTGTTGGAGTTCTGGATTTTTAATTATTAAAATTTTGGATTTTTCGATGTTAAGACTAATCGATTTTTTGACTTCCCCTCTTCTCGATCTTCCCAAATTTTCAATGTCCTGAATTCTCAATTTTTCAATTTTTAATTTTTCAAGTTTTCAAATTTTCCATTACGGTTATTACAGTTTTCGATATCTCAATTTTTCAAATTTTCGATTTTTCAATTTCTCGATGTTTCAGTTTGGGATAGTAGACGCCGCTTAATATGATCACGGTTAATGTTATCAATCGCTTAATGTGATCAAAATGGCTTGGAACGGTCCCACGCAATACCTATGCATTACAGTTTTTTCCGTTTATTGTGATCAATATTTCGCTTATTGTGATCAATCTCGCAATTCTTAAACAAACGGGAATTGCTTTTTGGAGAAGCGAAACGACTGAAACTAGTATTGTGTTTTAATTGCTCTCAAAAGGTACTACTCATTTTATACAACCACAATCAGTGGTCAAAAACAGACTTAAAATCAGTGCGTTTTCGACTTTTGAACAAACGAATTTTTTCTATTTTAAATCTGAGTAGACTTATGTAACAATTAACACGTCGAAACGACGAAATCTCAGTTTATCAGAGAAAAAAAAAAAAATTCAGCCCTTACTTAACAAATTTCTACAACAACCAAAGTAAATCGAGGGTTCCTTTCTCAGAATGGTAACCAAAATTTAAAATAAATTCTAATGTTTATGTACCTTCATCTACCAGCGTAATAAACACTGTCTTGTTCATGATTTTGTTTTGTTTCGAGTTTTACTGTCTCTGATTGTGGTTTTCGCTTATTATTATCAGTCGGTTAGTGTGATCAATTTGTCTGAGTCCCAAAGTGATCACATTAAGCGGCGTCCACTGTATTTCAGTTTAATTTTTCGATTTTTCACTTTCTTAATTTTTTAACATTTATTTTCCCAATTTTTCACATCACAATTTTGGGTTTTTTCAGTTTTTTCTTCAATTTTTCGAATTTTTAGTTTTTCGATTTTTGAATTTTGTATTTTTCGAAATTTTCGATTTTTCAAATTCTCCATTTATAATTTTTTTTTGGTTTTTCGACTTTTCGATTTCTCGATTTTTCGACGTTACAAGATTCCGATTTTTTTATTTTCCCATTTCTCTATTTCTTAACTTTATCGATTTCTGGATTTTGAAGTTTTCAATTCTACAATTTTCGATTTTCCAGTTTTTTATTATTTTTTAATTTGTCTGTATTTTAAATTGTCGATTTTCCGATTATGATTATTTCATTTTTCGGTTTCTCAATTTTTCAATTTTTCGATTTCTCAATTTTTTTGTTTCAATTTTCGGATTTTTTAATTCTTCATTTTTCGATTTTTCGATCCCGATTTTCGATGTTTTGATGTTTCGTTTTCTCGATATTTCAATCTCTCTATTCTTCAATTTGTGGATGTTTCAGTTTTGGGATTTTTCAGTTTATCGATTTCAGTTTTTTAATTTCTCAAGTTTTGGTTTTTCAATTTTTCAGTTTTCAATTGAGATTATTCCATTTTTCGATTTCTCGATTTTTAAATTTTCGGTTTTTCAATTTTTCAATATTTCAGTTTTTTTCTTCAATTTTTCGATTTTTCAATTTTTCGATTTTCAATTTTTCGATATTTGAATTTTTTATGTTTCTAAATTTTCGATTTCTCAATTTCGCATTTAATAAATTTTTTGGTTTTCCGTCTTTTCAATTTTTGACGATTCAAAATTTTAGATTTTTCAACTTCTCAATTTCCTGGATTAGTCTATTTTTAATTTTTCGATTTTTTGACTTTCCAATTTCTCGATTTCTCGACTTTTCAATGTCTCGAATTCTCAATTTTTCGGTTTTACAATTCTTCAATTTTTCAAATTTTGAAATGCGAATTCCAGTTTTTGATTTTTACAGTTTATCGATTCAAGTTTTCGGATTTCCAAGTCTTCATTTTTCGATTTTTCGGCTTTTCGATTTTTCGATTTCTTGATTTTTCAGTTTTTTCGATTTTCAAATTTTTCGATATTTCAATTTTTCTTTCTCGATTTCTCTATTTTTCAATTTTCACTTTCTTCGAATTTTTAAATGTTAGATTTTTCAGTTTTTTAATTTTTCTATTTCTTGATTGATTAATTTTTTAATTTTAATTTTGTGTTTTTTAATTGTTTTTAATTTCGAATTCTTCGGTTTTGCAGTTCTAATTTCTTCGATTTTGGGCTATTTGGATTTCTCAATTTTTCAATTTTTTGACTTCTCAATCTTTTGATATTTCAGTTTTTCAATTTTTCGATGTTTTGAATTTTCGATTTTTAGATTTCTCATTTAGATTTCTCGAATTCTCACATTTTTCGATTTGGTTTTTTCAACATTTTAATTGCAGTTTTTCAGTTTTTCGATATTTTAATTTTTCGATTGCTCAATCTTTCAATTTTTCGACTTTTCGAATTTTAATTTTTCCGTTTTTCAATTTTTTGATTTTTATAATTTTTGATTTTTCGAGTTTTCAATTTCTCGATTTCAAGAGAAACTCTGTCGAAATAACCTATCAATTTTTTTATTTTAGAATTTTTCGATTTTTCAATTCTAAATTTTTCGATTTTCTGATTTTCGATCTTTTGATCTTAATATTTTTCAATTTTTCGATGTTTTGATTTTTCGATATTGTGATTTTTCGATTTTTAAATTTGGATTTTTCGATTTTTAGATTTTCCGACTTTTCAATTTTTCGATATTTCAATTTGGGATTTTGCAATTTTTCTATTCATTTCTCGATTCATTAAATTTTCGATTTTTCTATTTTTCAACGACTTTTACGTATTTTATATTTGAATTCTAAATTTTCGATTTCTCGATTTTTAAATTTTCGGTTTTTCAATTTTTCAAATTTTTAGTTTTGTGATTTTTCAGTTTTTTTTCTTCATTTTTCCATTTTTCAATTTCTCTATTTTCAATTTTTCGATTCTATTTTTTCGATTTTTCAATGTTGGAATTTTGCAATTTTTCATTCTTCAATTTCCCGATTCATTAAATTTTCGATTTTTCAATTTTATTCATTTTCGATTTCTGAATTTTTAGGATGTTCCAGTTTTTCGATTTTTCAATTTTTCGATATTTGAACCTTTCTGTTTTCTAAGTTTTCAATTTCTCATTTCTCGTTTAATAAATTTTTTGGTATTTGTTACTTTTTTTACAATTTTTTTATTTTTCCATTTCTCTATTTCTTGACTTTTCAATGTATCGATTTTTCGATTTTTCAATTTTTGAATTCTACAATTTTCGATTTCCATTTTTTCAATTTTTCACGATTTAATAAATTTTTGGCTTTTCGTCTTTTCAATTTTTGAGTTTCAAAATTTTAGATTTTTCGAATTCTCAATTTCCTGGATTAGTCTATTTTTGATTTTTCGATTTTTGACTTTTCCATTTCTCGATTTCTCGACTTTTCAATGTCTCGAATTCTCAATTTTCGGTTTTACAATTTCTTCAATTTTTCAAATTTTCGAATGCGAATTCCAGTTTTTGGTTTTTGATCTTCCAAAATTTCGATTTTTTTAATTTCTCAATTTTCAGTTTCTGGTTTTTTCAGATTAATTTTTCGATTTCTCAATTTTTTAATTTTTTTCAATATTTCAGTTTTACGATTTTTCACTTTTTCGAGTTTGAAGTTTTTCAATATTTGAATTTTTTATGTTTCAAATTTTCGACTTCGATTTCTCTATTTTTCAGTTTTTCGATTTCTCCAATTTTTTTTTTTCACTTTTAGATTTTTCAATTTTTCGATTCCCGGATTTTTATCTATTTCGATTTTTCAATTTTTCATTATAAATTATTCAATTTTTTTTGTTTCAGTTTGGGATTTTTCAGTTTATCGATTCAAGTTTTCAAGATTTAAAGATTTTTCAGTCTTCATTTTTCAATTTTTCGGCGCTTCATTTTTCGATTTCTTGATTTTTCAGTTTTTTTCGATTTTCAATTTTTTATTTTTTGGTATTTCGTTTTCTCAAATTTTCTTTTCTGAATCTTCATTTTTCGATATTTCAATTTTTCTTCTCGATTTCTCATTTTTTCGATTTTCACTTCTTTCGATTTTCGAATTTTTAAATCTTAATTTTTCAGTTTTTTAATTTTTTTTCATTTCTTGAGTGATCAATTTTTAATTTTTATTTTGTACTTTTTTAATTTTTTAACTTCCAATTTTTTCGATTTTTTCAATTCTAAATTTTTCGACTTTGGACTATTTGGATTTCTCACTTTTTCGATTTTTTGACTTCTCGATCTTTTAATGATTCAGTTTTTCAATTTTTCGATGTTTTAATTTTTCAATTTTGCGACTTTTCAATTTTTCGATTTCTTGATATCTCGGTTTTTCGATATTTTCAATTTTTCAATTTTTCGATTTTTAGATTAAATTTGTCATTTAGATTTCTGGATTTCTCACATTTTTCGATATTTTAATTTTTCGATTACTCGATCTTTCGATTTTTCGACTTTTCCAATTTTAATTTATGGGTTTTTGAATTTTTCAATTTTTAAATTTTTTGATTTTTCCATTTCAAGAGAAACTCTGTCGAAATAACCTATCAATTTTTTTATTTCGAATTTTTCGACTTTTCGATTGTAAATTTTTCGTTTTTGGACTATTTGGATTTCTCAGTTTTTCGATTTTTTGATTTCTCGATCTTTTCATGTTAATATTTTTCAATTTTTCGATGTTTTGATTTTTCGATATTGCGACTTGTCGATTTTTCAATTTTTCGATTTTCTGATATCTTGGTTTTGCGATTTTTTAAATTTTGGGATTTTTCGATTTTTAGATTTTCCGACTTTTCAATTTTTCGATATTTCAATTTGGGATTTTACAATTTTCCTATTCATTTTCTCGATTCATTAAATTTTCGATTTTTATATATTTTTTTATTTTTCTATTTCTGAATTTTAAGATGTTTCAATTTTTCGACTTTTACGTATTTGATATTTGAATTTTTTGTTTCTAAATTTTCGATTTCTCGATTTTTCGACGTTACTTTCCGATTTTTAATTTTCCAATTTCTCTATTTTTTGACTTTTCAATGTATCGATTTCTCGATTTTTCTATTTTTCTATTCTACAATTTTCGATTTTCCATTTTTTTGAGGTTTCGATTTTTTGATTTGTAGATTTCTCGATTTTTCACATTTTTCGATTTAATTTTTCGACTTTTCGAATTTTGATCTTCGGTTTTTCAATTTTTCGATTTCGAAGAAAATTGTGTCGAAATAACCTTCAATCAATTTTTTTATTTTGATCAAGACAAGTTATTTACAGATTTCTTTTTGCACATATCTCAGCTTTTCTGGACGACTTTAATCAGGACTTAGTTTGAAAAGTGCATTAAAATCAACTTTCTTCTCGACTAGGTGTTGCTGATAGTTGAAATTATCGCTCCGCTCCGATACCGGTTAGAACTAAACAAACCACAATACGTAATGAGTAAACCAAAACCTTATTTACATTCGTCTAATTGACAAATCTGGTTGTAGCTTCTCGCGGCCATTCTTAATTTCAACTACCAACAACTTTTTTCCTACGCTTCCACCAAATTTCGGGCAACCGCGAAATTTGAGGTTATGCCTGCCGCCGTTACGCATTGTCCGCTTAACTGTACCCCCAACCACCACTACCCAGTGAAAGCCGTTTTGCTCAGCCAACTAAGCACACAAACCGTGTCGTGATGATATTATATAATTTTTTGAGCAATCAAATTAGCGCCCGAGCTTAAGGCCGAGTGTTGGTAATAATTAACACAACATTATTAGATTTCAACTTGTTGTTTGCCTGTTAATGATCCCACAATACCAGCGAAAAATTCGCCGCCACTTCCGCACTCACCGGCCATTTTTGGTCACGATCATCTCGTTGGTGAGCTGCTCGAAGCGCAGCCAGAGGTCTCTGTCGTCCAAGGTCACGGACAGCTCGCGCTCCCCGGACTCGCCCTTGCCCTTGCCGGGCAGCTCCGGCTCCACGGACAGGATGTGCTGGGCCATGGTCAGCCTGCAAGCAAAAATTGAAAAGAGCGGACCAGAAGCGCGCCCCTGCGGGACGCGTCTAATTTATGGACGAATGCGGAGAGGAGGCCAGGCGTGTTTGCTCATTAATAGTTATTAATCCGCGCGGAATCCGAAAGCTGGATCCACACGTAATAAAACTGTGTTGACTTTTGATCGATCGACGGGCAAGGCGTAGAGGCTGTTTGCGCGGAGAGGTCGGGCAAATATCGTTAAATCGAGGTATCTTGTGCATTCGTAATGAACGGAACGGTCTCCACTAATGTGCAGTGTACATATTGGTGCGTGACGGGTACTGGATGATGCTGGATGCTACCGTGCCTGGTACTCTGACATGACGATTCTGGCGTATTTGCCGAGCTGGGTTACGATTTTGTGCGGATTTTTCCAGGGGTCTAGTGTGCTAAGGAGTGACGTAGCGTGGCGGAATTTGCCGCCGAAATGAGTCAGAGACTGGGTTGGGGTAGTTCTGGTAGTTGGTTGAATGAGGCGAAGTTGCACCTTTGTGGATTGTAACTGTCAGGGTTATTAGCTTTTTGGGCTGATAGTGTGTTAGGTAAATAGAATTTGCGTAATCTCCATTCGGTACACAAGGATTTGCATAAATAAACCCATTTTATACATTTTATTATTAAATCGTAAAACACGGTATACTTTGGAGAGGTTTTTTGAGCACCTTGGGATTCAGGAATTTAGTTCCTGGTGCGAATCGAGGTTGTGGCGCATTTAAAAAAAGAGTATTTAAAATGCTAAGTATGCATTTTGCAATTAAACTCCGCCCCTCTGTCTGACAACGAATAAAAAAATTCATCACAACTGCGACAGGGGCGGGTGGGCGGGGCTTAATTATTGGCTCCTTTTTCTTAAAATATACCTATTTTCAACAACACCAAATACCATTTGATATTTTAAGTATTTTATTGTTAAAAGAAGACTATGTATATATGTATTAAGAAAAATCGAAGGATAAATCCCACCCACCCTCCCCATCTCAATTGTGATTAATCTTTTTATTCGTCCTGAGGCGAGGAGCCGAGAGAAGACCATACCCTTTTTTTTGGAAAGAGAGTTTGATTCGTCCAAATTGGAAAATCGGTTCCCCTTACAATATTTTCATAGTTTAAATTTATTTTGGACTATTTGGATTTCTCAATTTTCAATTTTTCGATGTTGCAACTTTTCGATTTTCCAATTTTTCAATGTTTCGTTTTTTCAATTTTTCAATTTCTTAATATCACGGTTTTTCGATTTTTTCGATTTTTAGATTTCTCGATTGTTCACATTTTTCGATTTGATTTTTTCAATATTCAATTTTAGAAGTTTTCCAATTATTTGATATTTTAATTTTTCGATTTTTCGACTTTTCTAATTTTGATTTCTCGCTTTTTCAATTTTTCAATTGTCAAAATTCTTGATTTTTAGATTTTTCAATTTCTCGTTTTCAAGAGAAATTCTGTCGAAATAACCTATCAATTTTAAATTTTTTAATTTTAGGTTATTTGGATTTCGCAATTTTTCGATTTTTTGATTTCTCGATATTTTGATGTTCCAATTTTTCAATTTTTTGATGTTGTGACTTTTCGATTTTCCAATTTTTCAATGTTTCGTTTTTTCAATTTTTCGATTTCTTAATATCACGGTTTTTCGATTTTTTCGATTTTTAGATTTCTCGATTTTTCACATTTTTCGATTTGATTTTTTCAATATTCAATTTTAGGAGTTTTCCAATTATTTGATATTTTAATTTTTCGATTTTTCGACTTTTCGAATTTTGATTTCTCGCTTTTTCAATTTTTCAATTTTCAAAATTCTTGATTTTTAGATTTTTCAATTTCTCGTTTTCAAGAGAAATTCTGTCGAAATAACCTATCAATTTTAAATTTTTTGATTTTAGGTTATTTGGATTTCGCAATTTTTCGATTTTTTGATTTCTCGATATTTTGATGTTCCAATTTTTCAATTTTTCGATGTTGCGACTTTTCGATTTTCCAATTTTTCGATGTTTCGTTTTTTCAATTTTTCGATTTCTTAATATCACGGTTTTGCGATTTTTTCGATTTTTAGATTTCTCGATTTTTCACATTTTTCGATTTGATTTTTTCAATATTCAATTTTAGGAGTTTTCCAATTATTTGATATTTTAATTTTTCGATTTTTCGACTTTTCGAATTTTGATTTCTCGCTTTTTTCAATTTTTCAATTTTCAAAATTCTTGATTTTTAGATTTTTCAATTTCTCGTTTTCAAGAGAAATTCTGTCGAAATAACCTATCAATTTTAAATTTTTTGATTTTAGGTTATTTGGATTTCGCAATTTTTCGATTTTTTGATGTCTCGATATTTTGATGTTCCAATTTTTCAATTTTTCGATGTTGCGACTTTTCGATTTTCCAATTTTTCGATGTTTCGTTTTTTCAATTTTTCGATTTCTTAATATCACGGTTTTTCGATTTTTTCGATTTTTAGATTTCTCGATTTTTCACATTTTTCGATTTGGTTTTTTCAATATTCAATTTTAGGAGTTTTCCAATTATTTGATATTTTAATTTTTCGATTTTTCGACTTTTCGAATTTTGATTTCTCGCTTTTTCAATTTTTCAATTTTCAAAATTCTTGATTTTTAGATTTTTCAATTTCTCGTTTTCAAGAGAAATTCTGTCGAAATAACCTATCAATTTTAAATTTTTTGATTTTAGGTTATTTGGATTTCGCAATTTTTCGATTTTTTGATTTCTCGATATTTTGGTGTTCCAATTTTTCAATTTTTCGATGTTGCGACTTTTCGATTTTCCAATTTTTCAATGTTTCGTTTTTTCAATTTTTCGATTTCTTAATATCACGGTTTTTCGATTTTTTTGATTTTTTGATTTCTCGATTTTTCACATTTTTCGATTTGATTTTTTCAATATTCAATTTTAGGAGTTTTCCAATTATTTGATATTTTAATTTTTCGATTTTTCGACTTTTCTAATTTTGATTTCTCGCTTTTTCAATTTTTCAATTTTCAAAATTCTTGATTTTTAGATTTTTCAATTTCTCGTTTTCAAGAGAAATTCTGTCGAAATAACCTATCAATTTTATTTTTTTTGATTTTAGGTTATTTGGATTTCTCAATTTTTCGATTTTATGACTTCTCCATCTTTTGATGTTTCTGTTTTTCAATTTTTCGATATTTTGATTTTTCAATTTTTCGATTTTTCAAATGTTTGGATTTTTAGATTTCTCGACTTTTCGATTACCCGATTTCCAATTATTCTATTACTCATTTTTTCGATGTTTCAGTGTTGGAATTTAGCAATTTTTATATTTTTTTATTTTTCTATTTGTGACACAAACACACACAACTGAGACAGGGGCGGGTGGGCGGGGCTTAATTATTGGCTCCTTTTTCTTAATATTTACCTATTTTCAACAACACCAAATACCATTTGATATTTTAAGTATTTTATTGTTGAAAGAAGACTATGTATATGTATTAAGACAAATCGAAGGATAAATTACACCCACCCTCCCCTTCTCAATTGTGATTAATCTTTTTATTCGTCCTGAGGCGAGGAGCCGAGAGAAGACCATTACCTTTTTTTTTGGAAAGAGAGTTTGATTCGTCCAAATTGGAAAATCGGTTCCACTTTCAAAATTTTCATAGTTTAAATTTAAAGAATTTAAAAATTAATGACAAACTGTCAAAAATTTTGGTTGGTTTAGAGTGTTTACATTTATATTTTATATTTTTCTTTATTATACATTCTACTTTTTGTATTTTTATCTGATGTGCCATTAACCTATGTCGTGCATGTAACATGGCAAATAAAACATCACAGTCACTATCACTATGAACAAAAAAAAAACCCTTGAAATATAAGGTGTAGAGCGAATAATTTATAGAAGAAAAATAACAATTAATCAGTTCCCAATAATATTGGGAATAATTAACAGTATTAAGAGTAGTCACCACAATGAAGAGGGGGTGGGTGGGCGGGCCAACTGCTAGCCTATAAAAAACTCTCTAGGAAAAAGTTAAACATAACCCCCCCACCCACCCGTTCTCTATTTTTTTTTATAGTACAACAAAAAAGTTACTCCATTTCGGTGATTAATTTTATATAAAAAAAGGACTACCCCAATTGAAGAGAAGAAGAAGAGGAAACTTATAACATCTTTAAAGTAGTATTTTTTTTTTTATAAAAATATGGATTTTGCAATTAAACTCCGCCCCTCTATTTGACAACGAATAAAAATTCATTACAACTGAGACAGGGGCGGGTGGGTGGGGTTTAATTATTGACTTCTTTTTCTTAATATATACCTATTTTCAACAACACCAAATACCATTTGATATTTTAAGTATTTTATCGTTGAAAAAAAACTATGTATGTGTACTAAGAAAAATCGAAGGATAAACGTCCTGAGGCGAGCAACCGAAAGAAGACCATTACCCTCTCTTTTCTTACAAGATATGTCACTTGCCAAAATCGGTCTTATTTTAGAAGCTACTAATACCACCCACCCACCCTCTCTTTTCTTACAGGATATGTCATTTGCCAAAATCAGTTTTATCGCAGTAGGTACTAGCCCCACCCACCCACCCCCACTTCTCTTAGAGGGTACCTCATGTTTTAAAATCTGTCTTATCTTGGCAACTATTAGCCCCGCCCACCCACCCTCTCTTTTATTAGGGGGTATAACTCAATTTTATCGTAACAAGTACTGATGACTAACTTTTACAAAAAATAATCAAAATTTCTTCTGTAGTATTTATTTGGTTAAGCTTTAATAAATTGATCTTTTGTTAGTTTTGTTGTTGTTTATAATTTGTAACTGTCTTATTAAATATTGTTTTTGTTTATTTATTAATGAAAAATAACAGCTTGTTTTATAATAATAGTGCACAACGATTAGTGACTACGGGTTTTTATGGTTATTGTCCTAAAAAAGCCGGAGGTATTCACGCTTTAGGTGAGTGCAGTGTTGCCAATTTTATTTTTATAAAATCATCTAAATCCGCCATTTTCCAAACACTCCTGTTATTGAATGTAAACCAGTTGGAAAATAAAGTATTATTATTGTTATTATTATTTCATTAGAAAAGAACAGTGGTCCATTCTGGAAGCTGTATTATATGAAGAGTTTATACCACAAGAAAAAAAGTCGTTTAGTAGGCCATGGAATTTATTTATTCAGCTGTATGACAGTTTACCTGACAATTCTCTGACTGCAGAATTCGCTTTGGACTCGTACCACACACATTCACATCGGTGAAAAATAATTACTTTTCAATCTTTGTTGTATTTTTGTTTTAGATTGCAAAATTCTTTGAGTAGGTAAGACATTTTGCAAATCATTTTTAAAATGAAAACACTGGTTTATGATAAAAATATGTTACTACGTAACGTATCTTTCAGGTTTTCAAAACATATAGCTGCTTTATTTTTTTATAGTTTACAAAAAAAGATTGGAAACTTTTTCCATATAAAAAAAATTACGGATACGCTCGATGGGATGTTGTTAAGAAGGCCCTAAAGAACTGAAAAAATAGTTTAAAAAATCCTGTGTCTAAACTTTTGAAAATATTAAACTTCAAAGTTGAACAATTAAAAGTTATTCTGATTTGTCTTCATGCGCATCTAATAGACAGTTAAATAATTAGTTATGAATAATTTAAAAATAACTGGCTAGAATACGAGCCGCAATGTCATTTTTTACTGTTGAGAAATGTCATTTTTGACTATTTTTAGCGGAATTTTAGACCGTCAAAGTTAATTCTTCAGCTTTGAGACTTAATATTCTCAAAAATTTCGTTGATAGATTGTTTTAATATATTTTTTTCGAATTCTTCAGAGTCTTCTTAACAACGTCCATCGAGCTTTTGCGTCATTTTTAAATCACCTGTATGACGTGTTTAGACAATATGGCAAAAAAGTCGTCTAGTAGTCCATGGAATTCGTTTTGAAAGTGAGGATGTTGGCATTGCAGCTATATGACAGTTTATTTGACAGTATTTTGACAATGACGCGTTGGTGTAGCCAACACAATTTTTTAAGAATTAAATTTAAATGGATGCTAAATTATTTATCGATAATATGGCATTTAAAAAAAATATGCTGACATGGACGTCTAACGGAAAAACGTCACACCAAAATTAGAACAATAATTTCAACAAAATATTTTTTATGGATTCTAAAAAAAATATTTAATATTTTTCTTCAGGATAAATTAAAATTAATCAATATATTACTTCATAACGTATATTTCAGGTTTCAAAAAATAGTCTTTAATTTTATAATTTACAAAAAAAAAAAATTCTCATTTTTTTTTGTACATTATAAAATTAAAGTAGATATATTTTTTGAAATTATAAAGAAAATTATGAGCATATACAGGATGATAAAAAAACCGTATAAGCTCGATGGTACGTTGTTAAGAAAACTATGAAAAACTCGGAAAAAGTGGTTAAAAAAATCCGTGCTCTAAACTTTTACATATATTGTACTTCTCGATTTGAAAAATTTACTTTGTAATTCTGATTTGTTTTAATGAATTGCATGTTTCATAGACAATTGCAATTTTTGTCGGAATTTTTGGATTTTAACAATTTCTTAATTAAGCCATCATCATATTTAAATCACTCTGTATAAATTGTTAATACTAAACGAAAAAAAAAATTGTTTTTAAAATAAGGATGTTGGCATTACGGCTATATGACAGTTTATTTGACAGTTCTTCGCCCATGGCTGTCAAACCGAACAAGGAATGCACTAGTGCTACCAACATAATTTTTTAGCATTAAATTTCAATGGGTGGTAGACGATTTTTTTATTGATCATATGGAACATAAAAAAATATTATGCTGACATGAACAGTTAGAGAAAAAAAATAATAATATAAAAGAAATGTGTTTAACCTACGCTAGATTAAAATTAGACATTACTAAGAACGCCGCTCCTAACAGAACCAAATTTGGAAACTGATAAAATATTGTGGGCAGTATGTCATAGACTCAGCCCTGGAAAAATATGCGTGATGTTCATATAGAACCTATAAATACGGAACTGCAGCATTCGCTTTCAACTCGTACCACACATGTTCACATCCATGAAAAAATAAATATTGCTCCATAATTTTGGTACATCTTTATTTTAGTTTGCAAAATGTTTTGAGTGAGCAGAAATTTTGTAAATAACTTTTAAAACAAAAACATTGGTTTGAGCAATCTAAGCGAAGAACGTCACATCAAAATTAGAAAAATAATTTAAACAATTTAACGTTTTTCTTCAGAAGAAATTAAAAATAACACATTACTTCGTAACGTATAAGAAATTAGCTGCTTAACTTTTTATAATGTACCAAAAAAAAATGAGAACTTATTTTTACCTTATAAATTAAATTATGAGTATATACAGGGTGATTAAAAAATGACCAATAAGGTCGATGGTACGTTGTTAGGAAGGCTTTGAATAACTGGAAAAAATGGTTAAAAAAATCCTGCACCGAATTATGCATATACTCGTATTATACATCAAATTCAAGAATTAACTTCGTAATTCTGATTTATTTTAAAGGACTGTATTGTCTAATAGACGGCTAAATAATTAGTTAGGTATTAATAATTTAATAATAATTTGCAAGAATACGACCCACAATGTCATTTTTTACTCTTGACAGAAGTCATTTTTGAAATTTTAAACTGTCAGTTAAATCCACATTAACGCATATTAAAACTACGAAATTAATTTTTTAGATTTGAAGTTAAAAATTTTCAAAAATTTACTTCAGAGATTTTTTAGTATTTTTTTTTCGAATTCTTCTGAGCCTTTGTAACATCGCACCATCGAGCGTTCCCTTCATTTTTAGATCACCCTGTATGAAGCGTTTATACCACATGAAAAAAAGTCGACTAGTTGACTCGAATTTGTTTTTAAAATAAGAACGCCACACCAAAATGAGAAGAATAATTAAAACAAAAAAGATTTTTTACGGATTCTAATAGAATATTTAAGACAATATTTTTTTTTTTGTGCTCCAAATAATTTGTGAACTTATTTTTTATATATAAAGAAAACAATGGAAATATTTATAAAGGGAGTTACTAAACGCGTTCTTCTCGGTATCTCATCAATTATTAGAAACTTATTTTTATTTTTTTATTATATTAAAATTACTTTCAACTATACAAAGTGTTCTGTTTTCAAGCCGTAACGCAAAACTTTCTAATTAAGTAATTAA
Source organism: Zophobas atratus (assembly GCA_022388445.1). Classification (NCBI taxonomy): domain Eukaryota; kingdom Metazoa; phylum Arthropoda; class Insecta; order Coleoptera; family Tenebrionidae; genus Zophobas; species Zophobas atratus. The sequence continues at coordinate 4,587,745 of CM039445.1, read as the reverse complement.
AAAAAATACAAAAAACTCAATAATTCAATAACTTCTGGAGGTCGAAATGAAAATATTTTTAGTAGAAATTTTCATAATTTTTGGGTAGTTTTTTATTTAAATCCAAAAAGCTGTCACACTTCAATGGGCAATTCGGGAAAAATGGAACGAATTTTTTAAGAAATAGGATCGGAAGTAAATCGTGGAGGTCCAAATGTACAAGAAAATGTGTTTAATTACATTTTGAAGCTGATGGAAAAATTTCAAAGTTTTCATAATTTTTGAAAAATTTTGGTTTTGAAAAAGTTGTGTAAAATTCCTCCAAAAATTCGGGGATATAGATTTCGACGTGCTGATTCCAACAAATAGTGTTTTTATAATTTCGGAGCAAGATTTCAGAAATATTCTAAATCTAATCCTAATTCTAAAATAATACATATTTTTTTATTTGTCCACCAAAAATTTGTAAATTTAGTTTTTCTAATAAAAAAAATTAAGCGAATATTTGCAGAGTGTATTTTTACGTATTCTGTTACCACAGTTTATTTTTGAAATTTGGACGCGACGTTGCCACGTTATCCCAACATTTTTGAAATTTCTTAGCAATGGAAGGATTCACAAACAAAAAATCGTAATAGCGTTACTTTTAAAATCTGTATCGCAATATTTTATTTTATTCTTGAATAAATAAAATTGAGTTTTAATGTACAGAGTGTTTATACAAAATTGGATTAAGTATTACAATTTTCAAACATCAATATTTCAGTTTCTTCAAGTAGAACACCGTGTACTTTATTACCCTATTTTTTTGTTCTTTTTCTTTTTCGTTAAGCATTTTCTGTATTTAAAATTGACAGTAATTGCGATTTTTTATTTTTTCAAGAGATTCATCAAGAATTGTAACATTTTATAATTTTTTATATAAACACTTTGTATATTAAAATTTGATTTAATTGACACTAGAACAAAGTGCGCACTTCTGTTTATCTCTCCATCAAATTTTGCGACACATATCTATCTTAAAAATAAAATGTTTGCGATTTTTTTTGTGAACTTTTGCATTGCTAAAAAATTCAAGAAAATTGGAATAACGTGGCAATGTCGCATTCTAACTTCAAAAATAAACTTTTTGGGGGGCTAGGGAAAATATGTTAAAATTTGATAAAAATTAGTAAAAAAATTCAGTATTTATGCACCTTCAAGCCACTGAATGTCCAAAAAATACATTTTTTTTTCGAAGTATTTTTCACAAGGTTTGCATTTACAAATAAATAAATTGGAACCATTTTGAGGATTTTTTTTAAATTTAACTGAAAATAGTTTCATTCTTTAACAGTCAAGATTCAAGAAATAAGTATTAGGTATGTAGAAAAATCAGATTCAACAGAATTATTGAATTATTTTTCTTAACGCTGTCAAAAACTTCCTAGCCAAAAATTGAATTGCATTTTTTTACACCAGGAAAAAAAACCTTATTTGATTATCAATTTTCAAAAATTGAAACTTTAAAACACATCTTCGTATACAAATTTTCAAAAAATAAAAGTCTAGATTATAATACCTACAGATTCTCCTTTCCGTCGCTCTTCCGCAGAACTTTTACTATGACCTAAGTGCAGCATTTTCTGTTAAATTTGAAACAAACCACCGACTTAGAAAAAATCATGTGTCTACTACAAAAAAAAGTTCATAATTTGGTGAAATGGCCTTTACCAATTCCCGAATAATCATTCACAACTTAACCAACACACAGTCCATAAATGTCGCAACATGTCTCATTATTGGCCCCGAATTGCGAATTTTTAGCCTCTAAAGTAGGTTTAGCAACGAAGCACGACCTAGAAAAGTAGAAAATCAAGACGAAGAGCTCACCACGGCGACATCGACCCCAAGAAGCTTCTTTCTATTTACACATTTCATTGGAATCGGTGATATTTTTTGTAGCCCGTGGTAAATAAAACCCAGCTTGGACCACCATAAAAATCCGAACGAACGAAACCGCCGCTCCACCTCCGCAAAAAACCCGAATTATCCCGAAACAAAGAAAAATGGGTTCCGCGTCTGACGCACCATCCAACTCACCCGCAACTAAATAATTATCCTAAAATCTTACCAGTTTTCGTCCGCATGAATGGCGCCAAATCCACCTTCACGAGTTAATTCTCACTTTGATTTATTAAAAAAATTAACATTATTAATTGAAACATAAAGCTATTTAAAATGTCAATCATACACTATATGCTTATTTGATAAACACACAGGCTGGTATTTTGTAAATTAAACGTTTATTATATATTATTTGTCATTATTTCACACCAAATCGATAAGTACTTCTTACATTTTAGAGATCTTAACATATTATCGCCAACACCACTAAAACTTTCGGTCTGGTGCCATCGACAAGATGAAGTTTGTTAGACCACACCCACGGCACTCTATTGGTTAGAGTTTGACGGTATGGACAGGTACAGGTGGTTCTGGTGGTTCTGGTACTCTGAATCACGCATTAGGAGATAATTGTCGCGAGGATAACATCAGGACGATGGTTGCGGTTTTTTCTGCCCGCTTGATTATCATTTATCAGGTTAATTAGTACCGGTGGTGTCATAAATCAGCAAAAAATGACACTTTATTTTATTAATTCCGTTACTAAATTTATTAAATTTATACGACGGGTTTATAGTGTGCGCTGTACCAACTAAACACTCGTTTTTTTTTTAATCTGGCGATAAAAAGCTCATAACTTTCCATAAAAGTTTTATTACTGAATGAATTTGAACAGATTGATAGCGATTTTTTATGTTTATGGACAGAAGTAAGTGACATTAGAAAAAATCGTGCTGCAACACATGGAGTAATAAAATTACAGATGTGTTTGCTGATGGAAACACGGTCACCTTGTGTTGTGTTTATTTTAAGTTTGTTTAAAAATTATTTCAAATCAAATTTTCACTGACGCAAGGAACAGAAATTAATATGGTTTCAGGAATCATTCGTAAATCTTCGGCAGGCGTAAGGAGTGGCTCGGAAAACTTCGGCAAGCCTTAGCGATACTTCGGGAGTTTTCAGTGAGCCTGCGAACATTATGCTCCAATTTGTAAACAGTTAGAGTGGAAATATCGCGAGAAGAACATATTGCGTCATTACAATTTGTCGAGTTCTTCTCCAAATATTTCCACTCTACTATTTCACTTTTTTTTTTACTAAAATTCTTCACTTATTTCCTAAACTAAAATAAATATAAGTTTTTCAAATTTTGAAAATTCATTTTTATTGTTTGGAAATGCAGTTTCATGATGACGATAACTGATAAAAAAAGTTTTATTTCGTGCTAAAAATTCAATATGCGTATAATTAATTTATAGTTCAGCGATAGCTAAGGGAAATATTATCAAAGTTATTTGAAAATATTCAACAAATGCTGCTATAAAGATTTTAGAAATGTTCGATTTGAAATGTATTTTTTTTTAAATTCAAAAAACTGTCACGTTTCAGTGGACGATTTTGGAAAAATGGTACGAATTTTCGAAGAAATGGGACCGAAAGTATCTTCTGGGCGCCAAATGGACAAGAAAATGTTTTTGATTAAAATTCGGAGGTGATCGGAAAATTAGATTTTGAGAAATTTTGATTTTAAAAAGTTATCTAAAAGTCCTCAAAAAATTCGGGAATATAGATTTCAACCTGCTGAAAAAACTGCTATTTCTATGGCCGAAAAGTACAGGAAAATGTATTTCGCTAAGTTTAGAAGATGATCGAAAAATTCCGAAATTTTGGTTTTCAACAAGTTGTCTAAAATTCCTCAAAAATTTCGGGATATAAATTTCGACGTTCTGATTCTAAAAAGATAGCGTTTTTATGATCCTGGAGCAAAATTTTAGAAATATGTACTTTATTTGAATATTTTGAAATGTAATTTAAAAAAAAAATCAAAAAAACTCTCATATTTCAATCAGCCAAATTCTAGAAATATAGTTGGAGTTATCGAAGAAAGTCGTTTCTAGAAGTCGAAGTTTCCAAGAAAATGTCTTAATTATATACCGAAAATGCTTCAACAATGTCGAAATTTTCATAAGAAGAGCTTTTGAGAAATTTTGGATTTAAAAAAGTTGCCCGAAAATCCTGAAAAAAATTCAAGGATATATATTTCGGGATACTGATTTCGATTTGAACCGTAATTTTTAAAATGTCGAAAAACTAAAAAAACTGAGAAATCGAAATAGCCCAAAAAAAATTGACGAAGAATTGGGTAATCGAAAATCCAAGAAATTAAAAATTGAAAAAAATCGAGTAATTGAAAAATTGAAGAAAAAATAACTAACGAATCCTGGAAGCATTGAAAAATCGAAAAAAAATCGAAGAATCGAAAAATTGAAGAACCAAAATATTCAAAAATTTTAAAACTGAGGTAACGAATAATTGAAAATCGTTGAATAAAAAATTGAAAAACTGCAAAAGTGAAAAATCGAGGAAAAATTGAAGCATGGAAAACTCGAGTAATTTAGAAATCGTAAAATTTAAAAACAAAAAAATGGAAAAATCAAAAAATCAAAAATTCTAAAAATCCATAAATTGAAAAACCTTAAATTCTGAAGACGAGAAATCAAAAAATCGAAATATCGAGAAATCGAAACATCAAACAATTGAAAAATCTAAAATTTTAAAATTCGACGAATTGAAAACGTGAAAAATCTAAAAACTGAAAATTTAAAAAACATGCAAAATCTAAAAATAAAAATGAAACATTGAAAAATCGACAAATCGAAGCCTTAAAAAATTGAAGAATTGAAATATTGAAAAATTCTAAAACTAAGTAATGGAAAAATCGAGAATTTAAAAATACAAAAAACGGAGAATTAAAAAATCAGAAAACTGAGAAATCAAAAACTGAATCCTGAAAAAAAATTGAGAAATCGAAAAATCGAAAAATCAATAACTAAAAAAATGGAAGAACTGGAAAATCGAAATGTCGGGAAATCGAGAAATCCAAAATTTAAGAACGACAAAAACTGAAAAACCAAAAAACTGAAATTTCGGAAACTTGACAAATCGAGAAATCGAAAAAAATCAACAAACTGAAGATTCGAAAAAGTGAAAAATATCAAAACTGAAGTATCGAAAAATTGAGTGATTCATTTTATTAAATTTATTTTATCTATTAAAAAAGAACTTCCAGTCTGCGAGTGTTTGAAGGTGATCGAAAAATTCCGAAATTTTCATAGGTTTTGAGAAATTTTTATTTTAAAAAAGTTATCAAAAAATTGACAAAAAAATGCTAGAAATATTCGATTTGAAATGTAATTAAGAAAAATTGTGCTATTTCATGGGACGAAAAGTACAGGAAAATGTCTTTGGTTAAGTTTAGAAGATGGTGGAAAATTTCCGAAATTTTTCCAAGTTTTCAAAATTTTGGTTTTGAACAATTTGTCTAAAATTCCTCAAAAATTGGGGGATATAAAATTTCGACGTTCTGATTCTAAAAATATGGTATTTTATGATCCTGGAACAAGATTTTAGAAATACTTCATTTGAATAATTTGAGATGTCGAAATGTCCAAGGAAATTATGTATCGAAAATGCTTCAAAAATGTCGAAATTTTCATAAGGAGAACTTTTGAGACATTCTGGATTTAAAAAAGTTGGCCGAAGATCTCGGGATAATGATTTCGATTTGCAGCGTAATTTTTAAAATGTGGAAAAATTGAAAAATCGACAAATCGGAACATCAAAAAATTGACAAAATGAAATAGTTATTGAAAAATTCCAAAAGTGAAGTATCGAAAAATAAAGTTAATCGAAAGACCGAGAAATTAAAAACTGAAAAAAATATAAATTAAAAAATCGAACAATTGAAGAATCAAAATATTGAAAAATTACAAAATTGAAGTATCGAAAAATTGAGTATTGGAAAAATTAAAAATTTTTAAAATCAAAAATTGGAAAAAGTAACATTTAAAACCGAGAAGTCGAAAAATCAAATAAATCTAAAATTTAAAAACCGAGAAATGGTAACATAAAAAAATTGAGGGATTGAAATATCGAAAAAGTCCAAATCTGAAGTATCGAAAAATTAAATTACCGAAAAATCCAGATATTAAAAATTGAAAAAAAAAACAAAAGAATCCTGAAAGTATTGAAAAATCGAAAAAAAATCGAAGAATCGAAAAAGTAATCCAGAAATCGAAAAATCGAAAAATTGAAGAACCAAAATATTCAAAAATTCTAAAACTAAATTCTCGAATAATTGAAAATCGCTGAATAAAAAACTGAAAAAAATGAAAACGTGAAAAATCAAAAAACTGAAAAATTGAAAAAAAAAAAATGTAAAATTTCAAAAATGAAAATGACGAAAAATTGAAAAACGAGGAAATCGAAGTATCAAAAAATTGAATTGAAATATTAAAAAATTCTAAAACTGAAATATCGAAAAATCGAGAATTTTAAAATATAAAAAAATGAGAATTAAAAAATCAGAAAACTGAAGAATCAAACACTAAAAAATCCTGAAACTGAAATATCGAAAAACAGAAAAATCGAAGAAAAATTAAGGAACCGAGAAAATGATAGATCGAGAAATCGAAAAGTCGAAAAATCGATTAATCGAGAAATCGAAAAGAATGGAAAAATTGAAAGATCCTAAAACTGCAATTTCGGACACTTGACAAATCGAGAAATCGAAAATTGAAAAAAATCAACAAATTGAAGATTCGAAAAAGTGTAAAATCCCAAAACTAAAGTATTGAAAAATTGAGTGATTAATTTTATTAAATTTATTTTATCTATTGAAAAAAAAACTTCCGGTCTGCGAATTTCAATTGGTCGTAATTAGAAGGTGATCGAAAAATTCCGAAATTTTCATAGCTTTTGAAAAATTTTGATTTTAAAATGTTATCAAAAAATTCTCATAAAAAATGTGCTATTTCATGGTACGAAAAGTACAGGAAAATGTCTTTGGATAGGTTAAAAAATGGTCGAAAATTTTCGAAATTTTGATAAGTTTTCAAAATTTTGATTTTGAACAAGTTGTCTAAAATTCCTCAAAAATCCTGGGATGTAAATTTCGAAGTTCTGATTCTAAAAATATAGCGTTTTTATGATCCCGGGGTAAGATTTTAGAAATTCTCTATTTGAAATGTACTTAATTAAAAAAATCCAAAAAATTCTCATCGGCAATTCTAGAAAAATAGTTGAAGCTATCGAAGAAAGTCATTTCTAGAAGTCGAAATTTCCGAGAAAATGTCTTAATTATATATCGAAGGTGCTTCAAAAATGTCAAAATTTTCATAAGGGGAACTTTCGAGAAATTTTTGATTTAAAAAAGTTGTCCGAAAATCCTGAAAAAATTCTAGGATATAGATTTCGGGATACTGATTTCGATTTGAAGCGTAATTTTTAAAATGTCGAAAAATTGAAAAATCGAGAAATCGAAACATCAAAACATTTACGAAAAATTGGGTAATCGAAAAACCGAGAAATTAAACATTGAAAAAAATCAAGTAATTGAAAAATTGAAGAAAAAAAAACTAAAGAATCCTAAGAGTATTGAAAAATCGAAGAAAAACCGAAGAATCAAAAAAAATCCAGCAATCGACAAATTAAAAAATCAAAATATTCAAAAATTTTTAAACTAAAGTAACGAATAATTGAAAATCGCTGAATAAAAAATTGAAAAACTGAAAAATCGAGGAAAAATTGAAGCATCGAAAACTCGAGTAATTTAGAAATCGTAAAATTTAAAAATGGAAAAATCAAAAAATCAAAAATTCTAAAAATCCATAAATTGAAAAACCTTAAATTCTGAAAACGAGAAATCAAAAAATCGAAAAATTGAGAAATCGAAAAATCAAAAAATCGAAAAAACTAAAATTTTAAAATTCGACGAATTGAAAAAGTGAAAAATCTAAAAACTGGAGAATTAAAAAAACTGTAAAATCTAAAAATGAAAATGACGAAAAACTGAAAAATCGACAAATAAAAGCCTTAAAAAATTGAAGAATCGTAATATTGAAAAATTCTAAAACTGAAATATCGAAAAACTGAGTAATGGAAAAATCGAGAATTTAAAAATATAAAAAACGGAGTATTAAAAAATCAAAAAATTGAGAAATCAAAAACTAAAAAATCCTATAAAAATGGAAGACCTGGAAAATCGAAAAATTGAAGATCTGAAAAATTTAGGAGTCGAAACATCGAAACGTCGGGAAATCGAGAAATACAAAATTTAAGAACGACAAGAACTGAAAAATCAAAAACTGAAATTTCGGAAACTTGACAAATCGAGAAATCGAAAATTGAAAAAATCAACAAACTGAAGATTCGAAAAAGTGAAAAATCTCAAAACTGAAGTATCGAAAAATTGAGTGACTAATTTAATTAAATTTATTTTATCTATTAAAAAAAAACTTCCAGTCTGCGAGTTTTATTCGGTCGCCACACCAGCTGTAACTTGAAGGTGATCGAAAAATTCCGAAATTTTCATAGGTTTTGAGAAATTTTGATTTTAAAAAAGTTATCAAAAAATTCCCAAAAAAATGCTAGCAATATTCGATTTGAAATGTAATTAAGAAAAATTGTGCTATTTCATGGGACGAAAAGTACAGGAAAATGCCTTTGGTTTTTCAAAATTTTGGTTTTGAACAAAAATTCGGAGATATAAATTTCGACGTTCTGATTCTAAAAATATAGTGTTTTTATGATCCTGGAACAAGATTTTAGAAATACTTTATTTGAATAATTTGAGATGTCGAAATGTCCAAGGAAATTATGTATCGAAAATGCTTCAAAAATGTCGAAATTTTCTTAAGGAGAACTTTTGAGACATTTTGGATTTAAAAAAGTTGTCCGAAGATTTCGGGATACTGATTTCGATTTGCAGCGTAATTTTTAAAATGTGGAAAAATTGAAAAATCGACAAATCGGAACATCAAAAAATTGACAAAATGAAATACTTATTGAAAAATTCCAAAAGTGAAGTATCGAAAAATAAAGTTAATCGAAAGACCGAGAAATTAAAAACTGAAAAAAATAGAAATTAACAAATTGAACAATTGAGGAATCAAAATATTGAAAAATTACAAAATTGAAGTATCGAAAAATTGAGTATTGGAAAAATTAAAAATTTTTAAAATCAAAAATTGGAAAAAGTAACATTTAAAACCGAGAAGTCGAAAAATCAAATAAATCTAAAATTTAAAAACCAAGAAATGGTAACATAAAAAAATTGAGAGATTGAAATATCGAAAAAGTCCAAATCTGAAGTATCGAAAAATTAAATTACCGAAAAATCCAGAAATTAAAAATTGAAAAAAAAAACAAAAGAATCCTGAAAGTATTGAAAAATCGAAAAAAAATCGAAGAATCGAAAAAGTAATCCAGAAATCGAAAAATCGAAAAATTGAAGAACCAAAATATTCAAAAATTCTAAAACTAAATTCTCGAATAATTGAAAATCGCTGAATAAAAATTGAAAAAAATGAAAACGTGAAAAATCAAAAAACTGAAAAATTGAAAAAAAAAATGTAAAATTTCAAAAATGAAAATGACGAAAAATTGAAAAACGAGGAAATCGAAGTATCAAAAAATTGAATTGAAATATTAAAAAATTCTAAAACTGAAATATCGAAAAATCGAGAATTTTAAAATATAAAAAATGAGAATTAAAAAATCAGAAAACTGAAGAATCAAACACTAAAAAATCATGAAACTGAAATATCGAAAAACAGAAAAATCGAAGAAAAATTAAGGAACCGAGAAAATGATAGATCGAGAAATCGAAAAGTCGAAAAATCGATTAATCGAGAAATCGATTAATCGAGAAATCGAAAAGAATGGAAAAATTGAAAGATCCTAAAACTGCAATTTCGGACACTTGACAAATCGAGAAATCGAAAATTGAAAAAAATCAACAAATTGAAGATTCGAAAAAGTGTAAAATCCCAAAACTAAAGTATCGAAAAATTGAGTGATTAATTTTATTAAATTTATTTTATCTATTGAAAAAAAAACTTCCGGTCTGCGAATTTCAATTAGTCGTAACTCGAAGGTGATCGAAAAATTCCGAAATTTTCATAGCTTTTGAAAAATTTTGATTTTAAAACGTTATCAAAAACTTCTCAAGAAAAATGTGCTATTTCATGGTACGAAAGGTACAGGAAAATGTCTTTGGATAGGTTTAAAAGATGATCAAGTTTTCAAAATTTTGATTTTGAACAAGTTCTCTAAAATTCCTCAAAACGTGTGGGATATAAATGTCGACGTTCTGATTCTAAAAATATATCGTTTTTATGATCCGGAGTAAGAAAAATTGACGAAATATTGAGTAATCGAAAAACCAAGAAATTAAAAATTGAAAAAATTTATAAATTGAAAAATCGAAGAATTGAAGAATAAAAATAATGAAAAATTACAAAACTGAAGTACTAAAAATTGAATAATCGAAAAATTAAAATTTTAAAAATCAATAATTGTAAAAAGTGCAAAACTTAAAACCGATAAGTCGAAAAATCGAAAGATCGAAAAATTGAAACATCAAAAAATTTAAAAATCTGAACTTCAAAAATTCGGAGAACTTAAAAATCGAAAAATCGAATAAATCTAAAATTTAAAAATTCGACGAATTGAAAAAGCGAAAAATCTAAGAACTGAAAAATTTAAAAAAGTGTAAAATCTAAAAATGAAAATATCGAAAAACTGAGCAAAAAACGGAGAATTGAAAAATCAAAAAACTGAAAAATCAAAAACTAAAAAATCCTGAAACTGAAATATCGAAAAATAGAAAAATGGAAGAAAAATCGAAAAATTGAAGAACCAAAATATTCAAAAATTCTAAAACTAACGTTTCGAATAATTGAAAATCGCTAAATAAAACATTGAAAAATTGCAAAACTGAAAAAAGATTGAAGAATCGAAAAAATTGAAGCATCGAAAACTCAAGTAATTTAGAAATCGAAAAATCAAAAATTCTAAAAATCCAAAAACTGAAAAACCGTAAATTCTAAAAACGAGAAATCAAAAAATCGAAAAATCGGGAAATCGAAACATCAAAAAATTGAAAAATCTAAAATTTAAAAATTGAAAAGTGAAAAACTGAAGAATTGAAAAAAATGTAAAATCGAAAATGAAAATGACGAAAAGTTGAAAATCGAGAAATCGAAGCACCAAAAAATTGAAGAATTGAAATACTGAAAAATTCTAAAACTGAAATATCGAAAAATCTGAAGAATCAAAAACTAAAAAGTCCTGAGGAACCGAGAAAATGAAAGATCGAGAAATCTAAAAGTCGAAAAATCGATAACTTAAAAAATGGAAGAACTGGAAAATCTTAAAGCTGAAGATCTGAAAAATTTAGAAATCGAAACATCGAAATGTCGGTACATCGGGAAATTGCAAGATCAAAAAACGTCGGAAAGTCAAAAAATCGTGAAATCGAAAAGTCGAAAAATCGATTAATCTAGAAATCGAAAAATCCAAAATTTAAGGGCGACAAAAACTGAAAAATCAAACAACTGAAGATTGAAAAAATTGAAGGATCCTAAAACTAGAATTTCGGAAACTTGACAAATCGGGAAATCGAAAATTGAGTGATAAATTTATTAAATTAATTTTATCTATTGAAAAAAAATTGCAGCCTGCGAGTTTCAATCGGTCGCCACGTCAGCTGTAACCCGAACTTGATCGAAAAATTCCTCAATTTTCATAGGTTTTGAAAAGTTATCAAAAGATTCCAAAAAAATTCTAGAAATAATCGATTTGAAATGTAATTTAAAAAAATTGTGCCATTTCACGGGACGAAAAGTGCAGGAAAATGTCTACGGTTAAGTTTAAAAGATGGTCGAAAAATTCCGAAATTTTCCTAAGTTATCAAAATTTTGATTTTGAACAAGTTGACTAAAATTTTATAGAAATGGGGCCGAAAATAACTTCTGGAGGTCGAAATGTACAAGAAATGTCTCTGAAATTGTGAAGGTGCTTGAAAAACTCGGAAATCATAGCTTTTGAGAAATTTTGTTAAAAAAAATTGTCAAAAAGTCCTCAAAAAATTCTAGGATATAAATTTGGACGTGCTGATTCCAAAAATATAACGCTTTTATTATCCAGAGGCAAAATTTTAAAAATATTCGATTTGAAATGTAATTTAAAAAAAAAATTCATAAAATCATATTTCAATCGGTGATTCTGGGAAAATGATATGAATTTTGGAATAAATGAGGCCAAAAATAACCTTTGGTGGTCGAAGTGTACGAAAAAATGTCTTTATTTGGTTAGGTTTCAGAGGTGATCGAAAAATTCCTAAATTTTCATTAATTTCTCGAAATTTTGGTTTTGAAAAAGTTGTCTAAAAATCCTCAAAAAATTCTAGAACATAGAATTTTGAAATCAGTACGTGAAGATCTAAATCTGCGAGATCCACCAATATAAAACTTAAATAAAAGAAGTGTGTAAGCAAAATATATAAAAATAAAACGTGTTTTGAATTATGTTTAAAAATCTCCAAAATACCAACGTGTTAACGAGATGCGCAAACACAAGTCTGTGTAATTTCAAAAAACTACACTATTTGTACACACATATATGTATTTTAAATTAAATTTAAATTGTGGCTAATTTACGGTAAAAGCAAAGTTTAATGGCAAATTGAGTGCCACATCAAACATCAAAAGTGCTGTGTTACACTTCGGTTATGTAAACTAAAAGCAAATTGATTTTGTTGATTAAGTATTTCCTTCAACTGAAACGCTCAAAACCCAACCTCTCCCATAAACCCAACAAGTTAGAAAATCGAACCAGTGACGATTATTTGTGCACGAGAAAGTCTTGTGATCCCACGTCACAAATCCCCTGGTTTGTTTTTCTATTCAATGACAAAAAGCAGCAGTTTATGTATTTTAATTTCGACTACCGAAGTGCTAACTCCTTAAACAAATAACTTTTTTTAATTGCGACCGAAGAAATTAATAGAACAAATATTTTTATGGATCGTGATGTCAGCGCCTAGCAAAATATAATTATGTGGGCATAGAGGATCATAATGACACAGTTTTTGTGCAAACATTGAGCAAATCAAATCGACTTTTACCGAAATTCGCCAATCTGTTGACACACGCTTTTCCCGAGACGACGCCGAGCCAGAATTTCTAGGGGAAAAAACGCCCCATAAACCCTCTCACCTGTAGCTATTTGCATACCAGCAACCCCCAATAAAACGTCCCGGACCACCCATCAGCCCAAACAAAAAGCGCTTTTACGCAACACAGGTAAACAATAATCGCGCAAGGGTTCGGACAGGAAGTGCACAAAATCAAACAAATAACGATGTCGAATCTCCAGGTAGAGCTGTCGAATTTTATTGTCTAAATAAAGCTCGGAGAACAATCGCTTTGTGCAACCGCGCGCCGATAACGTGTGTTGGTACCGTTGGACGGGTTTAATTACGGTGGTTTCCATGGGTTTTCGACTTGATGGTACCGAATATGAGTTATAATCCGGGAAGATCAAAGCGGCCGCGGTGATGCCGTTCCAGGGGTAATAAAGACATTAAAACAAGTGCTTCTGATACCTGTCCTCTTTTACAGCATCTATTTGGTGTGTAATAAAGGTGGACGCCGACGCGATGGGTTGAGAATTTTCAGTGGTGATTTCTGGCGACGAATCGAATTTTTTAAACTTTTAACTTGTTGATTTTTTGTCAAGTTTAAAAAAAGTTCGTATTATTTCGATGAGAATCTGGATATTATTTTGTTTATTGTTATTTCTAGTATTCTAGTCCGAGCTTTGCCATCATTTCTTTAATCTTAGATAATTGTGGACCGATTTTCACAGATTTATTTAAGATTGTTTTGTTTACAACTAATATTTTAACGTTTTGGATATTTAAAAGTTTTCAAAAGTATAACTGTCAATTTTCTCGACGTTTCAAGTTCCCTAGAGTACGAAACCATAGGACTTCCGGTTCCGTCTGTCTGCCTGTCTGTCTATCGGTCTCCCCGTCTCTAAATTTTACAATAATGAATGTTATTTACATTTTATAAAGTCCATATTGAGTTTTTACCACAGGCATCCAGATTTTTGAAAAAAAAATGTATAATAAAAATTATTCGAAATTTTTAAAGTGAAAAATCAGGCTTTTCGAAAAGTTATCTCAAAATCCACAAAAAAAATGGAATGTAGATCTCAGAAATATTGAGCATCTGTTAAAATTATGAAAATATTCTCAATAAAATCCCCTTTTCGAAATTTTCGCTAATTAAAAACCGTGAAAATCCTACCGGTATTGAATAGATGAAGCTTTTTCTTTTTGAAACTAAATTTTTCAAAAAATCCTAAAATTCCGGAAAAAATGCAGGAGTTTTAGAAGAAATGAGGTCGAAAAGTAACTTCTGGAGGTTGAAGAAAATCCCTTTTGGTACTTTTGAAATATCTTCAAAATTGAAATTCGGCTTTTTTGCGTGGTTTTACAAAACTTAATATTTTATCAAATTTTATAGTTTGATAGTTTGGTTCCAGAACCAAAAGAAACAAACACAAATGGGATTAGCCTGAGGCAAATATAATTAATAAAGTAAATCCGAAATTATTATAAGAACTCTATTATTTGGAATCAGCACGTCGAAATTTATGTCCCACATTTTTTTGAGGATTTTTGAACAACTTTTTCAAAATTAAAATTTCTCAAAACTTACGAAAATTTCGGATTTTTTCGATCACCTTCGAAATTTAACTAAAGACAATCACTTATACATTTTTCGAGCACTAGAAGTTATTTTCGATCCGTATATTTCGAAAATTCCTACCATTTTACCAGAATGGCCCATTAAATTGTGGAAGTTTTTTGGATTTTTTAAAAAACTGCATTTCAAATCGAATAATTCTAAAATCTTTTTCTGAGATTATAAATTCTTATATTTTTGGAATCAAAACGTCGAAGTCTATATTCTAGAATTATTTGAAAATTTTTGGACAATTTTTGTAAAACCAAAATTTCTCAAAACCTATGAAAATTTCGAAATTTTTCATGAACTTTCGGAATTTGAGTAAAGACATTTTCTTGTACATTTTGACCTCCAGAAACTACTTTCGGTCTTATTTACTCTTGAAAATGTGACATTTTTTTGATCTAAAAAAAATTACGCTTCAAATCGAATAATTCTTAAATCTTATTATCTGATTCTGGGATTTCAAAACCGCTGTATTTTTGGAATCTTTGTCTCGAAATCATAATCCAGAATTTTTTTAGGATTTTCGGACAACTCTTTTACTTCCAAAATTTCTCAAAAGTTCCCCTTATGAAAATTTTGAAACTTTTCGATTACCTTCGCAACTTAACAAAAGTCATTCTCTTGTACTTTTCGACCTCCAGAAGTTACTTTCGGTCCTATTTCTTCGAATTTTTTTTCCAGAATCGCCCATTAAAATGTGACAGATTTTTGTTTTTTTTTTTTAAACTATATTTCACATCGAATGTTTCTAAAATCTTGCTCCGAGATTATGAAAACGCTATTATTTGGAATCAGCACGTCGAAATTTATGTCTCAGATTTTTTTGAAGATTTTTTGACAACTTTTTCAAAATCAAAATTTCTCAAAACTTAAGAAAATTTCCGATTTTATCGATCACCTTCGAAATTTAACTAAAGACATCTCTTATACAATTTTCGAGCACTAGAAATTACTTTCTATCCGAAATTTTCGAAAATTCCTACCATTTTATCTGAATTAAAATGTGCAACTTTTTTGGTTTTTTTTTAAAAACTACATTTCAAACTGACTATTTCTAAAATCTTGTTCTAAGATTATAAACTGCTATATTTTTGGAATCAGCACATCGAAGTCTATATTCTAGAATTTTTTGAAAATTTTTGGACAATTTTTTTAAAACCAAAATTTCCCAAAACCTACCAAAATTTCGGAATTTTCATGAACCTTCGGAACTTGAGTAAGACATTTTCTTGTACATTTCGATCTCCAGAAACTACTTTCGGCCTTATTTACTCTTGAAAATGTGACATTATTTTGGATCTAAAAAAAATTACGCTTCAAATCGAATAATTCTTAAATCTTATCATCCTATCCTGGGACTCCAAAACCGCTGTATTTTTGGAATCCGTGTCTCGAAATCATAATCCAGAATTTTTTGAGGATTTTCGGCCAACTTTTTTAGTTCCAAAATTTCTCAAAAGTTCTCCTTATGAAAATTTTGAAATTTTTCGATTACCTTCGCAACTTAACAAAAGTCATTCTCTTGTACTTTTCGAACTCCAGAAGTTACTTTCGGTCCTGTTTCTTCGATTTTTTTTTCCAGAATCCCATTAAAATGTGACAGTTTGTGTTTTTTTTAACTATATTTCAAATCGAATGTTTCTAAAATCTTGCTCCGAGATTATGAAAACGCTATTATTTGGAATTAGCACGTCGAAATTTATGTCCTAGATTTTTTTGAGGATTTTTGGACAACTTTTTCAAATCAAAATTTCTCAAAACTTACGAAAATTTCGGATTTTTTCGATCACCTTCGAAATTTAACTAAAGACAATCTCTTATATATTTTTCTAGCATTAGAAGTTACTTTTGATCCGAATTCTTCGAAAATTCTTACCATTTTACCAGAATGGCCCATTAAAATGTGCAAGTTTTTTGGATTTTTTTAAAAAATACATTTCAAATTGAATATTTCTAAATTTTGTTCTAGGATTATAAACTGCTATATTTTTGGAGTCACACGTCGAAGTCTATATTCTAGATTTTTTTGAAAATTTTTGGACAATTTTTTTAAAACCAAAATTTCTCAAAACCTACCAAAATTTCGGAATTTTTCACGAACCTTCAGAACTTAAGTAAAGACATTTTCTTGTACATTTCGACCTCCAGAAACTACTTTCGGCTTTATTTCCTCTTGAAAGTGGGACATTTTTTTGGATCTAAAAAATTACGCTTCAAATCGAATAATTCTTAAATCTTATCATCCTATCCTGGGACTCCAAAACCGCTGTATTTTTGAAATCAGTGTCTCGAAATCATAATCCAGAATTTTTTTAGGATTTTGGGACAAATTTTTTAGTTTCAAAATTTCTCAAATGTACCCTTTATGAAAATTTTTAAATTTTTCGATTACCTTCGCAACTTAACAAAAGTGATTCTCTTATAATTTTCGACCTCCAGAAGTTACTTTCGGTCCTATTTCTTCGAATTTTTTTCCAGAATCGCCCATTAAAATGAGACAGTTTTTGTTTTTTTTAAACTATATTTCAAATCAAATGTTTCTAAAATCTTGCTCCGAGATAATGAAAACGCTATTATTTGAAATCCGCACGTCGAAATTTATGTCCTAGATTTTTTTGAGGATGTTTGGACAACTTTTTCAAAATCAAAATTTCCCAAAACTTACGAACATTTCGGATTTTTTCGATCGCCTTCGAAATTTAACTAAAGACATCTCTTATACATTTTTCGAGCATTAGAAGTTACCTTCGATCCGAATTATTCAAAAATTCCTATCATTTTACCAGAATTAAAATGTGTAAGTTTTTTGCATTTTTTAAAACACTACATTTCAAACTGAATATTTCTAAATTTTGTTCTGAGATTATAAACTCTATATTTTTGGAATTAGCACGTCAAAGTCTATATTCTAGAATTTTTTGAACATTTTTGGACAATTTTTTTAAATCAAAATTTCTCAAAACCTATGAAAATTTCGGAATGTTTCATGAACCTTCTGAAGTTAAAGAAAGACATTTTCTTATACATTTCGACCTCCAGAAACTACTTTCGCCCTTATTTACTCTTGAAAATGTGACATTTTTTTGGATCTAAAAAAAATTACGCTTCAAATCGAATAATTCTTAAATCTTATCATCTTATCCTGGGACCCCAAAACCACTGTATTTTTGGAATCAGTGTCTCGAAGTCATAATCCAGAATTTTTTGAGGATTTTCGGACAACTTTTTTGTTTCCAAAATTTCTCAAAAGTTCCCCTTATGAAATTTTGAAATTTTTCGATTACCTTCGCAACTTCACAAAAGTCATTCTCTTGTACTTTTCGAACTCCAGAAGTTACTTTCGATACTATTTCTTCGATTTTTTTTCCAGAATCGCCCATTAAAATGCGACAGTTTTTGTTTTTTTTTTAACTATATTTCAAATCGAATGTTTCTAAAATCTTGCTCCGAGATTATGAAAACGCTATTATTTGGAATCAGCACGTCGAAATTTATGTACTAGATTTTTTTGAAGATTTTTGGACAACTTTTTCAAAATCAAAATTTCCCAAAACTTACGAACATTTCGGATTTTTTCGATCGCCTTCGAAATTTAACTAAAGACATCTCTTATACATTTTTCGAGCATTAGAAGTTACCTTCGATCCGAATTATTCAAAAATTCCTATCATTTTACCAGAATTAAAATGTGTAAGTTTTTTGCATTTTTTAAAACACTACATTTCAAACTGAATATTTCTAAAATTTTGTTCTGAGATTATAAACTCTATATATTTTGGAATTAGCACGTCAAAGTCTATATTCTAGAATTTTTTGAACATTTTTGGACAATTTTTTTTAAATCAAAATTTCTCAAAACCTATGAAAATTTCGGAATGTTTCATGAACCTTCTGAAGTTAAAGAAAGACATTTTCTTATACATTTCGACCTCCAGAAACTACTTTCGCCTTATTTACTCTTGAAAATGTGACATTTTTTTGGATCTAAAAAAAATTACGCTTCAAATCGAATAATTCTTAAATCTTATCATCTTATCCTGGGACCCAAAACCACTGTATTTTTGGAATCAGTGTCTCGAAGTCATAATCCAGAATTTTTTGAGGATTTTCGGACAACTTTTTTGGTTCAAAATTTCTCAATGTTCCCTTATGAAAATTTTGAAATTTTCTTTGATTACTTCGAACTCTAAAAGTATTCTCGTTGTACTTTCGAAACTCAGAGTTACTTCGATACTATTTCTTCGATTTTTTTTCGGATGCTAGAACTTAAAATGCGACAGTTTTTCTTTTTTTTTTAAACTATATTTCAAATCGAATGTTTTAAAATCTTGCTCCGAGATTATGAAAACGCTATTATTTGGAATCAGCACGTCGAAATTTATATACTAGAATTTTTTTGAAGATTTTTGGCAACTTTTTCAAAATCAAAATTTCTCAAAACTTACGAAATTACGGATTTTTTCGATCACCTTCGAAATTTAACTAAAGACATCTCTTATACATTTTTCGAGCATTAGAAGTTACTTTCGAATCCGAATTCTTGAAAATTCCTACATTTTACCAGAATTAAAATGTGAAGTTTTTTGGATTTTTTAAAACACTACATTTCAAACTGAATATTTCTAAAATTTGTTCTGAGATTATAAACTGCTATATTTTTGGAATTAGCACGTCGAAAGTCTATATTCTAGAATTTTTTGAAATTTTTGGACAATTTTTTTAAACTCAAAATTTCAAACTTGAATTTCGGAATTTTCATGAACTTCGAGTTAAAGAAGACATTTTCTTGTACATTTCGACCTCCAGAAACTACTTTCGCCTTATTTACTCTTGAAAATGTGACATTTTTTTGGATCTAAAAAAAATTACGCTTCAAATCGAATAATTCTTAAATCTTATCATCCTATCCTGGGACCCAAAACCGCTGTCATTTTTGGAATCAGTGTCTCGAATCATAATCCAGAATTTTTTGAGGATTTTCGGACAACTTTTTTGTTCCAAAATTTCTCAAAAGTTCCCCTTATGAAAATTTTGAAATT
Source organism: Zophobas atratus (assembly GCA_022388445.1). NCBI lineage: Eukaryota > Metazoa > Arthropoda > Insecta > Coleoptera > Tenebrionidae > Zophobas > Zophobas atratus. The sequence goes on along the minus strand of CM039445.1, from coordinate 4,568,013 downwards.
TTTCGATTACCTTCGCAACTTACAAAAGTCATTCTCTTGTAATTTTTCGACTCCAGAAGTTACTTTCGTCCTATTTCTTCGATTTTTTTTCCAGAATCGCCCATTAAAATGTGACAGTTTTTGTTTTTTTTTTTAAACTATATTTCAAATCGAATGTTTCTAAAATCTTGCTCCGAGATTATGAAAACGCTATTATTTGGAACCAGCACGTTGAAATTTATGTCCTAGATTTTTTTAAGGATTTTTGGACAACTTTTTCAAAATCAAAATTTCCAAAACTTACGAAATTTCGGATTTTTTCGATCCCTTCGAAATTTAACTAAAGACATTCTCTTATACATTTTTCGAGCATTAGAAGTTACCTTCGATCCGAATTTTCGAAAATTCTTACATTTTACCAGAATTAAAATGTGTAAGTTTTTTGCATTTTTTAAAAACTACATTTCAAAATGAATATTTCTAAAATTTTGTTCTGAGATTATAAACTCTATATTTTTGGAATAGCACGTCAAGTCTATATTCTAGATTTTTTTGAACATTTTTTTTAAAATCAAAATTTCTCAAAACCTACGAAAATTTCGGAATTTTCAGAACCTTCGAACTTAAAGAAAGACATTTTCTTATACATTTCGACCTCCAGAAACTACTTTCGGCTTATTTTACTCTTGAAAGTGGACATTTTTTTGGATCTAAAAAAATTACGCTTCAAATCGAATAATTCTTAAATCTTATCATCTATCCTGGGACTCCAAAACCACTGTATTTTTGGAATCAGTGTCTCGAAATCATAATCCAGAATTTTTTGAGGATTTTCGGACAAATTTTTTATTTTCCAAAATTTCTCAGAAGTTCCCTTATGAAAATTTTGAAATTTTTCGATTACCTTCGCAACTTCAAAGTCATTTTTCGTACTTCGAACTCAGAAGTTACTTTCGATCTATTTCTTCGATTTTTTTTCCAGAATCGCCCATTAAATGGAGACAGTTTTTGTTTTTTTTTTAAACTATATTTCAAATCAATGTTTCTAAAATCTTGCTCCGAGATATGAAAACGCTATTATTTGGAATCGCACGTCGAAATTTATGTCTAGATTTTTTTGAGGATTTTTGGCAACTTTTTCAAAATCAAAATTTCTCAAAACTTACGAAATTTCGGATTTTCTCGATCACCTTCGAAATTTAACTAAAGACATTCTCTTATACATTTTTCGAGCATTAGAAGTTACTTTCGATTCGAATTTTCGAAAATTCCTACATTTTACCAGAATTAAAATGTGTAAGATTTTTGGATTTTTTTTAAAACTCGTTTAAAACTGAATATTTCAAAATTTGTTCTGAGATTATAAACTCTATATTTTTGGAATCTAGCACGTCAAAAGTCTATATTCTAGAATTTTTTGAAAATTTTTGGACAATTTTTTTTAAAACCAAAATTTCTCAAAACTATGAAAATTTCGGAATTTTTCATGAACCTTCGAACTTAAATGAAAGACATTTTCTTGTTACATTTCGACCTCCAGAAACTACTTTCGCCTTATTTACTCTTGAAAATGTGACATTTTTTTGGATCTAAAAAAAATTACGCTTCAAATCGAATAATTCTTAAATCTTATCATCCTATCCTGGGACTCCAAAACCGCTGCATTTTTGGAATCAGTGTCTCGAAATTATAATCCAGAATTTTTTGAGGATTTTCGGACAACTTTTTTAGTTCCAAAATTTCTCAGAAGTTCCCTTTATGAAAATTTTGAAATTTTTCGATTACCTTCGCAACTTAATAAAAGTGATTCTCTTGTACTTTTCGACCTCCAGAAGTTACTTTCGGTCCTATTTCTTCGAATTTTTTTCCAGAATCGCCCATTAAAATGTGACAGTTTTTGTTTTTTTTTTAACTATATTTCAAATCGAATGTTTCTAAAATCTTTCTCCGAGATAATGAAAACGCTATTATTTGGAACCAGCACGTTGAAATTTAGTCCTAGATTTTTTTAAGGATTTTTGGACAACTTTTTCAAAATCAAAATTTCCCAAAACTTACGAACATTTCGGATTTTTTCGATCGCCTTCGAAATTTAACTAAAGACATTCTCTTATACATTTTTCGAGCATTAGAAGTTACCTTCGATCCGAATTATTCGAAAATTCCTATCATTTTACCAGAATTAAAATGTGTAAGTTTTTTGCATTTTTTAAAACACTACATTTCAAAATGAATATTTCTAAAATTTTGTTCTGAGATTATAAACTCTATATTTTTGGAATTAGCACGTCAAAGTCTATATTCTAGAATTTTTTGAACATTTTTTTAAAATCAAAATTTCTCAAAACCTATGAAAATTTCGGAATGTTTCATGAACCTTCTGAACTTAAAGAAAGACATTTTCTTATACATTTCGACCTCCAGAAACTACTTTCGCCCTTATTTACTCTTGAAAATGTGACATTTTTTTGGATCTAAAAAAAATTACGCTTCAAATCGAATAATTCTTAAATCTTATCATCTTATCCTGGGACTCCAAAACCACTGTATTTTTGGAATCAGTGTCTCGAAATCATAATCCAGAATTTTTTGAGGATTTTCGGACAACTTTTTTAGTTCCAAAATTTCTCAGAAGTTCCCCTTATGAAAATTTTGAAATTTTTCGATTACCTTCGCAACTTCACAAAAGTCATTCTCTTGTACTTTTCGAACTCCAGAAGTTACTTTCGATACTATTTCTTCGATTTTTTTTCCAGAATCGCCCATTAAAATGCGACAGTTTTTGTTTTTTTTTTTAACTATATTTCAAATCGAATGTTTCTAAAATCTTGCTCCGAGATTATGAAAACGCTATTATTTGGAATCAGCACGTCGAAATTTATGTACTAGATTTTTTTGAAGATTTTTGGCCAACTTTTTCAAAATCAAAATTTCTCAAAACTTACGAAAGTTTCGGATTTTCTCGATCACCTTCGAAATTTAACTAAAGACATTCTCTTATACATTTTTCGAGCATTAGAAGTTACTTTCGATTCGAATTCTTCGAAAATTCCTACCATTTTACCAGAATTAAAATGTGTAAGATTTTTGGATTTTTTTTTAAAACTCCGTTTAAAACTGAATATTTCCAAAATCTTGTTCTGAGATTATAAACTGCTATATTTTTGGAATCAGCACGTCGAAGTGTATATTCTAGAATTTTTTGAAAATTTTGGACAATTTTTTTAAAACCAAAATTTCTCAAAACTTATGAAAATTTCGGAATTTTTCATGAACCTTCGGAACTTAAATAAAGACATTTTCTTGTACATTTCGACCTCCAGAAACTACTTTCGGCCTTATTTACTCTTCAAAATGTGACATTTTTTTAGATCTAAAAAAAATTACGCTTCAAATCGAATAATTCTTAAATCTTATCATCCTATCCTGGGACTCCAAAACCGCTGCATTTTTGGAATCAGTGTCTCGAAATCATAATCCAGAATTTTTTGAGGATTTTCGGACAACTTTTTCAGTTCCAAAATTTCTCAAAAGTTCCCCTTACGAAAATTTTGAAACTTTTCGATTACCTTCGCAACTTAACAAAAGTCATTCTCTTGTACATTTCGACCTCCAGAAGTTACTTTCGGTCCTATTTCTTCGATTTCTTTTTCCAAAGTCGCCCATTAAAATGTGATAGTTTTTGTTTTTTTTAAACTACATTTCACATCGAATGTTTCTAAAATCTTGCTCCGAGATTATGAAAACGCTATTATTTCGAATCAGCACATCGAAATTTATATCCTAGATTCTTTTGAAGGTTTTTGGACAAGTTTTTCAAAATCACAATTTCTTAAGACTTACGAAAATTTTGGATATTTTCGATCACCTTCGAAATTTAACTAAAGACATCTCTTATACATTTTTCGAGCACTAGAAGTTACTTTCGATCCGAATTCTTCGAAAATTCCTACCATTTTACCAGAATTGCCCATTAAAATGTGGAAGTTTTTTTGGATTTTTTAAAAAACTACATTTCAGACTGAATATTTCTAAAATCTTGTTCTGAGATTATAAACTGCTATATTTTTGGAATCAGCACGTCGAAGTATATATCCTAGAATTTTTTGAAAATTTTTGGACAATTTTTTTAAAACCAAAATTTCTCAAAACCTATGAAAATTTCGACATTTTTCATGAACCTTCGGAACTTAAGTAAAGATATTTTCTTGTACATTTAGACCTCCAGAAACTACTTTCGGCCTTATTTACTCTTGAAAATGTGGCATTTTTGGATCTAAAAAAAATTACGCTTCAAATCGAATAATTCTTAAATCTTACCATCTTATCCTGGGACTCGAAAACCGCTGTATTTTTGGAATCAGTGTCTCGAAATCATAATCCAGAATTTTTTGAGGATTTGCAGACTACTTTCTTAGTTCCAAAATTTCTCAAAAGTTCCCCTTACGAAAATTTTGAAACTTTTCGATTACCTTCGCAACTTAACAAAAGTCAATCTCTTGTGCATTTCGACCTCCAGAAGTTACTTTCGGTCCTATTTCTTCGATTTTTTTTCCAGGATCGCCCATTAAAATGTGACAGTTTTTGTTTTTTTTTTTAACTATATTTCAAATCGAATGTTTCTAAAATCTTTCTGCGAGATTATGAAAACGCTATTATTTGGAATCCGCACGTCGAAATTTATGTCCTAGATTTTTTTGAAGATTTTTGGACAACTTTTTCAAAATCAAAATTTTGGATTTTTTCGATCATCTTCGAAATTTAACGAAAGACATCTATTATACATTTTTCGAGCACTAGAAGATACTTTCGATGTACCATTTTACCAGAATGGCCAATGTGGAGGTTTTTTGGATTTTTTAAAAAACTACATTTCAAATCGAATATTTCTAAAATCTTGTTCAGAGATTATAAACTCTTATATTTTTGGAATAAGCACGAATAATTAGAAATGCAATTCACAATGTAAGAAAATTTATATCAGAATAAAAATAATACATCTACCGTTTTGTTTTTTTTTTTGGAAAAATTTGGATGCCTAATGTAAAAATTATGGCGGATTCATGAACCACAAGTACAGGACTATGTAAAATGTAAAATTTAAACAGAATTGATCAATCAAAATTTTGAGCTGACGTCATTGAATTGTTAATGGGGATGATCACGCAAATTTTAGTTCGTGTTTCATCATCTACATAATATTTTTAATATACATACAAAATTTGACCACAATCAGTTCAGTAGTTCCGGAGATTATCTGTCCAATAAATGACGACAGACAAAACTTAACACGAGACCTTTTTTATGTTTTAGATCACAAAACGTCGAAAAACCGTGATTTTCCGCTAGTGAAACGTTTAGAAAAATTAGGTAAATATTTGCAGTGAAAAAAAAAACAAACGCAAATGGAATTACCTATCTTGAAATAATAATTAATGAAATAAATAAAATCAATGAAAATCCTGAAATAAATTTGTGAATCAAGTCAAAAATTTTTTGCAGGACTTAGAAAAAAAATAGATTTGTTAGCAAACTAGATTCAAGCGATCGATTTAATAGTTCTTAGCTGTGGGACTCGAAGAAAACATTAAATTATATTGGATTTTTTTGAAAAAATTACCTTTGAAACCGAATATTTCTAAAATCTTGTCCTGGGAGCACGAAAACGCTATATTTTTGGATTCAGTACGAAATCTAAAACCCAGATTTTTACAACTTTGTGTGTGTTTATACAACTTTTCCTTAAATATTTTGCAAAATGTTAGTGTTTTTATAATAACCAACTAAGCCAAAGACGTGGAAAATTTTGCGAAAAAAATATTTATAAAATAATCCTGAAAAATTCAAGGCGGATTCATAAACTACGAGTATAGGGGTATATTATTTTATAAAATTTAGACAACTTTTACTACACAAAATGATAAGGGGACATCATTAAGTTATTGGTGGGGATTATTAGACACATTTGGTTAGCGGTTTACACGATGTTCTTAAATCACGTATGAAATTTGAGAACAATCGGACCAGTAGTTTTGGAGATTATCCCAGACAGACGACAGATAGACGACAAAGACTGCAGAAACGGAAGACCTATTATTTTATAGTCTGAGGGTACTGGAATGTCGAGAAAACTTTCGAAAAGAAAAAATTTAGCTAATACTATTAACATTGACGTTTTTTAAAGACAACTTCCACTTTTTGCTACTTATGAAAAATTTCTAGTTTATAAATTTTTGTGTAGCTTTTCTCATAAAACTTTTTAATATGACGTCTTAATTTTGAAAATAGTCGCGACAAATTCTCAAAATTTTCATCAAAATATAGTTCTAGTGAAAAATAAAAAATATTTAAAATGTTCCGTATATTTTCTCAGTTTTAATCTTCTAAAAAATGTAAAATAAAATCGCCAATAGATGACAGAAAAACGACAAACGGATGCAAATTTTAATAATGAGATTTTTTGAAATAACTTGATATTTTTCGTTCAACATCACATGATTATGTTTAAACATTTTGATAACGTCATAATTTTGACGCTAGTAATTAAAATTTTCTCGAAGTGTTCGACTAATTTTTTTATTCAATATAATTGCTACAGTTTTTCTATGGAATTTAGTTATTTTTAGAGTAAATAAATCATTAAATTTTCCTTGGTATTAACAAATAAACAATTTTAAGTCACAAAAGCATGGTTAAACATGTTTCAATATTAACATTACGCAGAGTTCGTAGAGTCATTATCTAACTTTTATTTATTTTGAATACTTCATTATTGTGAATACAGTCACAGATATTTTTATTGTTGTCACGCCAATTCTTAGAATTTCAGAGTCGTTTTTTTTTTCGGAATTCAGTTAGTTGTTTAAAACAATGTCCTGGTGATCAAAAATACGACTATCTACTTATATAAAAAATGTAGAAATAACGATAACTAATTAAAAATCAATCAGTCGGTTTCAACCATCACTAACTTCTCTCTTCAGTTTGCGTCCATGATGGCGTCCGTATTTACCATCCTAGCCTTAATCCCATTTCCATTCCTCTCGTCGTATTTTTTCAGTAAAACCGCGTCCAGCATCAGTAGTTGTGGTTGTTACGTTGAGAATGTGTACCGAAGCAATTATCACCTCACTACGTCTAGCTGCCCATGCAATTGCCTCCTCTATTTTTAAAGTCGACCTGTGTACATTTCACATTACACGAAAAAATTTGGTGAACCAAAAACCGGTTACGTCGCATGTTTGTTTAGTGATTTTTCAATAGGACGCACAGCTAGATCGAAAAAAATGGAATGTAGGCAAGAGGGACGTGGCTGGGAATGGGTTGGTGTGGACACGTCGGGAGGCGAGCGAGACGTGTGATTCGACGGGCTTCTGGATATCGGAGGTCATGTTGCCAAATAAATTACACTAATGTGTGTTCGGTGGTTGGAGGCTGTTGCTTTTTGGTAATGATTTGTCCACACTTTTTGCAGTGTGTGGTAAAATTTCGGATCTAATGTGTTGAGGGTCAAAGGAGTCAGGTGTAGCCTTGTGCTGCATTTTTTGGTTATTAATTTTATTATTGTTATTAAATAGAGGGTTGGTTGTAACTAGAATAAAAAAAACAGAGCTGGATTTGTTTTTTTTAGAAAATGTTTATGAAAGTGTCTCAAATTGATCATATTTGCCTTGATATTTTAGTAAAACGTTAAAATTCATTCCTCGGCAGGCATCTACAGTTGTTCGAAAAATTCCAAGCAGTTATATTTGTTTTATAAAAATTATTTTTAAATTTTAGTCAAAATTTTGAAATAAATTCATAAATTAAATCAACTTCCGCTTTCATTTTTGAATAAGTTGTCTAAAAATTCTCAAAAAATTCAGGATTATAGATTTTTACGTGCTGATTCCAAAAATATAGCGCGTTTATGGTTACGGAGTAATATATTTTTATAATATATCTATTATCTATTTTTGCTTAATAAAACTTTATTTGTGTTTAATAAAATTAAGGTTGATTTCTTGAAGTTTGTTTTTAGGAATGTATTTTTCAGATTTTTGGGAAATTCGCTGATCCGAACAAATCACTACTCCGAACACACCCTTTCCCCAATTAATTCGGATTATCGAGATTATACTGTGTTGGGATTTTCCAGTGATTTTATTCTTCGATTTTTTGATTTTTCGATTTTTCAAATTCTTAATTATTCAAATTTTCAAACATTTAAAAATGTTTGTCTTTTGAGAACATAAAATTTTTCGATTTTTCCGTTTTTCAATTTCTCGATTATTTACTTTTTCGATTTTTCAATATCTCTATTTTTTAATGTTTCGATTTTTCAGTTTTTCGATATTTCTATTTCTCAGTTTTCCCAATTCTTAAATTTTATATTTTTTGGTTTTTCCATTTTCCGATTTTTAAAATCTGATTTTCGTTCTCGATTTTTCGATTTTTCAGTTTTTTTCATTTTTCGATTTATCGTTTTCTTTTTATTTCACTTTTTTATTTGCTTTTAATTCCTCAATTTTTTAATTTTAAACTTTTCGACTTTGGGTTGTTACGATTTCTCAATTTTTGGAATTATTGATTTTTAGATGTTTCGACTCCTCGTGTTTCACTTCTTCAATATTCCGGTGTTCCGATTTTTCAATTTTTCAGTTTTTCGATTTTTCGACTCTAAAACTTTTCAATTTTTCGATTTTTAAATTTTAGATTTTTCAGTTTCTTAATTTTTCTGTTTTTTAAAGATTTCGATGTCCCGTTTTTTCAGATCTTCGCTATTTCTTTATCATTCCATTTTCCGAATTTTAAAATTTTAATTTTTCGGCTTTTTGATTTTTCAAATTTTGGATTGTGTCATCAATATTTCTATTAATTTTAAATTTAAAGTTTTACAGTTTTTTGATATTTCGATTTTTCGTCTTCTCGGCTTTGGATTTTTCAGTTTTTCAATTTTGTGATCATTAAAGATTTGTTTCGATCTTCTGATTGTTCAATATCTGGATTATTCGTTTTGTCAAATTTTCCAAATTTTCATTTCTTCGATATTTCTCTTTCATTTTTTCAAATATTGAAATTTTTGATTTTTCAGGTTTTTGATTTTCCAATTTTTCAAGTTTTTAAATTTTACATTTTTCGATGTTTCAATTTTTAGGTTTTACGATTTTTTGGCGTTTCAATTCTCAATTTTATTCAATTCAATTTCTTAAGATTTCTGTTTCGATAATTTGACTGATTAATTTCCCAATTTTTGTTTTTTTTTTAATTCTCAATTTTTCGCTTTTAAACTCTGCTATTTTGGACTATTTCGATTTCTAGTTTTTTCGACATCAATTTTTCGAATTCTGGATCTTGTGGTTTTCCGATATCTCATCGTTTCAATTTCTCAATTTTTATTTTTTTTCAATTTTAATGTGTTGATTTCTTGGTTTTTCGATTTTTCCGTTTTTCATTTTCTAATTTTTCGATGTTTTGATTTTTTAGTGTTTCGATTTCCCATTTGTTCGTCAATTCTGTTTTGGAATTTTTCAGTTTCTTGATTTTCAGCTGTCCGATTCTTTGATTTTCCGATTCTGCAATTTTTCGAAGTTAAATTTTGATTTTTCGATTTCTCAATTTTTCACTTCCTCGATGTTTCTCTATTTTTACGATTCCTTGATATTTCGGTTTTTTCAAGTTTTCTATTTCCTAACTTTTCAACTTTTCGGTTTTGGGTTTTTTTTTATTTTTCAATTTCTTAGTTTTTCGATTTTTTAAATTTTAGATTTTCGATTTTTTGATGTTTTGATTGCCCGATTTTTGGATTTTGAATTTTTCTATTTTTAAGATTTTTTGATTTCTCAATTTCTCGATATTCTAATGTATTAATTTTTCGATTTTTCGAATTTTAAATTTTAGGTTTTCCAGTTTCTTTTTCGATTTCTCTATATTTCGTTTTTTCGACTTCCCGGTTTTAGATTTTTCAGATTTTCAGTTTTGCGATCATTAATTTTTTGATTTTTCAGTTTTTCGATTTCTCGATTTATCAAGATTTCTTTGTTTCGATCTTTTGATTGTTCAGTATCTCGATTATTCGTTTTTTCCATTTTCCAATTCATTGATTTTTAATCTTTTTTTAAATTCTCAATTTTTCGATTTTAAACTTTCCCATTTTGGGCTATTTCGATTTCTCAATTTTTCGACTTCTCGACTTTTCAATTTCTGGATCTTTTGATGCTTTGATTTCTCAATGTTTCAGTTTTTCCATTTTTTAATGTACTGATTTCTTGATTTTCGATTTTTCCGTTTTTCATTTTCTAATTTTTCGATGTTTTGATTTTTTAGTGTTTCGATTTCCCAATTGTTCGTCAATTTTGTTTTGGAATTTTTCAGTTTCTTGATTTTCAGTTCCCCGATTTTTTTATTTTCTTATTTTTCAATTTCTCCAAGTTAAATTTTAGATTTTTGGACTTCTCAATTTTTCGCTTCCTCGATGTTCCTTTATTTTTACGATTGATTGATATTTCGGTTTTTTCGACTTTTCGATTTTAAGAAGTCCCGTTTTTTCAAGTTTTCTATTTCCTAACTTTTCAACTTTTTAATTTTGGGATTGTTTTTTATTTTTCGATATCTTAGTTTTTCGAATTTTTAAATTTTATATTTTCGACTGCTCGATTTTTTTGAATTTTGAATTTTTCTATTTTTAAGATTTTTTGATTTCTCAATTTCTCGATATTCCAATCTTTTAATTTTTCGATTTATAAATCCAGTTTTTTTTCTGTATATTTCGATTTTTCAGTTTTTCAATTTGTCGATAAAAAAATTTCTATGTTTCGAACTATTGTTCAGTATCTCGATTATTCGTTTTTTGCATTTTTCAATTCATTGATTATCTTTTAATTTTAAATTTTTATAGTTTTTTAATTTTAATCTTTTCGATTTTGAGCTACTTTGATTTCTCAGTTTTTCGATTTTTGACTTCCCGATTTTTGATTTCTCGATTTTTCGATTTTTCAGTTTTCCATTTCCCAATTTTTCATCATTTCTCTTTAGGAATTCTCTAGCTTTCCGATTTTTCGAGATCTTGTTTTTTCAGTTTTCCGACTTTTCCATTTTAACTCTTTTTCAATTTTTCAAATTTTTTTATTTTTGACTTCTCAGTTGTTTGATTTTCCAGTTTTTCGATTTTTTTGAATTAAATTTCTCGAGACTTCTGTATTTCAATTTTTTGACTATTTAATTTCCCAATTTTTCGATTTATCCTTTATTTTTTAATTTTTTAAATTTCTGATTATTTTTTAATTCTCAATTTTTCAATTTTAAACTTTTCGATTTTGGACTATTTCGATTTGTCAATTTTTCGACTTCTCGACTTTTCAGTTTCTAGATCTTTTGATGCTTTGACTTGTCAATGTTTCAGTTTTTCCATTTTTCAATGTTTCGATTTCTCAGTTTTTCAATTTTTCCGCCTTTCATTTTCTAATTTTTCGATTTCCCGATTGTAGGTCATTTCTATTTTGGAATTTTCCAGTTTTTCAATTCTTCAATTTTAGTTTAGTTTCGAGATATTGACATCTCGGTTTTTTGATTTAGAAAAATTTTCGACTTTTTCAATATCTTAGTTTTCCAAATTTTTAAATTTTAGATTTTCGATTTTTTGATATTTCGAATGCTCGATTTTTGGATTTTGAATTTTTCGATTTTTTGATGTCTCGATTTCTCGATATTCGAATGTTTCCATTTTTCCGTTTTTTGATTTTCCGATTGTCGATTTCCAAATTTTTCATCATTTCTGTTTTGTAATTCTCTAACTTTCCGACTTTTCGATTTCTGGGTTTTTCAGTTTTCCGACTTTTCAATTTTTCGATTTTTCAATTTTTAAATTTTCGATTTTCCAAATTTTCATTTCTACTGAACTACTTACGTTGCTTGATTTTTCAATTTTTCGAAGTTTCAATTCTGGGATTTTTCAAATTTTCGAATTTGAAATTTTTGCTTTTTCAGTTTTTTGATTTTTCAATTTTCGATTTTACGATTTTTTGATGTTTCGAATTTTCAGTGTTTCAATTTTACAATTATTCAATGGACAATTACTCGGTTTTTCGACTTTTCCACTTTTCATTTTCTACTTTTTAGATGTTTCAGTTTTTAATGTTTCTATTTCCCAATTGTTTGTTATTTCTGTTTTGAAATTTTTTTGTTTTTTGATTTTTAGTTTCTCTATTCTTCAGTTTTTCGATGTTTCAGTTTTTGACGTTTTTCGAAGTTTCGATTTTTTAGTTTTTCCATTTGCAAGTTTTTGATTTTCCACTTATCGATTTTTGAATTTCGATTTTTCAACTTTTAGGTTTCTCGATTTTTCAATTTTTCGACGTTTCAATTTTGGGACTTTTTAATTCATCTATTCTTAATTTTTTCTTCGATTTTTCAAATTTTCGGTATTAGTTTTCGTATTTTTCAATTTTTCACTTTTTCGATATTTCTATTTCTCAATTTTTCGATTTTTCGTTTCCGATTTTTCAATTTTTCAGTTTTTTGATTTTTCGATTTATCGTTTTTTTTTTCAATTTTTCAGTTTGTTTTTATTTCTCAATTTTTCAACTGTAACCTTTTCGATTTTGGGTTGTCCCGATTTTGCAATTTTTCGGTTTTTCGACTTCCCATTTTTCGAATTTTAAAATTTCTGATTTTTCAATTTTTAGTTTGTTTAAATTTTACATTTATCTACTTTTTAATTTTTCAATTTTTTAACTCTTCGATTTTTCAAATTTTCGTTTCAATAATTTTAGATGTTTCGTTTTTCTGATTTTTCGATTTTTTGATATTTTAATGTTTCAATTTTAAAAATGTTATATTTTTCTGTTTCTCATTTTCTCGATTTCTCGACTATGAATTTTTTCAGTTCTTCGATATTTCTATTTTTCAATTTTTCGAACTTAAATTTTTTTTACGATCTTTTGATGTTTCGATTTATTAACATATCGGTTTTTTGATTTTGAAAAATTTTCGGCTATTCAGTTTTTTCAAGTTTTCTATTTTCTAATTTATCAACATCTCAGTTTTAGGAATTTTTGAATTTTTCGATTTTAGGTTTTCTCGGCGAGGGAAGTTCTGTCAAAATAACCTTCAACCATTTTTTTTTATTAACCGTTTGTCTGCACATAAAACGTCAAATTAATTTTTTTATTACCACCACATTTTTTTTTATTAATAATTTCGAAAGTAATAAAAAATAATGTTTTCCTGTTTCTGATTTAATGTTGTATTCAGTACCTAATAGATCTTTAACTACATCAATTTTATATAGGCAACCAACAATGACTCCTTTTTTAGGTTTGCTCCAGTGTAAAATGGGTCTAGTGTCAAATCTGCCACTTCTAATCTGTCAAAAATATTCAACTTCCTTTAGTCTTTTTTTTTAAGAAAAACAACCCTCTAATTCAAACAACGCTTATTTATTAATTTATTAGGTAATTCAGTACATTTCATCATAATACGTCCTTTCAGCAATTCCAAAACTAAAAAATCTCCATATCTTCAGAACCACATAAAAATAGTTATAAAACATTACACTAATATCACTATCATACAATAAGCATACGTTCAAATACAGATTTAAAAATTTAAATACACAAAAGTCAATCAATCTCCTTTTTTACTCGCCCAAAACGGATCCAAACTATTCAACGGATCATCAATAATCTCTTGCTTCGTCTCCACCGGCGCCAACTTTTCTTCAGTCTTGATTTGCCCTACTTCGTTCAAAATCCTCTTCGCATGCCCTATAAAAAAAAAATAAAATAAAATAAAATAAAAAACAACAATAAATATAAAAAATGGGCGAGCGAAGCTCGCCACTCCTCACCTTGCGCCAACACCTGCTTCATATACGCCAAAAACGCCTCATACGCGAACTTCAAGTGCTCCCTATCCCTCAGCATGTTCCTCCTCCAGGCCCCCAGCTTCACCGCCAACCCCACCAAATCGGGCACCGCCACCGGGTTGCTCGTCACCTCGAGGATGGCGCTGACCAGCAGACACACCAGCCCGCTGCGACCGATCCCCGACGAGCAGTGCACGACCACCGGGTGCGCCGTGCTCCTCTGCTGCAGGAACAGGTTGGTGACCTCGGTGACGAAGGTGGCGAAGGGCTCGGGGTTGGTCGGGAAGAGGCTGCCGGGCCAGGAGGTGAACTGCAGGTGGAGAAGGACCCGCGAGTCGCGCTTCTCCGGGATGCCGATGGAGATGAGGCGCTCGATCCAGTGCGGCTTGACGGTGACGCTCACCAAGGAGACCACCAGGCCGGATAAAGCCAAGTCGCGACCTTTTTCGGTCGGCCAGTAGACGTCGGGGCCGGTTTCTGCGTCGCCGAGGAGGGACACGATGAGCTCGATTTGCTGCTCCTTGATCATGATCCAGAAGTCGGCGGTGGTGGAGGCGAGGGGCGCCTGGGCTACGATGAAGGGGGCGGCGTAGTAGGAGATGTCCTGGAAAGGGAAAGGAATTAGTTTAAGGACACGACGGAGGTCCTCTCTGATATTTTTTAAAACGAAAATTTAGAATTCAAACAATTTTAAATAAGTATAGAAATATTCAAGAACTGAAAAATAGAAAAATCTTTAAAAAATTAAAAAATTTAAAAACTGAAAAGCCGAAAAATTGAAAAACTGATAAACTAAAAGATCGAGAAATCTAAAAGTTCAAAATTTAAAAAATAGAACAATTATTGAAAATTCGGAAAATTGAATTGAAAAACTCAAAAATTAAGAAATTGCAAATTCCAAAATAGAAATGACAAAAAAAATCTAAGTTGACAAGATTATATTTGAAAAATTTGAAATAAAAAATTGAAAATATGTATTTAAATAAAAAAAAATCGGTAAATCTTGAGACTGAAAAACCGAAAAATTTAACATCGAGAATCGAAAAATCGAGGAATCGAATCAAAAAACTACAAAACTTTAAATTTAAAAACTCGAAATTGAATTGAAAAACTCAAAAATCAAGAAACTGCAAAGTTCCAAAATAGAAATGACAAAAAAATCCAAGTTGACAAGATTACATTTGAAAAATTTGAAATAAAATATTGAAAATATTTAAATAAAAAAAAATCGGTAAATCTTGAGACTGAAAAACCGAAAAATTTAACATCGAGAATCGAAAAATCGAGGAATCGAATCAAAAAACTACAAAACTTTAAATTTAAAAACTCGAAATTGAATTGAAAAACTCAAAAATCAAGAAACTGCAAAGTTCCAAAATAGAAATGACAAAAAAATCTAAGTTGACAAGATTACATTTGAAAAATTTTAAATAAAATATTGAAAATATTTAAATAAAAAAAAATCGGTAAATCTTGAGACTGAAAAACAGAAAAATTTAACATCGAGAATCGAAAAATCGAGGAATCGAATAAAAAAACTACAAAACTTTAAATTTAAAAACTCGAAAATTTGTAAAATAGAAATATCGAAGAACTGAAAATCGAAAAATCAACAAATCGAAAATTTTAAATTTTAAAAATTGAAAAATTAAAATCGCGAAAAATTGAAAAATCAAGGAAGCGAAACATCAAAAATTTTTTAAATCGAAAAAGTAAAAAAATTGCGAAATCCGTAAACTGAAAAATAGATTAAATGAAAATATCGAAGAAAAATTGAACAATGGATAAGTAAAAAAATTCCAAAACTGAAACACCGAGAAACTGAAGAATTGAGAAATCGAAAAGTCAAAAACCTACAATTAAAAAATCGAAATATGGAAAAATCTGAAAAACGAGATCGAAAAGTCAAAAAACCGAAAAACTGAAAAATCGGGAAATTGGGAAATCAAAAAGTCGAAAAATTCAAAACTCTGCAGTTGAATTTTTTGAAATTATTTGGATTTTTGGATTTTTTGAAATCTTTGGAATTTTTAGATTTTTAGTTTTATTTTAACTTATTTGAGTTTCTTGCGTTTATTGAATTTTTGGATTTCTTTAATTTTTTTGATTTTCTATTTGATTTCATTGGATTTTTTGAGTTCAATTTTTTGGATGTTTGAAATTTTTGGATTTTTTGATTTTTAGAATTTTTGGATTTTTTTTTATTTTCTACTTAGTTTTATTAGATTTTTGAGTTTCTTGCATTCCTTGAATTTTTTGGTTTTTTAAAATTTTTGGCACTTTTTAATTTTTTGGATTGTTTGGATTTTTTTGGATTTTAAGATATTTTTTTGAATTTTTGGATATTTTGAATTTTTTGGATTGTTTGGATGTTTACAATTTTTGGATTTTTTTAATTTTTTCGATTTTCTATTTGGTTTTATTAGATTTGTTGAGTTTATTGCATTCCATAAATTTTTTGGGCTTTTTAAATTTGATTTTTTAGATTTTTTGGATTGTTAGAATATTTTGGATTTCATAAATTTTTTTAACAGGAAAATTGAATATTCGAAATAATGAAATATTGAATATCAAAAAACTGAAAAATCAAGAAATCGAAGTCAGAAAATCCAAAATGAAGAAAAAGAAAATTGAAGAACCGAAAAACTGAAAAATCAGGGAATTGAAAAAATCCAAAATAGAAATGACGGAAATTTGGGAACTCGAAAAGCCGAAAAATCGGAAAATCGAGAAATCGAATCATTGTAGTCGAGATATCGAGAAATGGGAAATTAAAAAATTCGAAATGTCGATTAATCGAGAAATTGGAAAATCTAAAAGTCGAAAACTGCAAAACTTTTCAGTTGGGTTTTTTGGATTTTTTAAATTTTTTGGATTTTTGCTTCTTTGGATTTTTTGAAATCTTTGGAATATATGTTTTTTTGATTTTTTGGTTTTTCTATTTGATTTTTTGAGTTTCTCGCATTTCTTGAATTTTTTGGATTTTAAAAATTTTGGGATTTTTTTTTGGATTTTCTATTTAGTTTTGTTAGACTTTTTGTGTGTATTTCATTCCTTGACTTTTTTTGGGTTTTGCAATTTTTTGGCATTTTCTATTTAGTTTTATTAAATTTTTTGAGTTTCTTGCATTTCTTGAATTTTTTGGATTTTTTGAATTTTTAAATTTTTTTGATTTTTTGAATATTTGGTTTTATTAGATTTGTTCAGTTTCTTGCATTCCTTGAATTTTTTGAGTTTTTAAAATTTTGGATTTTTTGATTGTTTAAATTTTTCGATTTTTTGAATTTTTCAAATTTTTTGGATCGGAAAATTGGGAAACTAAAGAATCAAAAAATTGAAAAATGCAAATATCGAAATACCGAAATATTGGATGGATATTCGAAATCATGAAATACTGAAAATCAAAAAACTGAAAAATCAAGAAATCAAAGTCCGAAAATCCAAAATTAAAAAAAAAACGAAAATTGAAGAACCGAAAAACCGAAAAATCAGAAAATTGCAAAAGTCCAAAACAGAAATGACGAAAATTTGGGAAATCGAAAAGCCGAAAAATCGACACATTGTTATGTCGAGAAATCGAGAAATGGGAAATTAAAAAATCGAAATGTCGATTAATCGGGAAATTGGGAAATCAAAAAGTCGAAAACTTCAAAACTCTTCAGTAAGTTTTTTTTTGATTTCTTGGATTTTCTATTTAATTTCACGAGACTTTTTGAGTTTCTTGCATTCTTTGAATTTTTTGGTTTTTAAAATTTCTGTCATTTTTTGATTTTTTGGATTGTTTGAATTTTTTGAAATCTTTGGAATTTTTGTTTTTTTTTTTTGGATTTTCAATTTAGTTTTATTAGATTTTTTGAGTTTCTTGCATTTCTTGATTTTTTTTGACTTTTCCAAATTTTTGAAATGTTTTGGATTTTTTGAATTTTTCGATTTTTAAATCTTTGGAATTTTTGGATTTTTTTATTTTCTTTTTGATTTCATTTTATTTTTTGAGTTTCTTGCATTTCTGGAATTTTTTGGATTTTAAAATTTTTGATTTTTAAAATTTATAATTTTTGGTTTTTCTATTTAGGTTTATTAGACTTTTTGAGTTTCTTGCATTCTTTGAATTTTTTGGTTTTTAAAATTTCTGGCATTTTTTGATTTTTTGGATTGTTTGAATTTTTTGAAATCTTTGGAATTTTTGTTTTTTTTTTGGATTTTCAATTTAGTTTTATTAGATTTTTTGAGTCTCTTGCATTTCTTGATTTTTTTTGACTTTTCCAAATTTTTGAAATGTTTTGGATTTTTTGAATTTTTGGATTTTTTAAATCTTTGGAATTTTTTTATTTTCTTTTTGATTTCATTTTATTTTTTGAGTTTCTTGCATTTCTGGAATTTTTGGAATTTTAAATTTTTTTATTTTTAAAATTTATAATTTTTTGGTTTTTCTATTTAGGTTTATTAGACTTTTTGAGTTTCTTACATTCTCTGAATTTTTTGGGTTTTTAAAATTTTTGGCATTTTTTGATTTTTTGGATTGTTTGAATTTTTTGAAATCCGTGGAATTTTTGGTTTTTTTTTTTGGATTTTCACTTTGGTTTTATTAGATTTTTTGAGTTTCTTGCATTTCTTGAATTTTTTAGATTTTTAGAAATTTTTGGATTTTTTTGATTTCTTGAATTTTCTATTTGGTTTTGTTAAGATTTGTTGAGTTTCTTGTATTCTTTGAATTTTTTGGGTGTTTTAAATTTTTGACTTTTTGATTACTTGTTTTTTTTGTATTTTTCGATTTTTTGATTTTTTTGTATTTTTTAGCTTTTAAGATATTATTTCGAATTTTTGGATTTTCTAATTTGTTTGGGTTGTTTGGATTTTTTGGATCGGAAAATTGGAAAACTAAAGAATCGAAAAATTGAAAAATGCTAATATCGAAATATCGAAAAATTGGATAATCAAAATACTGAAATATTGAAAATCAAAAAACTGAAAAATCAAGAAATCGAAGTCAGAAAAACTAAAATTAAAAAAAAGAAAAGTTGAAGAACCGAAAAACTGAAAAATCAGGGAATTGAAAAAATCCAAAACAGAAATGACGAAAATTTGGGAAATCGAAAAGTCGAAAAATCGAGAAATCGAAAAGTGGAAAAACCAAAAAATAGAAAAATCAATAGTTTAAAAAATCGTTTAAAATGAAAAACCGAAAAATCTACAAGAAAACGAAAAATCGAAAAATCACGGAATTGAAATAACCATCTAAAATTTAAAAATTAGAAAAATTGAAAAACAGAAACATCGAAAAACTGAAAACTCGAAAAATCGAGCAATCGAAAAATTTATAACATTGACAACTGAAAAATGAAAATATCGAAAAATTGAAGAATCGAGAAATTGGAAAAGTAAAAAATCCAGAAATGGAAAATCAAAAAGTAGAAAAATCCGAAAATTGAAGAAAAATTAAAAAATCCCAAAACTACAACATTGAGAAAATCCGAAATTAAAAAAAAAACAAAAACCAGGAAATTGAAAAAATCCAATACAGAAATGACAATTTGGAAAATCGAAAAATTGAAAATGGAAAATTAAAGAACCGAAAATTTAAAAAATGGGGAAATTGAAAATATCTAAAACAGAAATGATGAAAATTTGGGAAATCAAAAATCCGAAAAATTGAAAAACCGAGAAACCGAAACATCGAGAAGTTGAAAAACTGAAATATCGAAAAATCGAAACACCAAAAAAGTAAGAAATCAAAAAGTGGAAAATAACAGAGTAATCGAAAAATTGGTATCTCTACAATTTTGATTTTTTTCCCAAAAATCTCGATATCCAGGATAAAAATTCAACACGGATTAATAAACCAGAAGTTCAGGACTGTTACCTTTAATCATTTAAATAACAAATAAATTAACAAAATTGTAGGATGACATCATTAATTCGGAGGAGGGGGTATGAACGGATAAGTTTAAAGTGTTACAAAATTCTGAATTTTTCTCCAAAACTGCATGCTCAAGGTAAAAACTCAAGACAGATTCATAAACTACAAATGAAGGAGTGTGTTATTTTATAAAATTTAAATACCATTAATACCGTAAAATTTGGAGATGACGAAATTCCATTGTTGACATGGATGAGCACACAAATTTTGGTTAACGTTTCACCATCTACATGACATTCCTAACATATATACATAGAAAATTTGACAACAATCGGTGCGGTAGTTTCGGATATTATCTCTCTAATAAAAATCCGGACAGACTTCAGACAATGTACCACTTGATCCCAACAACCACCATAGTTAATACTTACTTTAACATGCGACGCGTTAATATAATCATCCTTGGCCCCCTTCAGCTCCACCCTCGAATAGTCGTACGGTAAAATATCCGGGTAGCGATTCTTCATCGGGTAGCACCTCGCCACCGAGATCGCCTTCTTCTCCAGCTCCTGTTTATCCTGGATCTCCTTCCACTTCAACTCCAAATTCGTCGGCCCGCTCAGCGTCTTGTTCGGCAACACGTCCACGAACTTCTCGAACTTGTCGACCTCCAACGCGAACAACTTCTTCACTTCCGCGTTATTCAACGGCTTCCGGTTGATCACCTTCTCCATCTTGGGATTCTGGACTTCCTCCTTGGTCGCCACGACCTTAACCGGCTTCGGCACTTCCGCCACCTCCGACGGCTTCTGCTGCGGAATCAACGGCGCCTGGTTCACAGTGAAGTCCAACCCCGTCAGAAGATCGATATTGGACTCCTTGGTGGTGGTGGCCACCGAAGTCTCGGCTTGAGTAGGCACCACGTAACCGTAGCCGTTGGAGTAGCTGACGTAGCCGCCTTGCGAGTAGTTGTAGTAGTAGGGGTACTGGCCGGTGACGTCATAACTGGGGTAGTTCTGGCCGTTGCTCATCACGTAGCTGGCGCCCCCCGAACCCGAACTCTTGATGTCGATGGAGGGGGAGGAGTAGGTGGCGCTCACACTCGGGAGGGAGATGTTGGGGCGGACCGAAGTCGCGTACTCTGCATCGAACGAATTCGAATAGGTGTAGGTTTGAGGCGGGGCGACTTGTTGGGAGGGGTCGTAACCGGTGGGGTAGTAGGCGGTGGGTTTGTAGGATTCGGGGGGTTCGTAGGCGGGCGTGGGTTGAGATTGGTTGTAAAGCGGAGTGGGTGTGGGCGTGGCTACACTTGACACTTGAGTGTAAGCGGTAGGCGGTGTCGGTGTAGGCGCGGCGTAGTTGACTACGTTTGACGGTTGGTTGTAGGTGGGAGGAGTCGGTGTGGGCGTGGCTTCTTCCGGCTGCGTGTAGGCGTACTGGGTGTTGTAGTGCGCACTTTGGGCGTAGCTTTGATCGTATAAGCTTGCGGGTTGGTTGACTTGGGCGTACCCGTAATTCGTGGCAGGTGGTTGGTTAACCTGGCCATAGTTTACGCCGGGTTGGTTAATCTGGCTTTGGTACGTCGCCATTTGTTCGTTTGATTGGTTGTAGGCGGTTGAAGGCGTGGTGAATCCCATCGAGTAGTTCGGGTATTGGTTGCTTTGGGTGACGCTCGAAATGGGTTGGTACATATCAGTGGTAACGGTGAAAGCTTGCTTATTGATGTTACTGGGTGAAGCGGAGGGTTGGGGGTAGTTGTACCCTCCTGGGTAACTATATTGTGGGTGTTGTCCCGTCCTTAACCCCGCCATCCTCTCCGCTAACGCTTGGTCGACAATGTAGCCGCTCTGCTCCTGGGGTTTGGTCACCACCGGGTCGTTATTGACCTCTGAACCTAGTGGTGCGGGCCGAACCGCTGGAGGCCACGTAGGAGCGTCTGGGACACTCTGGGGGACATAGTATTGAGCATCCCTCGCCGCCCCCCTTTTTCGCGTATCCAAATAGTCCTTCAGCTTCGGCGCCGTGTTTATAGGTGGCGCCGATACCTCCTCCTTCGTCACAGTCACGGAGTTCTTCAGCAACATCTGTTCCCTTTCCTCCTGCTGCACCTTCGACGCACTCCGAATCCTCTGCAACAACTTCGACACGTTCGTCTCCAACTTATTATAAAAATCGATTCCTTTGGTGGCTTTCGCCACCAGGTCCTCGTACGTATCGAACGACGTGATCAACGCCGTCACCGTCGCGTTGCGCTTACTAATCACGTCCTGCAGGTACCTCCGAGTGTTCATGGAGCGCGCGTAGGCGTCAACAAACGCCTTGAGGATGTTCTCCTGCGCCGTCACGTTCTGCTCGATCAAACTCGCCAACTCCTGGTGCTTCTGCAGCTCTTGCTGGAACAGCTGGTCCAGGGGTTGGTCGGGTTGGCGCGTCACCAACACGCTGGTGATGTCGTCCTTGTGGACCGCTTCGCGGAACTGCGTCCACAGCATAGCTCTTTGATTCCGCATCTCCTCCACCTTGGCGATGAGGGTCTCGATTTCTTTGACGCAGTTCTCGTCCACGTTGGGGTTGGGGAGTTCCACGGAGGGTATTTGCTTCTGGAGCTCCATCAGCGGCTGACACAGTATTTTGAGGTTGGCGACGTGGGTGGTCATCGCCTTGTGGAGGTTCTGGTTGGAGTCGTTGGCTTTGTTGTGGGCTTCGCGGTACTTGGAGGCTTCCCGGGATAGGTCCGTCGCGATTATGCTCGGGGGGCGCTTGCCCATTAGTTCTTGGTACTCTTTTTCTGACTGCTCTTCTTGTTTGAGGAGCTCCTGGATTTCGTTGAGCATGGACTCGACTTCGTGGTAGCTGTTGGAGAGCTTCCCCATCGCGGCGACTAAGTCCTGGGTGGCTGTGGGTTTAGCGCTGATGGCGGCAGCTCGGTCCACGAGGTCCTGCGACAACCCGGTGGCCTGCCGCATCTGCAACAAACGCACGGTAAAATTCATTTTTGAATTCAAGTTTACCGCGCACCTGCGTGAACACGTCCAGCTGCAGCGACGACATGAACTCCGCCAGCGCTTGGTCCTTCATCTCCACCAGCTCCCCCAGCTGCCTCAGCTTCTGCGCCTTCTTCTCGCTGTACAGCGACGACGCCTCGTGCGCCTCCATGGGTACCAAGCGCGCGAAAATGTCCGGCCCCGAGACCTCGACGTCGTTCACGTTGAACGCGATCCCTTTAACCAAGGAGGCCCCCTTGACTTCCTGGAGCGCGTGCTTCTCCGGCACCTCCTCGTGGTAAATGAACTCGTTCTCGTTCTTGGCCGCCTTTCGCTTGCCCTCGATCACGTCCGACGTAAAAGCTATAGACTCAGAAAAATCCTGCGGAAAGTAGAGCGGTCCTAGCGCAGTCCTCACTGTCGTCATACTCACTTTCTGCTGCTTCAACCCAGCTACCTTACGCGCTTCGTCGAGCTGCTCGGACGCGGCCTGGTAGAAGGCGACGCGTTCGCCCATCTTTTGCTGCTCTTCGGCCTGCTGGCCTTGGAAGAGGAGCGCGATGGCTTTGTAGTAGACGGACTTGAAGGAGAGGTATTTCGACCACTCCTTGGTGGTTTTGCCGCCGATGAAGTTGCTGAAGGAGCTCTCGCCGTCGCCGACGGTGAGGAGCGACAGGGAGCGTTTGTAGTGGTCCACCACCTGGACGGCGACCTTGGCTGAAATTTAAAAGCGTCAGTTGGACGTGGGGGCGGCCGACGGAAATTACCCGTGATCGTCGCCTTGCGGTTATCCATCATGCTCTTTTCGAGAATGCACTCCTGCGCCTGCGCCAAGCAGACCTGCTGCATGAAGTGGATAATCTCGACGGAGGAGATGTAAGGGATCATTTGATAATACGATTCTTTGATGGTCTGAAAATTTCAAACTATGACTTGATGACAAACAGACAGACAGACAGACAGACCTGGAAAGCCCACGCCGCGCACTGGAAATGTGTGCACGCCATCTTCAACCCGTCGGGCGTAGCCCGACTATCGAGGGCCCCCAGCTGCGTATGCACAGCCCCAATATTATACAAAATACACATCATTTCAAACCGAATATCCTGGACGCTACACTGCAAACTTGTGTAGTTATCCTTCCACGAAAAAAACACCGCTGCCGCTTGGTACTCGTGCATGGGAAACCGCGACTTGAGAAAGTGCAGCTGGCAGTAGTATTTTTTCAATAGTTGACACCCCGTCACATCTATGGGGGCTCGTAACGCGGCGCTACGCAGCGACTCCAAGTTGTTGATTTCCGTGCCATAGGACTCCGGGTCTTCGTTGTAGAAGCTTGCAATGTACTGGAACAACAAAGCAGTGACAAGGGGGCCCCAATTTCGATTTTAGGGTGGCTACCTGTTTCAGGGCTGGTCCAAACTGTGCCGGTTCGGAACTGTACTTTAATTCAAAGCTGATCATGGGTAATTTGGGCATAGCCTCCATCGTGCTTGTTTTTGTTTTGTACTGAGGAATGAATCACGAATCGATAGGAGGGGAGCTGAAACGAGGGCGCGTTATGGGGGCGACGTAATCAGAAAAAATTACCTTGTTTGAGGGTTAAAATTCACATTTGAGACGAATTCAGAGCGCGAAAACGCAACGCAAAATTTCTCGCCACTAATAAAAACAAACACAACGCATTTTTATTAATTTTTTACCAAAATGACACATGACGTTTGGTTTAAATGACAAACGATGACTCAGTTTGGGGGAAAATGAACGCGCTAAACACAGGACGTGATCATCACTAACAATTTTTAAATAAACTTGAATTTGAGGCGTTATTAATTTTTTTGGACATTCTTTTTACTTGATTAGACTATTTGTTGCGATAATATCAAACAAAGTGACAATTGCAAACGCGCCAGTTTTTAAATACATGTCAAAATGGTACTTTTTCACCACAAAAAGAAAACAAAAATATAATTCGTTTTGTTGTGTAATGACTCAAAAAATTTCCCGTTTCGTAAAAAACCAATTTCCACCTCTACTTTCCGCCTTTGTTTACTGACAACGTCAATAATCACCTAACCTCACTTCCTCGCTCCATTTTCTCCTCTTCCGCCAGTTTTTCGCGAATTATGGCTTGAGCTATGGTACGTATTGCACAACGTTATTTGATTTCTCGCCGTGTCTCTACCCCTAATTCGTCGATTCCAGAGTCTTCCTGTCTCCCCCAGGACCCAACAATATGGCATCGAAGCAATCCCAGGAACTCTCCTACATCTCCAAAGCGGAAAACCTGAATAGACAAGTCGACCAGTACAGAAGTGACTTGAACATAGCCATAAGTGGCGCCGTCGAGCGAATAATCCGCGAGAATGAGCGCTTCCTGTCAGCCTTCTCCTCCGGTAGTTCTAGCAAAGAAATGATCATGAGGAGCTTGATGGAGTTTGCTGCGGAGCCGTCCAACGTCGATGAGTTCGCCGACATGATCGGGGACATCACGACGAATTTGCCTGACTTAGGTGCCTTAAATATGACCATAAGTGCTATCGTGGATGGGAGACAGTTCAGGGGGTTTGTCATGAGCTTGTTGGGGGTGTTTAAGGAGAATTTGGGGAAGGGGAAGGATGACAAGCAGAAATTCACCGGCGATGAGCTTATCTGGGAGATAAGTCAGACGGTGGCTGATTATGTCGCGGATTTGACGGTGGATTTTGTTTGGGATAAGGTGATTAATGAGGATGACGACGTGGAAACTTAATGTGGTATTCATTGGCTGTTATGACTTAATGTGACTTAAGAAATAAGTAGCTTTATTTTATTTAATTTTTGTTTGTTTTGTTGTACTTTTTAATATATTTTAATGTCTATAGGTTCTTGGGTGTTTTTATTATTATGAAGCTTTGTTCCTGCATTCGCTACAACTCGTTGCTTCCATTAATTAAAATTTAAATAACATAAGCAAATATATTTTGATTAAAAATTTATCATACTTATCATAACTTTAAAACATCTGCAAAATGTTGTTTTATAATTTTGATTTAAAAACGGTTGCAGATATCAAAAAACCGAGGCCGGATTTGAGTTCTAGAGCTCGAAATCTACGAGAAAATGTGTTTAGTTGAGTTTCTAAAATGTCAACATTTTAGCGAAATTTGAAGAAGGGGACCGTTAAAAAATTTCAATTTTCATTAAGTTGTCTAAAAATTATAAAAAAATTCAGGGACGTAGATCTCGACACGCCGATTCCAAAAATATAGCATGTTGATTTGTTACGAAGCAACATTTTTTAAAAAATCGCTGCGAAATGCGAATTTTTGAAAATTTCAAAAATTTCGATATTTTAACAGTCGATTCTGGAAAAAACGGTTGCAGATATCAAAAAACCGAGGCCGGATTTGAGTTCTAGAGCTCGAAATTTACGAGAAAATGTATTTAGTCGAGTTTCGGAAATGTCAAAATTTTTGCCAAATTTGAAGAAGGGGGGACCGTTAAAAGATTTCAATTTTCAAAAAGTTGTCCAAAAATTATGAAAAAATTCAGGGACGTAGATCTCGACTCAGCGATTCCAAAAATATAGCATCTTGATTTGTTACGAAGCAACATGTTTGAAAAAATCGCTGCGAAATGCGAATTTTTGAAAATTTCAAAAATTTCGATATTTTAACGGTGGATTCTAGAAAAACGGTTGAAATTATCAAAAAACCGAGGCCGGATTTGAGTTCCAGAGCTCGAAATCTACAAGAAAATGTATTTAGTGGAGTTTTTTCAATGTAAATTTTCTTGTGCTCAGTGCGGTAAGCTTTTAAAAAAACAATTGTATTACTTTTTTATGCACTGGAATTACACAAATCTGTATTTATTTTTCTGTTTTCAGATCGAGAAATGGGTGAAACAATAACCCTACTCCTCTATAATTTTGTAAAACTTTTACAAGATTTATTAAACAAATAATTAATGCCTACGTGTAAATAAGAATGTTTAATCTGAGCAAAAGACTTTCATATCTTGCTCAAGGCACTTCTGTTAGACATGTGTACACATAATTGGTACTGTTTTCGCATCAATAAATATATTTAAGTATAATTATATTTATTTATTTATGTAAGGTGGAATATATTTTAGTTGTGAGTTATTATTAGGTGATTTTAATTAATGATTTTAAACTTCCCGCTAAATAATCAAGCAATTGTCTAGGGATATCAAGTTCTGTTAGTGATTTGTGATTATGTTGGCAACAGTCAACTCATAAAATGGCTGCTTTCAATTTTACCAAGGATTTTGTGTCTGCGCAAGGGGAAGCCATTCTCCCTCTCCATATCTCTGGTTTGACCATGATGCGAAAATACGCTTATTGGAGGATATCTCATTTTCCAAAACTAGTCCTATCCTACCGAGTATTAGCCCCGCCCACCCGCCCTCTATTTTCTCAGACAGTATGGCAATTGCCAAAATCAGTCTTATCTTAGCAAGTGCTAGCCCCGCCCACCCGCCCCTTTTTTCTCACAGGATAGCTGTCTAGGATAGTTCTAGCATGTACTACCCTCTAAGAAGCGGTACTAGTACTTGCTAACATAAGTCTTATTTTGGCAAATAACATATCCTCTGAGAACATAGAGAACATAGGGGGCGGGAGGACGGCGCTAGTACTCGGTAGGATAGAACTAATTTTGGCAAATGACATATCCTTTGAAAAAATAGGGGGCGGGTGGGCGGGACTAGTATTTAGTAGCATAAGACTGATTTTGCCAAATGACATATTCTCGTCCCATGACAACCGACATTATTGTTAGTAATTGAGCGGACCGAGTAAATTTTGGTAATTTTGCCACTGTCGACGACAACTTTTAAAGTTAACAAGTTTTTACAAATTTAATACGAGCAAAATCAGTCTTATCTTAGCAAGTGTTAGCAACGCCCACCCGCCCCTATTTTCTCACAGGATAGCTCTCTAGGATAGTTCTAGCAAGTACTAGCCTCTGAGAAATTAAAGGGCGGGTGGGCGGGGCTAGTACTTGCTAACATAAGTCTTATTTTAGCAAATAAAATATCCTCTGAGGAAATAGGGAGCGAGTGGGCGGAGCTAGTACTTAGTAGGATAAGACTGATTTTGGCAAATGACATATCTTCTGAGAGAAGAGGGGGCAGGTGGGCTGGGCTAGTACTAATAGTAAGATAAGACTGATTTTGGCAAATGACATATTCTCTGAGAGAAGAGGGGGCTGGTGGGCGAGTCTAGTACTAATAGTAAGATAAGACTGATTTTGGCAAATGACATATCCTCTGAGAAGAGAGGGGGCGGGTGGGCGGGGCTAGTACTAATAGTAAGATAAGACTGTTTTTGGCAAATATCATATCCTCTGAGAAAATAGGGAGCGGGTGAGCGGAGCTAGTACTTGGTAGGATAACACTGATTTTGGCAAATGACAGATCTTCTGAGAAAAGAGAGGGCGGGTGGGCGGGGCTAGTACTAATAATAAGATAAGACTGATTTTGCCAAATGACATATTCTCTGAGAGAAGAGGGGGCTGGTGGGCGGAGCTAGTACTAAGAGTAAGATAAGACTGATTTTGGCAAATGACATATTCTCTGAGAGAAGAGGGGGCGGGTGGGCGGAGCTAGTACTAAGAGTAAGATAAGACTGATTTTGGCAAATGACATATCCTCTGAGAAGAGAGGGGGCGGGTGGGCGGAGCTAGTACTTTGTAGGATAAGACTGATTTTGGCAAATGACATATCTTCTGAGAAAAGAGGGGGCGGGTGGGCGGGGCTAGTACTTGGTAGGATAAGACTGATTTTGGCAGATGACATATCTTCTGAGAAAAGAGGGGGCGGGTGGGCGGGGTTAGTACTAATAGTAAGATAAGACTGATTTTGGCAAATGACATATCCTCTGAGAAAATAGGAGCGGGTGGGCGGTAGTAGTACTTGCTAACATAAGTCTTATTTTGGCAAATAATATATCCTCTGAGAAAATAGGGAGCGGGTGGGCGGAGCTAGTACTTAGTAGGATAAGACTGATTTTGGCAAATGACATATCTTCTGAGAAAAGAGGGGAAGGGTGGGCGGGGTTAGTACTAATAGTAAGATAAGACTGATTTTGGCAGATGACATATCTTCTGAGAAAAGAGGGGAAGGGTGGGCGGTGTTAGTACTAATAGTAAGATAAGACTGATTTTGGCAAATGACATATCCTCTGAGAAAAGAGGAGGAGGGTGGGCGGGAGTAGTACTTGGTAGAATAAGACTGATTTTGGCAAATGACATATCCTCTGAGAAAATAGGGAGCGGGTGGGCGGAGCTAGTACTTAGTAGGATAAGACTGATTTTGGCAAATGACATATCCTCTGAGAAAAGAGGGGGCGGGTGGGCGGGGCTAGTACTTGGTAGGATAAGACTGATTTTGGCAGATGACATATCTTCTGAGAAAAGAGGGGAAGGGTGGGCGGGGTTAGTACTAATAGTAAGATAAGACTGATTTTGGCAAATGACATATCCTCTGAGAAAAGAGGAGGAGGGTGGGCGGGTGTAGTACTTGGTAGAATAAGACTGATTTTGGCAAATGACATATCCTCTGAGAAAATAGGGAGCGGATGGGCGGAGCTAGTACTTAGTAGGATAAGACTGATTTTGGCAAATGACATATCCTCTGAGAAAAGAGGGGGCGGGTGGGCGGGGCTAGTACTTGGTAGGATAAGACTGATTTTGGCAGATGACATATCTTCTGAGAAAAAAGGGGAAGGGTGGGTGGGATTAGTACTGATAGTAAGATAAGACTGATTTTGGCAAATGACATATCCTCTGAGAAAAGAGGAGGGTGGGCGGGGTTAGTACTTGGTAGGATAAGACTGATTTTGGTAAATGACATATCCTCTGATTAGGAATGAAAAATTCATCACAATTGAAATCTGGGCGGGTGGGTGGGGCTTAACTTTTGTTTTCTATTTTAAAATATAGAGTTTTCTTTCAACACAGGATAGTTAAACATATTTTCAGTTTCTTGTTGGGAAAAGGAGACTTCGTATGTTAAGAAAAAATGAAGCAAATATAAGCCCCGCCCACCCACCCTTTCTCAATTGTGATGAATACTTTATTCATTGTTAGCTGAAGGGCGGCATTTAGCTGCAAAATCCTCATTTCTTTGCAAGAAATACCAGATAGAATATGTTTTTAAAAAGGTAGAATTTTCTAGAGAAATAATATGTTACAATTAAACTCCCTCTCCGCCCCTGATCTAATTAGAAATGAAAAACTCATCACAATTGAGATCGGGGGCGGCGGGTGGGTGGGGCTTAATTTTTGTTTTTTTTTAATATATAGAGTTTTCCTCAACAACAGGATAGTTAAACATGTTTTCAGTTTCTTGTTGGGAAAAGAAGACTTCGTATATTAAGAAAAAATGGAGTAAATATAAGCCCCGCCCACCCACCCATTCTCAGTTGTGACGAATGCTTTATTCATCGTGAGCTGAAGGGCGGAGTTTAGCTGCAAAATCCTCATTTCTCTACAAGAAATTCCCATATGAAATATCTTTTTAAAAGGGTAACATTTTTTAGAGAAATATTGATGTTATAATTAAACTCCGCCCTTCGCTCTGATTAGGAATGAAAATCTAGCCACAATTGAGATTGGGGCCGGGTGGGTGGGGCTTAATTTTTGCTTTTTTTTAATATATAGAATATTCTTTCAACAACAGGATAGTTAAACGTGTTTTCAGTTTCTTGTCTGGAAAAAAAGACTTCGTATATTAAGAAAAAAATGGACCAAATCTAAGCCCCGCCCACCCACCCCTTCTCAATTGTGATGAATGCTTTATTCATCGTGAGCTAGAGGGCGGAGTTTAACTGCAAAATCCTCATTTCTCTACGAGAAATTACCATATGAAATATTTTTTTAAAAGGGTAGAATTTTCTAGAGAAATAATATGTTACAATTAAACTCCGCCCCTCGTCTGATTATTAGGAATGAAAATCTAACCACAATTGAGATTGGGGCGGTTTGGTGGGGCTTTCAAAAGTGAAATTGAAAAATTATAAAATCGGAACATTCAAAAATTGAAAAATTGTGAAAATAAAGAAAATAAAAAACTGAAACGAAAAATTGCGATTGAAAAAAATTAAAAATTGAAAACTCGAGAAACTCAAATCGAAAAATTGCAAAATCTAGAAATTGGATTGAAAATTCAAAAATTGAAGAAAAAGTTCAAGTCAAATAAGCTGCGGGAATGTTATTTACGCCACTGCTTCTTACTTCATAGAGGTTATCAGAAAACAAAAAATGCAAAAAAAAAGATAATTTTTCAGAAAAGTGAGATTGGCTGCACTTCAGGGACGAGGGAAGTTCCGTCGAAATAACTTTCGACCAATTTTTTAGTGTCAAATCTGCCAGTTGTTGGTTTGCAACCAAGAAAACAAAAATCACTATGAAATAAAATCTACGCAAATCCTATCGGACTTGCCATGACCTGATTTGATCTGACTTGCCAGTGTCTGACTAGATCTGACCCGATCTTCAATGATCTGACTCGATTTTACCTGGCATAAACTCACCTGCGCCGTTCTGGACTACACTTGACCTGACTTGCCATGACCTGACTAGTGCTTGGGAAGATAAGACTGATTTTGGCAAATGACCTATCTTCTGAGAAAATACGGGGCGGGTGGGCGGGACTAGTGCTTGGTAAGTTAAGACTGATTTTGGCAAATGACATATCCTCTGGGCAAACAGAGGGCGGGTGGGTAGGCCTAGTATTTGTTAAGATAAAACTGATTTTGCCCCTCTTAATTTTGTAAAAACTTGTGAAATTTAAAGGGGTTAAATTCCAAATTTCCATAGTTAAATTCCTAAATCTACCCCAAATGTGCAAAATATGGTGAGTTTTTTACGAGTGATTTATCATTGCATTCATAGTTTTTAGATTTGCTTATACAGGTGGCTCAAAAAAAATTAATGAATGTGTCAATGTATTTTATTGATTAAATCAGGAACGGCTTACTCCATTTTCCCAGAAAATTTTGGCAATATTGTACTGTTATTTTTAGTATTACACTGCACCAATTCAAGTTGATATACTTTAGGTGAGAGGGAAGTTCTGTCGAAACAGATATAAACACAACCTTGTACTTGACATGTTACGTGTTACGTGCCGACCAACGGTAACCAATGGGTCCAAAACGACCAAACGGATTTGACCAGGTCATCGCGAAAATACGCTTATTGTAGCGTCATTAAAGCGTATTTATCACAAAAAATCGTCGTATTACAATCGATATTCGCTTGTATTGTTAGTAATTGGAGGAAAACGAGTAAATTTTGGTAATTTTGCCACCCCCGGTGACTATTCATCGATTGGGTGGAATTAAAAAAACGGTAGGCTAGGCAACCCAACATACTCGTTCGCGTTTTTCCGTTTGCCTCCCTACTTGTTGATCGGCGGTTCTCGACCTCTCCCGGCCGCCGTAAAAAATGTTTTTTTCGGCGCTCGCCGTCCCCGGCCGCGCGGCGTCGGCGCTGCCGCCCCCTGGTGCCCCAGTGGCGCACTGCCCCCACGCACCGCACGCACGTGCGTGCGCCCCGGTTCGCGGCTCCGCTAGGCCGCACCGCGACGTTGCGCACTCTTCCGCTTCTGACAAAAAACTTGATCCAAGGTAAAATTTGACATGCGCCGATAGGTGCAAGACCGAGTGCCAGTGTACAAAACTAGAGAGGAATAAAATTGATTGTTTTAACAGAGAAATGCATCTCGACACTGGCAAATTCTCTCTTAAACTCGTACCTAACTAAATACCTAAGTAAATGTTGTGATAATTGTGATAAATGATAGGTTAGAATAAATTCGCGGCAACCGCGATTCCCAGTCGCTAAATAATAACAATTCCATTGTACCTGAATCGCTGTGTTTTTAATTTTATGGAGGGTTAGCGGAGGAGACGTCGTCAGGTGAGTCCTTTGTTTGCGCCCTGCATGTCTTCGGATTCACTTTCACCCGCCGCATCCGCCAATCGCCGCCGCCGCCGCCGCAGCATAACCTTCAAACCGCCAAGGCTGCCGCGATCTTTCTTTTCCGATCGCAGCCTTCGCCGTAATCGCGGTATTGTGCCCCGGCCAGTGGCGTGCGTCCGACAAGGACGTGTCACCGGGATGTGTGTGTGTGTGTATGTGTGTTACATAGATGCCTGGCGCATATGCATGCTACCTAACTATTGATTGACTCATTGACTGCCGTGTAATAGCGAAGAGCAAAATAGCTAATCAGCTAAGCGACCCTCGAGCACGCTCGTGCATAGCTGGCGGAGCGGCGACGTTGCCGGACCGATAAAACACCTCTTACTTATTTACGAAACGGCCAGATATAATTGGGGCCCGCACGCATAAATTACAATACATTTTCGCGGAAGGAGGCGAACTCGAACATCTGCAACTATTTCGTTTACGCGGAACGCATCGCCGGGGCCGAACGACACCACTTTTCCGGTTTCTGCATCCCGGGGGAACATGGACAAGTCGGAGGAGGAACGGGGGACATAAAAAGGACTCGGAACGACCGACGGGGAAGATGGGGACATACATCACATTACTTCCGAGCGCGGAGTTTACTAAAAAACTCCCAAAACGTCGCTTTTTGGGGATTCATGAAAGCATCCACTGTACAGACGTACCGTTTACCGAATAGATGGACCGATCACGTGCTCTTCACGTGTCCAACCTTACACAAATTATTTTTGCCTGTTTATATGTTCCTTGATTTTGAAATAAGATATAGTATGATCCGAAGTGTTTCTCATCAGGAGTGAACATCGAATACAAATTGACAGAAGAGTAAAAATTTAAATAATAAAGCAACCATTAGTCTAATGTAAATTATTTCAAGGCATTTTAATCGAAACATTATTATTATTAGGTTGCATTATTCAGAACGAATTATATTGTCATTGCGGATGTTTTTATCGCGTAATAACAAGTTTTAAATTTTAAATTACATAAAAGTGACAGTAAAAATCACAAGTTTTGTGGTGAACTAATGGACGATTTGGCATACAAAGCCACTTAATGGAGGTAGTATTAATGCTTCATCAAAATAAAAAAAAAACACAATTTTGTTGTACGAAATTCTGAAATGATTCGTCCCGATTTATAATCAAAGGTTTTCCATTTCACAACAAAGTAAGAGTTTTTAAAAAGACTGTTTTACAGAAAATGTATAAAATAAAACATGTTTCAGTGCCCATAGATTCAATGAGCGTTTATATGAATATCAAGTTTAGTTTGTAAAACAATAATAAGATTACTGGCCTATTGCTTAATCCATGGAGTGGGAGTTAAGCACTCTTAAAAAATAATAATCAGTACAAAACACTTTAAAATAACCATTTCTTACAAAATAAGGAAATTTAGAAAGTGTGTATACAAGCACATCGTGAAGATAACTAGCAAAACATACAGGACTTAAAACATAGCCTTGTAGAACTCCTGAACAAATAATAATCAACGATTGATGTATTTAAAATGAGTTGAATGTTCCACAAAAATATACTCCCATACTGCACATCATCACAGTTTTTTTATTGGTCAAATTAAAAACGAGTCAGTTACTCCATTTTCTCGAGAATGTTAGAAAACGCACGTCTTTATACATACAATAATGATAAAATAAGAATCGTAATGTTCATAACATTTTGTTCGATTGTGGTTTAATTAATAATTTTAGTTCTCTGTTTTCCCTTTTTCTATATACGAAGTCGTCTTTTCCCAACAAGAAACTGAAAACATGTATAACTATCCTGTTGTTGAGGAAAGCTCTATATATTAAAAAAAAACAAAAATTAAGCTCCACCCACCTGCTGCCTCGATCTCAATTGTGACGAGTTTTTCATTCCTAATTAGACGAAGGCGGAGTGGAGTTTAATTGTAACTTATTATTTCTCTAGAAATTTTACCCTTTTAAAAACATATTTCATATGGTAATTTCTTGTAGAGAAATGAGGATTTTGTAACTAAACTCCGCCCTTCAGCTCACGATGAATAAAGCATTCGTCACAATTGAGAAGGGGTGGGTGGTGGGGCTTGTATTTTGTCCATTTTTTCTTAATATACGCAGTCTTTTTTTCCCAACAAGAAACTGAAAACACTTTACCCTTTTAAAACATACATATTTCATGTGTTAATTTCTTGTACAGAAATGAGGATTTTGCGACTAAACTCCGCCCCTTTGGCTCACGATGAATAAAATATTCATTACAATCGAGAAAGGGTGGGTGGGCGGGGCTTATATTTTGTCCATTTTTTCAATACACGAAATCTTCTTTTTCCAACAAGAAACTGAAAAACTGTTTAACTATCCTGTTGTTGAAGAAACTTTATATATTAAAAAAAAAAAAAAACAAAAATTAAGCTCCACCCACCTGCCACCTCGATCTCAATTGTGTGTTTTTCATTCCTTATTAGACGAGGGGCGGAGTGGTAGTTTAATTGTAACATATTATTTCTTTATAAAATTCTACCCTTTTAAAAACATATTTCATATGGTAATTTCTTGTAGAGAAATGAGGATTTTGCAACTAAACTCCGCCCTTTGGCTCACGATGAATAAAATATTATTACAATTGAGAACGGGTGGGTGGGCGGGGCTTATATTTTGCCTGTTTTTTCTTAATATACGAAGTCTTTTTTTCCCAACAAGAAACTGAAAACACTTTACCCTTTTAAAACATATATATTTCATATGTTAATTTCTTGTACAGAAATGAGGATTTTGCAACTAAACTCCGCCCCTTTGGCTCACGATGAATAAAATATTAATTACAATTGAGAACGGGTGGGTGGGCGGGGCTTATATTTTGCCTGTTTTTTCTTAATATACGAAGTCTTTTTTTCCCAACAAGAAACTGAAAACACTTTACCCTTTTAAAACATACATATTTCATATGTTAATTTCTTGTACAGAAATGAGGATTTTGCAACTAAACTCCGCCCCTTTGGATCACGATGAATAAAATATTCATTACAATTGAGAAAGGGTGGGTGGGCGGGGCTTATATTTTGTCCATTTTTTCTATACACGAAATCTTCCTTTTCCAACAAGAAACTGAAAAACTGTTTAACTATCCTGTTGTTGAAGAAAACTATATATATTAAAAAAAAAACAAAAATTAAGCTCCACCCACCTGCCACCTCGATCTCAATTGTGTGTTTTTCATTCCTAATTAGACGAGGGGCGGAGTGGTAGTTTTAATTGTAACATATTATTTCTTTAGAAAATTCTACCCTTTTAAAAACATATTTCATATGGTAATTTCTTGTACAGAAATGAGGATTTTGCAACTAAACTCCGCCCCTTTGGCTCACGATGAATAAAATATTAATTACAATTGAGAACGGGTGGGTGGGCGGGGCTTATATTTTGCCTGTTTTTTCTTAATATACGAAGTCTTTTTTTCCCAACAAGAAACTGAAAACACTTTACCCTTTTAAAACATACATATTTCATATGTTAATTTCTTGTACAGAAATGAGGATTTTGCAACTAAACTCCGCCCCTTTGGATCACGATGAATAAAATATTCATTACAATTGAGAAAGGGTGGGTGGGCGGGGCTTATATTTTGTCCATTTTTTCTATACACGAAATCTTCCTTTTCCAACAAGAAACTGAAAAACTGTTTAACTATCCTGTTGTTGAAGAAAACTATATATTAAAAAAAAAACAAAATTAAGCTCCACCCACCTGCCACCTCGATCTCAATTGTGTGTTTTTCATTCCTAATTAGACGAGGGGCGGAGTGGTAGTTTAATTGTAACATATTATTTCTTTAGAAAATTCTACCCTTTTAAAAACGTATTTCATATGGTAATTTCTTGTAGAGAAATGAGGATTTTGCAACTAAACTCCGCCCCTTTGGCTCACGATGAATAAAATATTCATTACAATTGAGAACGGGTGGGTGGGCGGGGCTTATATTTGTCCATTTTTTCTTAATATACGAAGTCTTCTTTTCCCAACAAAAAACTGAAAACAATTTAGCCTTCTAAAACATACATATTTCATATGTTAATTTTTTGTACAGAAATGAGGATTTTGCGACTAAACTCCGCCCCTTTGGCTCACGATGAATAAAATATTCATTATAATTGAGAACGGGTGGGTGGGCGGGGCTTATATTTGTCCATTTTTTCTTAATATACGAAGTCTTCTTTTCCCAACAAAAAACTGAAAACAATTTAGCCTTCTAAAACATACATATTTCATATGTTAATTTTTTGTACAGAAATGAGGATTTTGCGACTAAACTCCGCCCCTTTGGCTCACGATGAATAAAATATTAATTACAATTGAGAACGGGTGGGTGGGCGGGGCTTATATTTTGCCTGTTTTTTCTTAATATACGAAGTCTTCTTTTGCCAACAAGAAACTGAAAACACTTCACCCTTCTAAAACATACATATTTCATATGTTAATTTTTTGTACAGAAATGAGGATTTTGCAACTAATCTCCGCCCCTTTGGCTCACGATGAATAAAATATTCATTACAATCGAGAAAGGGTGGGTGGGCGGGGCTTATATTTTGTCCATTTTTTCTATGCACGAAATCTTCTTTTTCCAACAAGAAACTGAAAAACTGTTTAACTATCCTGTTGTTGAAGAAAACTATATATATTAAAAAAAAAAAAACAAAAATTAAGCTCCACCCACCTGCCACCTCGATCTCAATGTGTGTTTTTCATTCCTAATTAGACGAGGGGCGGAGTGGTAGTTTAATTGTAACATATTATTTCTTTAGAAAATTCTACCCTTTTAAAAACATATTTCATATGGTAATTTCTTGTAGAGAAATGAGGATTTTGTAACCAAACTCCGCCCTTGAGCTCACGATGAATAAAATATTCATTACAATTGAGAACGGGTGGGTGGGCGGGGCTTATATTTGTACATTTTTTCTTAATATACGAAGTCTTCATTTCCCAACAAGAAACCGAAAACACTTTACCCTTCTAAAACATACATATTTTATATGTTAATTTCTTGTACAGAAATGAGGATTTTGCAACTAAACTCCGCCCCTTTGGCTCACGATGAATAAAATATTCATTACAATCGAGAAAGGGTCAGTGGGCGGGGCTTATATTTTGTCCATTTTTTCTATATACGAAGTCTTCTTTTCCCAGTAAGAAACTGAAAACATGTTTAACTATCCTGTTGTTAAAGCAAAACTTTAGATATTAAAAAAAACAAAAATTAAGCGGCTTCCCGCCCACCCACCCCTTCTCAATTGTTATAAATATAAACCTCATTTCTGTACAAGAAATTAACATGAAATATGTTTTGAAAAGAGTAGAATTTGACAATTAAACTCCGCCCGTTGGTCTGATTAGGAATGAAAATCTAATCACAATTGTCTTTCAACAACAGGATAGTTAAACATATTTTGAGTTTCTTGTTGGGAAAAGAAAGAAGACTTCGTATTTTAGAAAACTGGACAAAATATAAGCCCCGCCCACCCACCCATTTAAAATTGTGACGAATGCTTTATTCGTCGTGAGCTGAAGGGCGAAGTTTAGCTGCAAAATCCTCATTTCTCTACGAGAAATTACCATATGAAATATGTTTTTTAAAAGGGTAGAATTTTTTAGAGAAATTTTGATGTTACAATTAAACTCCGCCCTTTGGTCTGATTTGGAATGAAAATATAGCCACAAATGAGATTGGAGCGGGTGGGTGTGGGGCTTAATTTTTGTTTTTGATTTAATGTTATATAGAATTTTCTTTCAATAACACGATAGTTAAACATGTTTTCAGTTTCTTGTTGGGAAAAGAAGATTTCGTATATAAAGAAAAAACGGACAAAAATATAAGCCCCGCCCACCCACCCATTCTCAATTGTGACGAATGCTTTATTCATCGTGAGCTGAAGGGCGGAGTTTAGCTGCAAAATCCTCATTTCCCTACGAGAAATTACCATATGAAATATGTTTTTAAAAGGGTTGAATTTTCTAGAGAAATAATATGTTACAACTAAACTCCGCCCCTCGTCTGATTACGAATGAATAACTTATCAAGTCATCACTCAGCTTAATCTTTGTTTTTTTTTCTTTGTAGCCATAGTTTTCTTTCAAAAGTGAAATTGAAAAAACAAAAAATTATAAAATCGCAACATTCAAAATTGAAAAATTGTAAATATAAAGGAAATAAAATCTGAAACGAAAAATTGCGAATGGAAAAATTAAAAATTGAAAACTCGAGAAACTCAAATCGGAAAATTGCAAAATCTAGAAATTGAATTGAAAAGTTGAAACATTAAAAAATTAAAATTTAATCTTCAAAACTCGAAAAAATAACAAAAAACTGAAAATTTGAAGAAAAAATCACGTCAAATAAGCTCTGGGAATGTTATTGACGCCACTGGTTTTTACTTCATAGAGGTTTTCAGAAAAAAAAATTGCAAAAAAAAGATAATTTTTCAGAAAATTGAGATTTATTTGGCTGCACTTCAGGGGCGAGGGAAGTTGTGTCGAAATAACTTTCGACCAATTTTTTAGTGTGAAATCTGCCAGTTGTTAGTTTGCAACCCAAGAAAACAAAAATCACTATGAAATAAAATCTACGCCAATTTTAACTTTACGGAAGCCATTTCGACATAAACTAATCCTATCGGACTTGCCATGACCTGATTTGATCTGACTTGCCAGTGTCTGACTAGATCTGACCCGATCTTCAATGACCTGACTCGATTTTACCTAGCATAACCTCACCTGCCCCGTTTTGGACTACACTTGACCTGACTTTCCATGACCTGACTTACCCGACTTGACTCATCATGACCTGACTAAATTTTACCTGGCCTGATTTGATCTGACTTGCCGTGACCTAACTTGATCTTCCTGTTATGCGCTGTTATGACCTGCTTTGCCATGACCTAACTAGACCTGACCTGACTTGACTTGACTTGACTTGGATTGGAAAGAAATTGTTTTTGAAAAGTTCGCAGTCTTTCTGTTTCCCCAATTTATAAATAAGTCTGTCAAATCAAGATAACGAATACGTTTCTGAAAAATGTTCGAGACTTTCCCTCTGGAAAGCAAAGCCCGATTTCTGGCGTCTCGATTAAAGGAAAGAATCCTCTGGAACGTGGTGCTCGAGTGTGCCAATACCGGTTGCCGAATAATGGCTTGGAGGCATACTTTAGATTTAATGGTTTCGTGGTCTTTTGTTATAATATTGGGTTCTTTCAGCAACTAAAACAACGACGTAATCCGTCAGATCGGCGATTCTTCATCGATTTGTCACTGTGGAGTCTAAAGACAGTCTTTTTCATGGCGGAAATTGAAAACCTTCCAGTCCTTTTGTTTTATTTCAATATAATGTGTATCGATGGGGCTTCTGTGAAAATGTGAAGGTGATTTGAATGTTGTGGTTTTTTGGCACTGCGACTAAACATTAGGTCAAGCGCAACTGAGAACAGAGAGCGACAAGACAACGATTTCAGTCGATTCTTTATTAAAAAATATCTAAATAAATGTTTAGTGGAAAATATGTGCAGAATTACTCAAAAATTCATTTCTATCAAGCAATCTCTGTAAAAAAATCCATTTTCAGTAATTTAATTCTGTTCATGAAAGCTTTCAAGATTAAATTTCCGTCTGACTATGATTCTACTTACTTACATAACGTTGTTTGTAATAATACAAATTTTCCGATAAATTTCATTATACGAGACTTGTCATGACCTGACTTAACCTCCAAATCCCGTTCTCCCCTCCACTTTCCTTATTTACAAGCGCATAGCGCCCAAATTCGATTACAATCACCCTTTGTGGCCCCAAATTCCTCCAACATTCCAACATTCCCCAAACCCCGCCAGAAATCACTTAGCGAATTTTTTCACCTCGTTAACGACCGCCCAAACCCCGAATTAAATAAACCCCGAATTTGATTTCTTCATAACACCTGTCGACCCCAGCCATCCCCAGCCGCGACCTTGACACCCGCCGGCCTCATCAAGCCCAACTGTCATCACCAGGCCAATTTTTC
The DNA here is from genome assembly GCA_022388445.1 of Zophobas atratus. Classification (NCBI taxonomy): domain Eukaryota; kingdom Metazoa; phylum Arthropoda; class Insecta; order Coleoptera; family Tenebrionidae; genus Zophobas; species Zophobas atratus. The sequence goes on along the minus strand of CM039445.1, from coordinate 4,527,334 downwards.
ACCGCCGGCGAAAGTTCCGAAGACTTTCGATAATTTGGCCAGGTGCCAAAACGGGCGCTCGTCCAGAGGCGTGCGGTCCTAATCGAATCGGCGCTAATTAGGGATTGTAAATCGCACGGAAAATATCCATAAATGTTGAAAAGGGGTGAATTCGACGTTTTACGGGCGGGATTTACGAGCCGGTGATAAATCAACATGAAAAGTGTTTCTGTAGTGTTAATCGGAAATTCTAAAGACGGTGCTCAATTTTCCGCAGCCGTGGCATAAAGTGCAAGATATCATCTTTGTTAAAGCAATTCGCCAAGACGGATGTTTTCGCAGAGCTATTTCTGTAAATGAAAAAGAACTGCTGGGAATTTTATATGTTCGCGTTTTGCACACAGTTTACGAAAGAAAGCGAAATTTTGAAGGTTCGCTGTAGCACCATTAAGGGAGATTAGGATGTCTTTTAAGAAAAATTTTATAAATCATCGATTTTTGGAAAATAATCAGGGTTTCTTATCAAAACGGGATAACAGGTACGTATTTTAGGACAATGTTAATTGATGTCAAACTTCGTAAAATTATGGACTTAACTATTAAATTTTAAATTTGTGTTTTGAAAATTGTTCTTGCAAAATATATAAGGACAATTTATTTTACATTAATCAAAATTGACTTAAAATACAAATTTGAAATATCCCAAAGATTTGTGATAAAATTAAACGTGTAAAAAATTTAAACCGACCATCTATTGCAAATGGAAAAATTTCGCCAATTTTTTTTCGATTTCGCCAAAATTAAAAACACAAAATATTCAAATTAATTGACGAACTGCATAACCATTGTTGTTGTTACCTAAATAGATAATTCAAAGATATTCACACGTAAAACTTGTTCACTAACCCCTGAATTTTCAACTTTTTCAAAAATTTCGTCAAAATCTGTGAGTTTTTTTTAAGAGCACACCTCTAGTAAATAACGTAAGGCGAAACGTGGTTTCTGTTGTCAGAAATGTACTAATTACGTGCTTCAGTTTTCCAACTCGTCTATCAAGTTAGAGAATTTACCCTTGTCGTGGTCAAAATTTCGTAAATGTGGATCAAATTTTAAAAACTATTTTCTGTAAAAGAAAAAGCACTGGAATTTTCAACTATGTACGCGCTTGCATCACAGTTTGACGAAAAAACATTTCGAAAAATTTTGGATGTGTTCGCTGTAGCTGCATTAAGATAAATGATTTTCAAAATTTCGTCAAAATACAGATTTTGGAAAAATCGAAAATGTCTTCAACGGCGTGATAACAAGGTAATTAATCTTACGTTGTCCTCAAAGTGTATAATTATAGCAACTACATTTGGTACTCTAACTATTAAATTTACAAATTGGTATTTTTGAAAATTTCGTCAAAATATGATAAATCGGAAATTGTTTTAATAAAACAAATATGTACTAAGATACACGTAAAGTCTAATATACCAACAATTTAGACAAAATTTACCCATTAAAAACTAAACAACATCGGAACAAGAAAATTTCGCCAATTTTTTTTCGATTTCGCCAAAATTAAAAACACAAAATATTCAAATTAATCGACGAACTGCTATAACCATTGTTGTTGTTACCTAAATAGATAATTCAAAGATATTCACACGTAAAACTTTCACTAACCCCTGAAATTTTCAACTTTTTCAAAAATTTCGTCAAAATCTGTGAGTTTTTTTTTAAGAGCACACCTCTAGTAAATAACGTAAGCGAAACGTGGTTTCTGTTGTCATAAATGTACTAATTACGTGCTTCAATTTTCCAACTCGTCTATCAAGTTAGAGAATTTACCCTTGTCGTGGTCAAAATTTCGTAAATGTAGATCTAATTTTAAAAACTATTTTTTGTAAAAGAAAAAGGACTGGAATTTTCAAGTACTGTACGCGCTTGCATCACAGTTTGACGAAAAAACATTTCAAAAAATTTTGGATGTGTTCGCTGTAACTACATTAAGAAAAATGATTTTCACAATTTCGTCAAAATACAATTTTTGGAAAAATAAAAAATGTATTCAACGGCGTGATAACGAGGTAATTAATTTTACGTTGTCCTCAAAGTGTATAAATTATAGCAACTACATTTGGGAATCTAACTACTAAATTTACAAATTGGTATTTTTGAAAATTTCGTCAAAATATGATAAATCGGAAATTGTTTTAATAAAACAAACATGTACTAAGATACACCTAAGTCTAATATACCAACAATTCAGACAAAATTTACCCATTAAAAACTAAACAACATCGGACACAAGGAAAATTTCGCCAATTTTTTTCGATTTCGCCAAAATTAAAAACACAAAATATTCAAATTAATCGACGAACTGCATAACCATTGTTGTTGTTACCTAAATAGATAATTCAAAGATATTCACACGTAAAACTTATTCACTAACCCCTGAAATTTTCAACTTTTTCAAAAATTTCGTCAAAATCTGTGAGTTTTTTTTTAAGAGCACACCTCTAGTAAATAACGTAAAGCGAAAACGTGGTTTCTGTTGTCATAAATGTACTAATTACGTGCTTCAATTTTCCAACTCGTCTATCAAGTTAGAGAATTTACCCTTGTCGTGGTCAAAATTTCGTAAATGTAGATCTAATTTTAAAAACTATTTTTTGTAAAAGAAAAAGGACTGGAATTTTCAAGTACTATACGCGCTTGCATCACAGTTTGACCAAAAAACATTTCGAAAAATTTTGGATGTGTTCGCTCTAGCTGCATTAAGATAAATGATTTTCAAAATTTCGTCAAAATACAGATTTTGGAAAAATAAAAAATGTCTTCGACGGCGTGATAACAAAATAATTAATTTTACGTTGTCCTCAAAGTGTATAAATTATAGCAACTACATTTGGGACTCTTAACTATTAAATGTACAAATTGGTATTTTTGAAAATTTCGTCAAAATATGATAAATCGGAAATTGTTTTAATAAAACAAATATGTACTAAGATACACGTAAGTCTAATATACCAACAATTCAGACAAAATTTACCCATTCAAAACTAAACAACATCGAAGACGAGGAAAATTTCGCCAATTTTTTTTCGATTTCGCCAAAATTAAAAATACAAAATATTCAAATTAATTGACGAACTGCATAACCATTGCTGTTGTTACCTGAATAGATAATTCAAAGATATTCACACGTAAAACTTTGTTCACTAACCCCTGAAGTTTTCAACTTTTTCAAAAATTTCGTCAAAATCTGTGAGTTTTTTTTTTAGAACACACTTCTAGTAAATAACGTAAGGCGAAACGTGGTTTCTGTTGTCATAAATGTTCTAATTACGTGCTTCAATTTTCCAACTCGTCTATCAAGTTAGAGAATTAACTCTTGTCGTGGTCAAAATTTCGTAAATATAGATCGTATTTTAAAAACTATTTTCTGTAAAAGAAAAAGCACTGGAATTTTCAAGTACTGTACGGTGCTTGCATCACAGTTTGACGAAAAAACATTTCGAAAAATTTTGGATGTGTTCGCTGTAGCTGCATTAAGATAAATGATTTTAAAAATTTCGTCAAAATACAGATTTTGGAAAAATCAAAAATGTCTTCAACGGCGTGATAACAAGGTAATTAATCTTACGTTGTCCTCAAAGTGTATAATTATAGCAACTACATTTGGGACTCTAACTATTAAATTTACAAATTGGTGTTTTTGAAAATTTCGTCAAAATACGATAAATCGGGAATTGTTTTAATAAAACAAACTTGAATTAAGATACACGTAAGTCTAATATACCGACGATTTAGACTAAATTTACCCGTTAAAAACTAAACGACATCGGAGACAAGGAAAATTTCGCCAATTTTTTTTCGATTTCGCCAAAATTAAAAACACAAAATATTGAAATTAATTGACGAACCGGATAACCATTGTTGTTGTTACCTAAATAGATAATTCAAAGATATTCACACGTAAAACTTGCTCACTAACCCTGAAGTTTTCAACTTTTTCAAAAATTTCGTCAAAATCTGTGAGTTTTTTTTAAGAGCACACCTCTAGTAAATAACGTAAGGCGAAACGCGGTTTCTGTTATCATAAATGTACTAATTACGTGCTTCAATTTTCCAACTCGTCTATCAAGTTAGAGAATTTACCCTTGTCGTGGTCAAAATTTCGTAAATGTGGATCAAATTTTAAAAACTATTTTCTGTAAAAGAAAAAGCTCTGGAATTTTCAAGTACTGTACGCTGCTTGCATCACAGTTTGAAGAAAAAACATTTCGAAAAATTTTGGATGTGTTCGCTGTAGCTGTATTAAGATAAACGATTTTCAAAATTTCGTCAAAATACAGATTTTGGAAAAATAAAAAATGTCGTCAACGGCGTGATAACAAGGTAATTAATCTTACGTTGTCCTCAAAGTGTATAAATTATAGCAACTACGTTTGGGACACTAACTATTAAATGTACAAATTGGTATTTTTGAAAATTTCGTCAAAATATGATAAATCGGAAATTGTTTTAATAAAACACATATGTACTAAGATACACGTGAGTCTAATATACCAACAATTTAGACAAAATTTACCCGTTAAAAACTAAACAACATCGGAGACAAAGAAATTTTCGCCAATTTTTTTTCGATTTCGTCAAAATTAAAAACACAAAATATTCAAATTAATTGACGAACTGTATAACCATTGTTGTTGTTACCTAAATAGATAATTCAAAGATATTCACACGTAAAACTTGCTCACTAACCCCCGAAATTTTCAACGTTTTCAAAAATTTCGTCAAAATCTGTGAGTTTTTTTTTAAGAGCACACTTCTAGTAAATAACGTAAGGCGAAACGTGGTTTCTGTTGTCATAAATGTACTAATTACGTGCTTCATTTTCCAACTCGTCTATCAAGTTAGAGAATTTACCCTTGTTATTGTCAAAATTTCGTAAATGTAGATCAAATTTGAAAAACTGTTTTCTATCAAAGGAAAAACACTGGAATTTTCAAGCACAGTTTGACGAAAAACATTTCTAAAATGTTGGATGTGTTCGCTGTTGTTGCGTTGAAATAAACGAATTTCAAAATTTCGCCAAAATGCGAATTTCAGAAAAATCAAAAATTTTTTCAACGATGTGATAACAAGGTAATTAATCTTTCGTTTTCATCAAGGTGTATAATTTATGGCAAGTGTGTTTGAAAGCCTAACCACTAATTTACAAATTGCTACTTTTGAAAATTTCGCCAAAATATGATAAATTGGAAACTGCTTTAATAAAACAAATGTGTCTTTAAACACAGACAAGTCTAATATACTAACAATTCAGACAAAAATTACGTGTTAAAAACTAAACAAACTTTGAGCCAAAGAAATATTCGTACAATAATTTTTTTTTTCAAAATTTCGCCAAAATAAAAAAAAACAAAATATTCAGATTTTAATAGACGATCTGCATGAATAGTGCTGATGTTACGTAAATAGACGATTCATAGATATTCACCCATAAAACTTGTTCTCTAACCGCTGAAAATTTCGACTTTTTCAAAAATTTCGTCAAAGTGTGTTTTTTTAATAGCACACACCTAGTAAACAACATTAGGCATAAACTGGATTGTGTTGTCATAAATGTACTAATTACCTACTTCAAATTTTCAACTCGTCTATCAAATTAGAGAATTTACCCTTGTTTTTGTCAAAATTTCCTAAATGTAGATCAAATTTGAAAAACTGTTTTCTATAAAAGAAAAAGCACTGGAATTTTCAAGCACAGTTTGACGAAAAACATTCCTAAAATGTTAGATGTGTTCGCTGTAGTTGCGTTGAGATAAACGAGTTTCAAAATTTCGCCAAAATGCGAATTTCAGAAAGATCAAAAATTTTTTCAACGATGTGATAACAAGGTAATTAATCTTTCGTTTTCATCAAGGTGTATAATTTATAGCAAGTGTGTTTGAAAGCCTAACCATTAAATTTACAAATTGCTACTTTTGAAAATTTCGCCAAAATATGATAAATTGGAAACTGCTTTAATAAAACAAATGTGTCCTTAAATATAGACAAGTCTAACATACTAACAATTTAGACAAAAATTGCCTTTTAAAAACTGAGAAGCCTTGGAGCCAAAGAAATTTTCGTAAAATTAACTTTTTTTCAAAATTTCGTCAAATAAAAAAAAAACAAAATATTCAGATTTAAATAGACGATCTGCATGAATACTGCTGATGTTACGTTAATAGATGATTCATAGATATTCACCCATAAAACTTGTTCTCTAACCGCTGAAAATTTCGACTTTTTCAAAAATTTCGTCAAAGTGTGTTTTTTTAATAGTACACACCTAGTAAACAACATTAGGCATAAACTGGATTGTGTTGTCATAAATGTACTAATTACCTACTTCAAATTTCCAACTCGTCTATCAAATTAGAAAATTTACCCTCGTTATTGTCAAAATTTCCTAAATGTAGATCAAATTTGAAAAACTGTTTTCTATAAAAGAAAAAGCACTGGAATTTTCAAGCACAGTTTGACGAAAAACATTTCTAAAATGTTGGATTTGTTCGCTATAGTTGCGTTGAGATAAAGGACTTTCAAAATTTCGCCAAAATGCGAATTTCAAGAAAATCAAAAATTTTTTCAACGATGTGATAACAAGGTAATTAATCTTACGTTTTCATCAAGGTGTATAATTTATAACAAGTGTGTTTGAAAGCCTAACCATTAAATTTACAAATTGCTACTTTTGAAAAATTTCGCCAAAATATGATAAATTGGAAACTGCTTTAATAAAACAAATGTGTCTTTAAACACAGACAAGTCTAACATACTAACAATTCAGACAAAAATTACGTGTTAAAAACTAAACAAACTTGGAGCCAAAGAAATATTCGTAAAATAATTTTTTTTTTCAAAATTTCGCCAACATAAAAAAAAACTAAATATTCAGATTGTAATAGACGATCTGCATGAATAGTGCTGATGTTACGTAAATAGACGATTCATAGATATTCACCCATAAAACTTGTTCTCTAACCGCTGAAAATTTCGACTTTTTCAAAAATTTCGTCAAAGTGTGTTTTTTTAATAGCACACACCTAGTAAACACAACATTAGGCATAAACTGGATTGTGTTGTCATAAATGTACTAATTACCTACTTCAAATTTCCAACTCGTCTATCAAATTAGAAAATTTACCCTCGTTATTGTCAAAATTTCCTAAATGTAGATCAAATTTGAAAAACTGTTTCCTATAAAAGAAAAAGCACTGGAATTTTCAAGCACAGTTTGACGAAAAACATTTCTAAAATGTTGGATGTGTTCGCTGTAGTTGCGTTGAGATAAATGAATTTCAAAATTTCGCCAAAATGCGAATTTCAGAAAAATCAAAAATTTTTTCAACGATGTGATAACAAGGTAATTAATCTTTCGTTTTCATCAAGGTGTATAATTTATACCAAGTGTGTTTGAAAGCCTAACCATTAAATTTACATATTGCTGCTTTTGAAAATTTCGCCAAAATATGATAAATTGGAAACTGCTTTAATAAAACAAATGTGTCCTTAAAAACAGACAAGTCTAACATACTAACAATTTAGACAAAAATTGCGTTTTAAAAACTAAACAACCTTAAAGCCAAGGAAATTTTCGTAAAATTAATTTTGTTTTTCGAAATGTCGCCAAAATAAAAAAACAAAATAATCAGATTTTCATCAGAGTAGTGCTGATATTATGTAAATAGATAATTCATAGATATTCACTCATAAAACTAATTCTCTAAATTTAAACTTAATCTTAGATAGACAAATTTTGACCTGAAATTTTTGACTGACGTAATTTGTATGTTTCAGTAATTTAAAATTCGATGAACTTCTTGTCTGACACGAAGCCTTGAACGAAATTAGAGAAATCTCAAGTAGATAGATTTCACTATAATTTTCGTCGTTTTGTTGTCTATGGATCCAGTAATTGCATGTGTTTAATGTCTATTCAATATGAAAGATATTATCTACAATGTTGTTTTGGGTACGTTGACGTGGATTGATGGTTCTTTACGCAATGTTCGTTAAAAATAAAGGTTTCGGGCATTTATGTCTTGTTAATTATTAATAAGAGATTATTCGCTGTGTTACGAATGAGAGATGAGAGAGCCTTTGTCTTTCCAACAAAATTATGCGAGAAAATCGCTTGGAAAATTATTCTTTTTCAAAAGTCTCTCCAATAATAAATACTGTTGTTTTGTTGTTGTATTTTATTATTAAAAAAAACAAAAACAAGTTAGTTTTTTGTTCGTTATTAACATAAAAGTTCTTTTAGTCCGTGCCACAAGTTCGCATTCGCTAGCGCGCGGCAAACTGTCACCTATTCAAGCGGCACATCAATAATAGCCCGCAAAAAACTGCAATAAAAAAATCACCCCTCCGCAGTAAACAAAAACCCGAAACCAGCCGTCACCGACTGCAGGCGGAAACCGCACGCACCGCCCCCCGGGGGGGCGGCGATCGACCGGGGGTGGGACGCCAGGTGGACGGCGCTACGCCGATGCATAATTTAGGAAAAAGAGCTCCTTGCGAGGACGTGTGACGTCAGCGATTGCCAGGGTTAATAAACTTGGGGCTGTTTAGGTCACTTTAGGCTGAGCGCGCGCTGGACGATTTTTTGAGGAGGAGGCGGCGGCGGCGGCGGCGGCGGAAGGAGTGATTAATGGTTTCGGCTTGGGGAAGTTTGACGCAAGTTGCACTGCAGATTTTTACGGCTGCACAAGTGCCCGCTGACCTACTTCCCGCGGGATCCGCTATTTATATACAGCGTGACCAAATTACGATTTTTTCAAGGTGATTTAATTCAAGCGGAGGGCTGCTAATGCGCTTTCGAAACGCTAAAAATATTGCTGCAGGTCTGAAAGGGGCTATTTCGGGAGAAGAGGTGTTTCGACATGGTTGCTGTGCTGCGGCGCGCTAGATTAGAAGATGTGGTTATGATAATGAATGGTTGTCGTGGTGTGGGTGGGGTGTTGGGATACTGGGATGGATGGGGTGAAGGAGCAGGTAGAAGTAATTTTAAAACATGTGGTCGGGGGTATTGATCGGGGGTTTGGCGAATCTGGGTGATATTTAAGATAGATTATATTACGGCCACAAACGGCTGGAACTGGAGCCATTAAAGGGAAATTTCGAATTCAGTGGACCTTTTTATACCCGATTTTTTATTGCAATGCATTTGCTATCTGAGAGTGATTTTTATGTATTAAAATTTCATAGTAAATAGAATTATATTTTGAATTTTCATAATTTTAAAATAGCGTTTTTTGATTCCTTGTCACATTAAATTTCAAAAACTATTCAAAATTTTGTGTTAGTTTTTTAACTGTAATATAACCAAACGCAACTAAAAAACTAAAACAAAATGTTGTATAATTTCTGAAACATGAGGTTATAAAGAATTTTAAAATTATGAAAATTGTGTATAAAATTTAAATCCAATTAATACATTGTCTCAAACATCGTTAATATATCTAACGAATCGCAAGAGACTCAAAATACGGCCTTGTAGAACTCCTGAAGATACGAACATTTTTCCCGACACACACACCTACTTCACACAGTGGTATCAACTGGTCAAATAAAATTAACCAACATGAATAAATGTAACACAAAATTTTTGAAGAAAATCTCTGAAAATTTAACACGTATTTAGTTTACAGATTTTTTTTTTCAGAATAATTAAACCATTTTCATAAAGTTTTAAGTCTTTAGTTGTGAAAAGAAGACGTGCAGTAAGAAAAACGGGACAAAATGACAACTTTAAAATGGTAAAATTTTGTAAGGAAATACAGATTTTGCAATTAAGCTCCGCCCCTTGGCTCACAACGAATAAAAAAAAATTATCACAATTAAGGTGGGGTGGGGGGCGGGGCGTATCTTTTGGCTTTTGTTTCTTTCTTAATATTCGTAATTTCTTTTCACAACAAGAAATTTAAATATGGTCAAAATGGTAAATCTTCCTAGCACAAATATATTTTTAAAAAGGCAAATATAAGCCCCGCCCACCCACCCTCATCTCAATTCGATGAATTTTTCATGCCTTGTCAAACCGAGGGGCGAGCGTAATTGCAAAATCCATATTTCCCTATAAAATTACTAATTTGATAAAGTTTGAAGTCTTAGTTGTGAAAGAACTACTACTAAGAGAACAAGAAAATGCAAGCCCCGCCTACCCGCTTTCCTGTATTTTTTAACTTTTTTTGCCCTTTTTTAAAAATATACGTAATTTTCTTTTCATGAAAAAAACTAAAAACAAGTTCAAAGTGGTAAAATTTTGTAGGGAAATACACATTTTGCAATTAAGCTCTGCCCTCTGGCCCACAACGAATAAAAAAAATCATCACAATTAACTGGGGTGGGTGGGCGGGGCTTATTTTTGGCTTTTGTTTCTTTCTTAAGATTCGTAATCTTCTTTCCACAACAAGAATTTTAAAATATGTCAAAATGGTAAATCTTCCTAGACAAATATATTTTTAAAAAGGCAAAATATAAGCCCCGCCCACCCACCCTCATCTCGATTCCGATGAATTTTTATTGCCTTGTCGAAACCGAGGGGCAGAGCGTAATTGCAAAATCCATATTTCCCTACAAAATTTACTAATTTGATAAAGTTTTAAGTCTTTGATTGTGAAGAGAAATGCAAGCCCTATCCACCCGCCCTATTTCAACTGTGATTTTTTTTATGCATGGGCAGGGCTTATATTTTCCCTTTTTTTTAAAATATACGTAATTTTCTTGTCATGAGAAAAAACTGAAAACAAGTTCAAAATGGTAAAATTTTGTAGGGAAATACAGATTTTGCAATTAAGCTCCGCCTCTGGCTCATAACGAATAAAAAAAATCATCACAATTAAGGTGGGGTGGGTGGGCGGGGCTTATCTTTTGACTTTTGTTTCTTTCTTAATATTCATAATTTTTTTTCCACAACAAGAAATTTAAAATGTGGTCAAAATGGTCAATCTTCCTAGACAAATATATTTAAAAAAGGCAAAATATAAGCCCCGCTCACCCACCCTCATCTCAATTCCGATGAATTTTTCATTCCTTGTCAAACCGAGGGGCGGAGCGTAATTTCAAAATCCATATTTCCTACAAAATTTACCAATTAGATAAAGTTTTAAGTCTTTGGTTGTGAAGAGAAAACTACGTACAGTAAGAAGAACAAGGGAAAATGCAAGCCCCGCCCACCCTCTCTATCTCAACTGTGATGATTTTTTATGCTTGGGGGGGCTTATATTTTGCCTTTTTTTTAAGTATACGTAATTTTCTTTTCATAACAAAAAACTGAAAACAAGTTCAAAATGGCAAAATGTTGTAGGGAAATACGGATTTTGAAATTAAGCTCCGCCCTCTGGCTCACAACGAATATAAAAAATCATCACAATTAAACTGGGGTGGGTGGGCGGGGCTTATCTATTGGGTTTTGTTTCTTTCTTAATATTCGTAATCTTCTTTCCACAACAAGAAATTTAAAATATGGTCAAAATGGTAAATCTTCCTAGACAAATATACTTTAAAAAAGGCAAATATATAGCCCCGCCCACCCACCCTCATCTCGATTCCGACGAATTTTTCATTCCTTGTCAAACCGAGGGGCGGAGCGTAATTTCAAAATCCACGTTTCCCTACAAAATGTACCACTTTGATAAAGTTTTAAGTCTTTGGTTTTGAAGACTAAACTACGTACAGTAGAAGAACAAGGGAAAATGCAAGCCCCGCCCACCGCCCTATCTCAACTGTGATGATTTTTTTTATGCATGGACGGGACTTATATTTGCCCTTTTTGTAAAATATATGTAATTTTCTTTTCATGACAAAAAACTGTAAACAAGTTCAAAATGGTAAAATGTTGTAAGAAAATACGGATTTTGCAATTAAGCTCCGCCGTCTGGCTCACGACGAATAAAAAAAATCATCACAATTGAAGTGGGGTGGGTGGGCGGGGCTTAACTTTTGATGTTTCTTTCTTTCTTATTATTCGTAATCTTCCTTCCACAACAAGAAATTTAAAATATGGTCAAAATCGTAAATCTTCCTAGACAAATAATTTTTAAAACGGCAAAATACAAGCCCCGCCCACTCACCCTCATCTCAATTCCGATGAATTTTTCATTCCTTGTCAAACCGGGGGGGGCGGGGCTTATTTGCTTTTCTTTCTTTCTTAATATCGAATCTCTTCCACAACAGAATTTAAATGTGGTCAATAGGTAAATTCCCAACAATATTTAAAAGGGAATATAAGCCCGCCACCATCCCTATCTCGAAGTCCCAAATTTTTGCCTTGTACGACAGCGATGCAAAATCCATATCCTACAAATTACTAATGATAAAGTTAAGTTTGATATGAAGGAAAATGCAAGCCCCACCCACCACCCCTATTCAACTGTGATGATTTTTTTATTATGGGCGGGCTTATATTTTGCCTTTTTTTAAAATATACGTAATTTTCTTTCATAAAAAAAAACTGAAAACAAGTTCAAATGGTAAAATTTTGTAGGGAAATACGATTTTGCAATTAAGCGCCCCCCTGGCATCACGACGAATAAAAAAAATCGTAACATTTAAGGGGGTGGGTGGGCGGGGCTTATCTTTATTGCTTTCTTAATATCGTATTTCTTCACAACAGAAATATAAACATATCAAAGTAATTTTCGTGAAAAACAAAGAATGTTAAAAAGCAAATATAACCCCCCCACCCGCCCTCAACTCAACTGTGATGATTTTTTGTATTGTCGTGAGTCGAAGGGCGGAGCGTAATTTCAAAATTTTATTTCTCTCAGAAATTACCAAATGAAACTGTTCTTAATCAAGGCGGTTTCGTTGAAAAAACTCAATGTATTATTATGCAAAAAAGCCAATAATTAAGCCCCAATTCAATTTTGATGAAGTTTTCATTCGTTGTCAGACCAAGGGGCGGAGCAACGATATCGTAAAAATATGAAAAGGGACTGAAGCATGGAAAAATAGGTTTCCCCTTTTTCTCTGTCTGTCGTCTGTGTCGATTTTTATTAGATAAATAATTATCTCCGAAACTACCGGACCGATTGTCGTAAAATTTTAAATGTGTGTTAGCAATATCGTGTCGATGGTAAAACGTCTACTAAAGTTTGTCTTTTCATCCCCACCAACAATTTGCGGACGGCTGTTTAACATTTTGCCTAGTAAATTAATACCATTTAAATTTGATAAAATTACATTTTTGTACCTCTGGTTAATGAATCCGCCTTGATTTTTACCTGTTGAAACGTCGCAATAAAATTTTCCAACAATCCTAGTTTAAAAATTTTAGTAAAAAGTTCCCATGATGAACCACTTCGAGTGACAGGTTTACATAATAATAAACCACGAAGAAAACTAAAAAATCCTCATTTAGGAATTTTTGAAAAAAATTCTGGTAGGCAAATAATTTTGAGGCGTTCGATTTTTTTTTATAGAATCGATAATAAATTTTCATTTTTGTGTTTTTAATGGCTACAAGATGATTAGTTTTTGGGAATTTAGGGGCTTCTCGTTCGTTTGGTTATGTATATTGCGTATCCAGAATTCCAGGGAGCGGTTTTAATTTATTCATTAGAATTCACATGTCTAGAACACGTCTAGAACAACGTATCAAACTTGATGTTCTGTAACTTGGTGATTTTTGGGTATAAACTGTATTACCCTACGGTAAACAGCCAACGTAAGCAAGCTTGTCGGGGTTGTGTTATGTCAGTAAACTGTTGCGTAATTTAATTTTTCTAATGCACCCTGAGCCCAAAACCCCGCACTAAAACTTCAAAATCGACAATTCCGAGCCTCTTGAAACCTTGCGTCACATTTTAGCCACTGGAAGTCAAAAATCGTGTCGCGAAACCCCGCAGAATACAAATGAGGCGCTTTGTTCGTTCCAGAAATTGGCAGAATCGGGGATGAATTAGGTTTTTTTCGATGAATTTTGGTCGATTTTGCGTAAAGAGGTCGTCGTGACTTTTCGGGGGTGCACCTGGGGGCGTCCCCGGGGCCCGTCCCCAATCCCCCCTGGCCACCCGGCCGTTATATAATTCGTTGCCAGGACGGGAGCCCGCTGCAAGGTCAGACCCGGCTCAATGAAAGTGACACAAACAGAGAAAGTGAAATGTCACCGGAGTGACGGCGCTCGGGGGCGGCGCGGGGCGAGACGGCCGCCAGGGTACCGCACAGCCTTGGCCCTTGAAAGCGTGGGCAGACGGCGAGGACGCGGAGGACGCGGGCGGCGGCGTCGAGTCGTCGCGCAGACACCTTGCACTCGCTCTGCAGCCCGCCCCCGCCGCCGCCGCACTGCGCCGCACTCTCAGGGTCGATCGTAAGCCTTCACTTTCCGTTTCTCCACATTCAATTATCGCTCCGTCCTGCTGCGCCAAAAATCGAAAATGCAGCCGGGCCGACGGCGCCGACGCCGTCTCCAAGAGCACGGCGTCCAGGTGCCGCCGCCGCTCTCGCTTTTTTCCTGGTTCAAGGTCGCGCCGCCCCCGCCCCCGCTGCAATAATTCAGGCTAATTGATTTAAATAATAAAGGCGGCAGTGCCGGGACGCGGCCGCCCCGCGCTAAATGCTAATTTAATTATTCGGGGGCGGGCGCGCCGCCGACAGAAATCACATACGTGGAAATAACAAATGAAAATTGCACTCGCGGAGACGGCTGACACGTGCGCCATCTAAATTGAACTAATCAAAGTGGGCGTTTCCGCCCGGAGGGGGATATTTCGGGCACTTTGATAACGAGAGGGAAAGGCTTCGCGGGGTGGGGACGGGGGCGACAAAAACAAAAATCAAGTGGCGAGGTGGAAGCTATAAATACGGGCGGCTCGATTTCGGGAAATTTGCCGAACGGGAAAACGTAAGTGATTTTACTGTTGTAGGTAGGCTCATGTCATAATCATAAATTTCGCCAACTTACAAAAACAACGAAAATACGACGATACACTCCTACATTTTTACTCCTTCTGTACAATACCAGCTTTCATTCTCACTTTTTAACTCGCACCGATTAATTTACGACTCCTTTGGGAGTTCCAAGACAGTCCATACCTGAAAATTCAAAGCAACTACATATAGCCATTGTAAATTTCAGTGTTTGTGAATCTCTAAGATGTTTTTTTGAAAATATTTTATTTTGCATAAGTTGCGATTAGCAAAAATCGTCTTCACGTTGACTGCTTACAAGGACAGCGAAAATCCAGTGCCAACTAGAATTTCTTTCAGTTTTCTATTAACGTTAACATTATCATTTTATAAAAATTTTTATTTAGTTTCAAAACATTCAAATTATCAAAAATTTTCTCTTTGTAGGTATGTCGTTACTTGTTGCTCTTCCACGTCTTTAGTAGTTACATTTTCGTTACAATTTTTAGCTTTAGTAATTTTTTGGATACAGTAGTACAGATTTTTAAAATTTCTGAATTCTTCCTTTTTCAAAAATCTTGGCTTTATAATTTTATCTGGTAGTTATATGGGTAAAAGAAACATTTCGTTTAAAATTATGAAAACCTTAACTGAGCGAGGCAAAATTAGTCCAGAAACCGAATTTCAGACAGATCGGAAAATGTTTATTTTTTTGACTAAATTTTTCTGTTGTCAAAATTTTCTAATTTTCATCATATCTCACTTAAACGGACCCCGATTTGTGAGAAAATTGCTTTCTTTACTAATTCGAACCTCCTGAATAAGAATATGATTTCAAAAAAAATTGGAGGGTTGGTCCTGATTTTTTTTGAATTTTTTTTATGTTCGACTTTTCCGAAAATGATACCGTCTCATAAATGTGTGCATAGATCCTAAACAGACATGGACACCGAGTTGAAAGTTCACCCAGATGACTACAAGAGTTGGAGAAATCGTGTAGTGAAAACCTAAATACGTGATTTTTGTCCGTTCAGGAGTTATGGACCGTCAAACCCAAAATTTGGTTTTTGAGTATGGGTTAAAAAAGGATTTCGATTAAAACAGTAAAAAATGTCAACAACTGATGACAAAAACAAACCCAGCGGGCAAAATTACTCCAGAAACCGAATTTCAGCTAGATTAAAAAATGTTTATTTTTGGACCAAATTTTTCCGTAGTCAAAATTTTCGGATTTAGACCATATCAAGCTATCTCCCTTAAACGGATCCCGATTTGTCTGAAAATTGCTCCCTTTATTAATTCGAACCTCCTGAACAAGAATATGGTGTCCAAAAAAATTGCCGGATGACTTGTGATTTATTTCAATTTTTTTAAATTCAAATCTTCGGAAAATGATACTGTACGATAAATGTGTCCATAGATTCTAAACGAAAATGGACACCGAGTTAAAACTTCACCAAAAAAGCGTGGAAAACTTGAAAAAATTGAATGGTGAAAACCCAAATACTCCATCTTTGTCCGTTCAGGACTTATGGACCGTCAAACTCAAAATTTGATTTTTGAGTATGGGTTAAAAAAGGATTTCGATTAAAACAGTAAAAATTGTCAACAACTGATGACAAAAACGAACTCAGCGGGGCAAAATTACTCCAGAAACCGAATTTCAGCTAGATTAAAAAGTGTTTATTTTTGGACCCAATTTTTCCGTAGTCAAAATTTTCGGATTTAGACCATATCAAGTTATCTCCCTTAAACGGATCCCGATTTGTTTGAAAATTGCTGCCTTTATTAATTCGAACCTCCTGAACAAGAATATGGTGTCCAAAAAAATTTCCGGATGACTTGTGATTTTTTTCAATTTTTTTTAATTCAAATCTTCGGAAAATGATACTGTACGATAAATGTGTCCATAGATTCTAAACGAAAATGGACACCGAGTTAAAACTTCACACAAAAGCGTGGAAAACTTGAAAAAATCGAATGATGAATACCCAAATACTCCATCTTTGTCCGTTCAGGACTTATGGACCGTCAAACTCAAAATTTTATTTTTGAGTATGGGTTAAAAAAGGATTTCGATTAAAACAGTAAAAATTCTCAACAACTGATGACAAAAACGAACTCAGCGGGGCAAAATTAGTCTTGAAACCGAATTTCAGCTAGATTAAAAAATGTTAATTTTGAACCAAATTTTTCCGTAGTCAAAATTTTCGGATTTAGACCATATCAAGCTATCTCCCTTAAACGGATCCCGATTTGTCTGAAAATTGCTCCCTTTATTAATTCGAACCTCCTGAACAAGAATATGGTGTCCAAAAAAATTTCCGGATGAGTTGTGATTTTTTTCAATTTTTTTTAAATTGAAATCTTCGGAAAATGATACTGTACGATAAATGTGTCCATAGATTCTAAACGAAAATGGACACCGAGTTAAAACTTCACACAAAAGCGTGGAAAACTTGAAAAAATTGAATGGTGAAAACCCAAATACTCCATCTTTGTCCGTTCAGGACTTATGGACCGTCAAACTCAAAATTTGATTTTTGAGTATGGGTTAAAAAAGGATTTCGATTAAAACAGTAAAAATTGTCAACAACTGATGACAAAAACGAACTCAGCGGGGCAAAATTAGTCTTGAAACCAAATTTTAAGCAGATTGGAAAAAGTTTATTTTTTGAAAAAAATTTTTCGTAGCCAAAATTTTCGAATTTAGACCATGTCAAGCAATCTCGCTTAAAAATACCTCAATTTGTGTGAAAATTGCTGGCTCACTTAATTCGAATCTCCTGAATAAGAATACAGTGTCAAAAAAATTGCAAGACGGCTCTTTTTTTTTTCATTTTTTTATATTTGATTTTTCCGAAAATGACACCGTCCGATATATGTGTGCATAGATCTTAAACAGACATGGACACCGAGCTGAAAGTGCACCCAGATGCCTACAAAAGTTGCAGAAATCGAATGGTGAAAACCTAAATACGCAATTTCTGTCCGTTCAGGAGTTATAGACCTTAAAACTCAAAATTTGGTTTTCGAGTGTAGATCCAACAAGGATTTCGTATAAAATAGTGAAAATTTTCAACAACTGATGCGAGAAACATATTTAGCGGGGCAAAATTAGTCTAGAAACCGAATTTTAAGAAGTTTGGAAAAAGTTTATTTTTTGAAAAAATCTTTTCGTAGCCAAAATTTTCGAAGTTAGATCATGTCAAGCTATCTCGCTTAAAAATACCTCCATTTCTGTGAAAATTGCTGGCTCCCCTAATTCGAACTTCCTGAATAAGAATACAGTGTCAAAAAAATTGCAAGACGGCTCTTAATTTTTTTAAATTTTTTTATATTTGAGTTTTCTGAAAATGACACTGTCCGATAAATGTGTGCATAGATCTTAAACAGACATGGACACCGAGTTGAAAGTTCACCCAGATGCCTACAAAAGTTGGAGAAATCGAGTAGTGAAAACCTAAATACACGACTTTTGTCTGTTCAGCAGTTACAGACCGTAAAACTCAAAATTTGGTTTTTGAGTATGGGTTAAAAAAGGATTTCGATTAAAACAGTAAAAATTGCCAACAACTTATGACAAAAACGAACTCAGCGGGGCAAAATTAGTCTAGAAACCGAATTTCGGCTAGATATAAAAAATTTTTATTTTGGACCAAATTTTTTCGTAGTCAAAATTTTCAGATTTAAACCATATCAAGCTATCTCCCTTAAACGGATCCAGATTTGTCTGAAAATTGCTCCCTTTATTAATTCGAACCTCCTAAACAAGAATATGATGTCAAAAAAATTGCCGGACGAGTTGTGATTTTTTTGTATCTTTTTTAAATTCGAGTCTTCGGAAAATGATACCGTACGAGAAATGTGTCCATAGATTCTAAACGAAAATGGACACCGAGTTAAAACTTCACACAGAAGCTTAGAAAACTTGAAAAAATCGAATGGTGAAAACCCAAGTACTGCATTTTTGTCCGTTCAGGACTTATGGACCGTCAAACTCAAAATTTGATTTTTGAGTATGAGTTAAAAATGGATTTCGATTAAAACAGTAAAAATTGTCAACAACTGATGACAAAAACGAACTCAGCGGGGCAAAATTAGTCTAGAAACCGAATTTCAGCTAGATTAAAAAATATTTATTTTTGGACCAAATTTTTCCGTCGTCAAAATTTTCGGATTTAGACCATATCAAGCTATCTCCCTTAAACGGATCTCGATTTGTCTGAAAATTGCTCCCTTTACTAATTCGAATCCCCTGAACAAGGATATGGTGTCAAAAAAATTGCCGGACGACTTGTGATTTTTTTGTATCTTTTTTAAATTCGAGTCTTCGGAAAATGATAACGTACGAGAAATGTGTCCATAGATTTTAAACGAAAATGGACACAGAGTTAAAACTTCACACAGAAGCTTAGAAAACTTGAAAAAATCGAATGGTGAAAACCCAAATACTCCATCTTTGTCCGTTCAGGACTTATGGACCGTCAAACTCAAAATTTGTTTTTTGGGTATGGGTTAAAAAAGGATTTCGATTAAAACAGTAAAAAATGTCAACAACTGATGACAAAAACGAACTCAGCGGGGCAAAATTAGTCTAGAAACTGAATTTCAGCTAGATTAAAAAATATTTATGTTTGGACCAAATTTTTCCGTAATCAAAATTTTCGGACTTAGACCTTATCAAGCCATCGCCCTTAAACGGATCCCGATTTGTCTGAAAATTGCTCCCTTTACTAATTCGAATCTCCTGAACAAGAATATGATGTCAAAAAAATTTCCGGACGACTTCTGATTTTTTTGTATTGTTTTTAAAATTCGAGTCTTCGGAAAATGATACCGTACGAGAAATGTGTCCATAGATTCTAAACGAAAATGGACACAGAGTTAAAACTTCACACAGAAGCTTAGAAAACTTGAAAAAATCGAATGGTGAAATCCCAAGTACTGCATTTTTGTCCGTTCAGGACTTATGGACCGTCAAACTCAAAATTTGATTTTTGAGTACGGGTTAAAAAAGGATTTCGATTAAAACAGTAAAAATTGTCAACAGCTGATGACAAAAACGAACTCAACGGGGCAAAATTAGACTAGAAACCGAATTTCAGCTAGATTAAAAAATATTTATTTTTGGACCAAATTTTTCCGTAATCAAAATTTTCGGATTTAGACCTTATCAAGCCATCGCCCTTAAACGGATCCCGATTTGTCTGAAAATTGCTCCAGTTACTAATTCGAATCTCCTGAACAAGAATATGATGTCAAAAAAACTTCCGGACGACTTGCGATTTTTTTGTATTGTTTTTTAAATTCGAGTCTTCGGAAAATAATACCGGACGAGACATGTGTCCATAGATTTTAAACGAAAATGGACACAGAGTTAAAACTTCACACAGAAGCTTAGAAAACTTGAAAAAATCGAATGGTGAAACCCAAGTACTGCATTTTTGTCCGTTCAGGACTTATGGACCGTCAAACTCAAAATTTGATTTTTGAGTACGGGTTAAAAAAGGATTTCGATTAAAACAGTAAAAGTTGTTAACAGCTGATGATAAAAACGAACTCAGCGGGGCAAAATTAGTGTAGAAACCGAATTTCAGCTAGATTAAAAAATATTTATTTTTGGACCAAATTTTTCCGTAATCAAAATTTTCGGATTTAGACCTTATCAAGCTATCGCCCTTAAACGGATCCCGATTTGTCTGAAAATTGCTCCCTTTACTAATTCGAATCTCCTGAACAAGAATATGATGTCAAAAAAATTTCCGGACGACTTGTCATTTTTTTTATTGTTTTTTAAATTCGAGTCTTCGGAAAATGATACCGTACGAGAAATGTGTCCATAGATTCTAAACGAAAATGGACACAGAGTTAAAACTTCACACAGAAGCTTAGAAAACTTGAAAAAATCGAATGGTGAAAACCCAAATACTCCATCTTTGTCCGTTCGGGACTTATGGACCGTCAAACTTAAAATTTGATTTTTCCGTAGTCAAAATTTTCCAATTTACTCTCTTTAAGGTCTCGATTAAACGGAGCCGTTGTTGATATGTAAAATGAAAATTAAATTTTATTATAGTAGGTAGATTTTCTAGGAAAAGGTGCAAAATCATATTAACAGTAATCTAAATGCAGCTCGCTTCGCTCCCTTCGTGTTGGCAGCTGATACTTATCCATCCATCTGTCGACATTACCTTTCTAAATAATCTAGGCCACCCGCCTTTCGAAACTTTCTGGCGCCATTCGTCCACCTCCCGAACCTGCCCAAGTCGGCGGCGCCGGTTGGAGCCCCGTTGCTCCAACAACATACCTCCCCCGTAATTCGGGGCACATTCCCGCCCCCGGCCGCCCCCGATTGATTATCGCCCGAGTCCAGATCCGGCCTCGGCACCTGCTCATTGTCGGCCGCAGCGCCCCGAGCTGTCGATTTAAAAAACAGCACACGCTTTTCATTTAATCATTACGTTGTCCACTGATTGAACTCCGATGTTGGAGGGGCGCCCGAAGAGTTTACATTAAAAAATGAACACGCCTAAAACATTTTTAAAGCCCATTTGATTATTGATAAGAACGGAATCAACAACGAGCTCGGCCGGGGCCGCGGGCCTGCCAACCGTGCCCCAGCCCATTTTTTCGCATGTCGAACGCGCGTTTCGCCAGATGGACGCAAGATGGACAACAATTGATTTTTTGCCCATAAACATCTTAATTTGAATTCGGCGCGGAAAAGCCACGCAATGCCGCAATTGTTCTAAAATGGGCGCGATGGGGCGAATTTCATCGATCATGGGCGCGGGCGGCCGGGGGTGCGATTTTTTGGGGGACGGAGGGTCAACGAGAGCGGCGGTGATGTAGGTCCTGATACATCTAATATTTAGATAGGTGCGAAGAGTAAGATGGCCAGAGGCGGCGAGGAGGGAGGGGTGGGACGATTTTTGCGGGAAACACCTGCTGTCGGGGGAGGGTCGTGTCGGCTATAATTACGCTGGGGGAATTCTGGAACTTTCTCGGAAAGTTGGTACTAAGAAGAAAAAGTGCAGACCGGTGTATCTTAGAAACGTCTCATCGAATATAACATGAATTTTTTTATTACACAATTTTTTTTGGCTGATTTTAGAATGAATTTTTTATTTATGTTTTGACCTATTTTTAGATTTTAGAAAACTTTCGATTTAATGCATATTTATGTTGACGTGTGTATGTATATATTGTATGCAAAAATTCAAGTTCGTTGAAGTTTACTTTTTTGTATAAACGTAATGTTTCGTAAACAGCGGAAAAGTGAAAGCTGATGAATAAAGTCAATTGACTGTTTCTATTTTGGTAGTATTTATTTAGAAAAGTTTTGCTTTTAAATTTTTTCAAATATTTTTACCCTTCACAAAGTTTTATTAAAAAGAAAAAAAACGTTGGAAATTCTGATGTCTGGATAATATATCATCTAAATATTTCAGAGATTGCTATTCAAATTTCAGAAAAATTATAACAAGGGCCATCTTAAATTCCGAAAATAGAGAATTATAGATCAGAGGTTCCCAAAAATACAGAAAAATTAAAGGTTATGTAAATGTGAAAACTTTCATTTTGGAATTTCTACAGATTTTTGGAACAATTAATTATCTTTACAGACTACAGTAATAAAGAAATAAATCTTGAAAGATCTTCAACGTATTTTTAAAAATTTGTATATAACATTCAAATTCCAGGGTCGAGAAGATCTAAAAAAATCTGAAATTCTATAATCTGCTAATGTTGACAATTTGAGAGATCAAGAGAACAAAAATATAGAAACTTTTTTGAAATATCTTTGGCACGTCGATGTTTGGGTAATATGATATCATCTAAATATTTCAGAGATTGCTGTTAAAATTTCAGGAAAATTATAACAAGGGCGATCTTAATTTCCGAAAATAGAGAATTATAGATTAGAAGTTCCCAAAAATGTAGAAAAAATAAAGGTTATGTAAATGTGATAATTTTCATTTTGGAATTTCTACAGATTTTTTGAACAATTAATTATCTTTACACACTACAGTAATAAAAAAATAAATCTTGAAAGATCTTCAATGTATTTTCAAAAATTTCTATATAACATTAAAATTCCAAGATCGAGAAGATCTAAAAAAATCTGAAATTCTATGATCTGCTAATGTTGACAATCTGAGAGACGAAGATAACAAAAATTTAGAAACTTTTTGGAAATATCTTTGGCACGTCGATGTTTGGGTAATATGATATCATCTAAATATTTCAGAGATTGCTGTTAAAATTTCAGGAAAATTATAACAAGGGCGATATTAAATTCCGAAAATAGAGAATTATAGATCAGAGGTTCCCAAAAATGTAGAAAAAATAAAGGTTATGTAAATGTGAAAACTTTCATTTTGGAAATTCTACAGATTTTTGGAACAATTAATTATCTTTACAGAATACAGTAATAAAGAAACAAATCTTGAAAGATCTTCAACGTATTTTAAAAAATTTGTATATAACATTCAAATTCCAAGATCGAGAAGATCTAAAAAAATCTGAAATTCTATAATCTGCTAATGTTGACAATCTGAGAGATGAAGATAACAAAAATATAGAAAATTTTTTGAAATATCTTTGGCACGCTGATGTCTGGATAATATGATATCATCTAAATATTTCAGAGATTGCTGTTAAAATTTCAAGAAAATTGTAACAAGAGTGATCTTAAATTCCGAAAATAGGGAATTATAGATCAGAGTTTCGCAAAAATCTAGAAAAAATAAAGGTTATGTAAATGCGAAAATTTTCATTTTGGAATTTCTACAGATTTTTGGAACAATTAATTATCTTTACAGACTACAGTAATAAAGAAATAAATCTTGAAAGTTCTTCAACGTATTTTTAAAAATTTGTATATAACATTCAAATTCCAAGATCGAGAAGATCTAAAAAAATCTGAAATTCTATAATCTGCTAATGTTGACAATCTGAGAGACGAAGATAACAAAAATATAGAAACTTTTTTGAAATATCTTTGGCACGCTAATGTCTGGATAATTTGATATCATCTAAATATTTCAGATTGCTCTTAAAATTTTAGGAAAATTATAACAAGACCGATCTTAAATTCCGAAAATACAGAATTATAGATCAGAGATTCCCAAAAATGTTGAAAAAATAGAGGTTATGTAAATGTGAAAACTTTCATTTTGGAATTTCTACAGATTTTTTGGAACAATTAATTATCTTTACAGACTACAGTAATAAATAAATAAATCTTGAAAGATCTTCAACGTATTTTTACAAATTTGTATATAACATTCAAATTCCAAGATCGAGAAAATTTAAAAAAATCTGAAATTTTATGATCTGCTAATGTTGAGAATCTGAGAGACGAAGATAACAAAAATATAGAAACTTTTTTGAAATATCTTTGGCATGCTGATGTTTGGGTAATATGATATCATCTAAATATTTCAGAGATTGCTGTTAAAATTTCAGGAAAATTATAAAAGGGCCATCTTAAATTCCGAAAATAGAGAATTATAGATCAGAGGTTCCTAAATTAGAAAAAATAAAGGTTATGCAAATGTGAAAACTTTCATTTTGGAATTTCTACAGATTTCTGGAACAATTAATTATCTTTACAGACTACAGTAATAAAGAAATAAATCTTGAAAGATCTTCAACGTATTTTTAAAAATTTGTATATAACATTCAAATTCCAAGATCGAGAAGATCTAAAAAGATCTGAAATTCTATAATCTGCTAATGTTGACAATCTGAGAGACGAAGATAACAAAAATCTAGAAACTTTTTTGAAATATCTTTGGCATGCTGATGTTTGGGTAATATATCATCTAAATATTTCAGAGATTGCTGTTAAAATTTCAGGAAAATTATAACAAGGGCGATCTTAAATTCCGAAAATAGAGAATTATAGATCAGAGGTTCCTAAAATATAGAAAAAATAAAGGTTATGCAAATGTGAAAACTTTCATTTTGGAATTTCTACAGATTTTTGGAACAATTAATTATCTTTACAGACTACAGTAACAAAGAAATCAATCTTGAAAGATCTTCAACGTATTTTAAAAATTTTTATATAACATTCAAATTCCAAGATCGAGAAGATCACAAAAATTTGAAATTCTATGATCTGCTAATGTTGACAAACTCAGAGACGAAGATAACAAAAATATAGAAACTTTTTTGAAATATCTTTGGCGCGCTTATGTTTGGGTAATATGATATCATCTAAATATTTCAGAGATTGCTGTTAAAATTTCAGGAAAATTATAACAAGGGCGTTCTGAAATTCCAAAAATAGAGAATTATAGATCAGAGGTTTCTAAACTGTAGAAAAAATAAAGGTTATGTAAATGTGAAAACTTTCATTTTGGAATTTCTACAGATTTTTGGAACAATTAATTATCTTTACAGACTACGTAATAAAGAAATCAATCTTGAAAGATCTTCAACGTATTTTTAAAAATTTGTATATAACATTGAAATTCCAAGATCGAGAAGATCTAAAAAATTCGGAAATTCTATAATTTGCTAATGTTGACAATCTGAGAGACGAAGATAACAAAATATAGAAACTTTTTTGAAATATCTTTGGCACGCTGATGTCTGGATAATATGATATCATCTAAATATTTCAGAGATTGCTGTTAACATTTCAGGAAAATTATAACAAAGACGATCATAAATTCCGAAAATAGAGAATTATAGACCAGAGGTTTCTAAAAATGTAGAAAAAATAAAGGTGATTTAAATGTGAAAACTTTCATTTTGGAATTTCTACAGATTTTTGGAACAATTAATTATCTTTACAGGCTACAGTAATAAAGAAATAAATCTTGAAAGATCTTCAACGTCTTTTTAAAAATTTGTATATAACATTCAAATTCCAAGATCGAGAAGATCTAAAAAAATCTGAAATTCTATGATCTGTTAATGTTGACAATCTGAGAGACGAAGATAACAAAAATGTAGAAACTTTTTTGAAATATCTTTGGCACGTTGATGTTAGGATAATATGATATCATCTAAATATTTCAGAGATTGCTGTTAAAATTTCAGGAAAATTATAACAAGGGCGATCTTAAATTCCGAAAATAGAGAATTATAGATCAGAGATTCCCAAAAATGTTGAAAAAATAGAGGTTATGTAAATGTGAAAACTTTCATTTTGGAATTTCTACAGATTTTTGGAACAATTAATTATCTTTACAGACTACAGTAATAGAGAAATAAATCTTGAAAGATCTTCAACGCATTTTTAAAAATTTGTAGATAACATTCAAATTTCAAGATCGAAAAGATCTAAAGAAATCTATAATTCTATGATCTGCTAATGTTGACAATCTGAGAGACGAAAATAACAAAAATGTATAAACTTTTTTGAAATATCTTTGGCACGCTAATGTCTGGATAATTTGATATCATCTAAATATTTCAGATTGCTCTTAAAATTTTAGGAAAATTATAACAAGACCGATCTTAAATTCCGAAAATACAGAATTATAGATCAGAGATTCCCAAAAATGTTGAAAAAATAAAAGTTAAGTTAATGTGAAAACTTCGATTTTGGAATTTCTAGAGATTTTTGGACCAATTAATTATCTTTACAGACTACAATAATAAAGAAATAAATCTTGAAAGATCTTCAACGTCTTTTTAAAAATTTCTATATAACATTCAAATTCCAAGATCGAGAAGATCTAAAAAAATCTGAAATTCTATGATCTCCAAATGTTGACAATCTGAGAGACGAAGATAACGAAAATATAGAAACTTTTTTGAAATATCTTTGCCACGCCGATGTCTGGATAATATGATATCATCTAAATATTTCAGAGATTGCTGTTAAAATTTCAGGAAAATTGTAACAAGGGCGATCTTAAATTCCGAAAATAGAGAATTATAGATCAGAGGTTCACAAAAATGTAGAAAAAATAAAGGTTATGTAAATGTGAAAACTTTCATTTTGGAATTTCTACAGATTTTTGGAACAATTAATTATCTTTACACTCTACAGTAATAAAGAAATAAATCTTGAAAGATCGTCAACGTATTTTTAAAAATTTGTATATAATATTCAAATTCCAAGATCGAGAAGATCAAAAAAATTTGAAATTCTATGATCTGCTAATGACAATCTGAGAGACGAAGATAACGAAAATCTAGAAACTTTTTTGAAATATCTTTGGCACCGTGATGTCTGGATAATATATCATCTAAATATTTTAAAGATTTCTGTTAAAATTTCAGGAAAATTTGAACAAGCGCGATCTTAAATTCCGAAAATGGAGAACTATGGATCAGAGGTTCCCAAAAATGTAGAAAAAATATAGATTATGTAAATGTCAAAATTTTCATTTTGCAAATTCTATAGATTTTGTGCAGCAATTTTATATTTACAGAGAACAGTAATAAAGAAATAAATCTTGAAAAACCTTCAACGTCTGTTTAAAAATTTGTGTGTAACACTCAAATTTCAAGATCCAGAAAAATCCCAAAAAAAATATGAAAATCGATGATCTGCTAATGTTGACAATCTGAAAGATAACAAAAATCTAGAAATCTTTTCGAAGTATCTTTGGCACCCTGATATCTGGATAATATGATATCATCTAAATATTTTAAAAAATCTCTGTTAAAATTTTAGGAAAATTAGAACAAGCGCGATCTTAAATTCCGAAGATAGAGAACTATAGATCAGAGGTTCCCAAAAATGTAGAAAAAATATAGATTATGTGATTGTAAAAATTTTCATTTTGTAAATTCTATAGATTTTGTGGAGCAATTTTATATTTACAGAGAACAGTAATAAAGAAATAAATCTTGAAAAACCTTCAACATCTGTTTAAAAATTTGTATGTAACACTCAAATTCTAAGATCCAGAAAAATCTAAAAAAAAAATCTGAAAATCTATGATCTGCTACTGTTGACAATCTGAGAGATAACAAAAATCTAGAAACCTTTTCGAAATATCTTTGGCAGCCTGATGTCTCGATAATATGATATCATCTAAATATTTTAAAGATTCTTGTTAAAATTTCTGGAAAATTAGAACAAGAGCGATCTTAAATTCCGAAAATAGAGAACTATAGATCAGAGGTTCCCAAAAATGTAGAAAAATATAGATTATGTAAATGTAAAAATTTTCATTTTGCAAATTCTATAGATTTTGTGGAGCAATTTTATATTTACAGAGGACAGTAATAAAGAAATAAACCTTGAAAAAACTTCAACGTCTGTTTAAAAATTTGTATGTAACACTCAAATTCCAAGATTCAGGAGAATCTAAAAAAAAAATTCAGAAATTCTATGATCTGCCAATTTTGACAATCTGAGAGATGAAAGTAACAAAAATCTAGAAACATTTTTGAAATATCTTATAATATGATATCATCTAAACATTTCATAGATTGCTGGAATTCAGGAAAATTATAACACGAGCGATCTTGAATTTCGAAAAATGAGAATTATAGATAGAGGTTCCCAAATATTTTGAAAAAATACAGGTTGTGGAAATGTGAATATTTTCGTTGTGAAAATTCCACAGATTTTGTGGAACAACTAATCTTAACAGATTACAATAACAATGAAATAAATGTTGAAAGATCTTGAACATAGATAAAACTCAAGATCCAAGGTCCAGAAAAATCTATGATCTGCTAATGTTGACAACTTGAGAGATACAGATCACAAGAATTTAGAAATATTTTAAAATATCTTTGAGGATATCATAACATTGTCTAAATATTTCAACGAGTGGAGATTTAACTTTAAATTAAAATATAAAAGATCTCACATTTTGAATTTAAAAAAATGGTGATTACAGATTAAAGCTCGCAAAAACATAAGTAGCAATCAGTACTTTTACTTCGCCGTGAGTTTGAATTTATGCAGAACAACTTTTAATTTGAAAAAGTGACTTAAAATAAAAAGTGAGGAAATTTTTGCACATTTGTTTTAATATTTATAGGCCAAGAAGAAAAAGCGCCAAAATATCTATAAAAATTACAATACTCGTTAGAATGCAAGCTTTGAACATTGTAAACAACTAAAAAGTGCCCATGAACCTTAAAAAAAACCTTATTTTTCATGTTGAGAACAATTTCAGATCTTAAAATCGCTCAATCGTTGTCCCAAAAATGTGAAATTATAATTTTACGTGATAGCGCGATCGTGATGTAGTGATTAGATCTACAAAAAAAACGATTCATCGTATTAGGATTATTAAGGTATCACAAAAATTCCAAGGTATTACAAAAAATTTATAACATTCTAAAATTTGTCTACCAAATTTGAGAAGTTTGATTGTTGATTTAAGTTAGGATTATGTTAAAATTGGGAAAATGTTACTCCCTAATAATATAACATAAATAGCTACATATTTTCAGAACCGAAAGACAAGTTAATTTCGAACAAAAACTGTTTAAATCCAAGCCTTTCATAACCGAAATTCATAATCATAACCTAGATGTTGTTATTAAAAACAGAGTACACTTTATGTTTTAAAGCAATACAACACCCGTGCTTAAGATAAACTTTTCGAAATAAACTTTTTATAATCTCAACTGATTTTCGTCGAAATGATGTTTTCCTCGAGTCTGTTCTGCCTGTAGTGGCACTCGACCGAAACGTTTTGTCATGATGATCCACCAATCCCGCTTTATTTTTATAAATTCCAAAGATGCACACGCCAATAAAACTCGATCTTATCTCAATCACTTTATTGGAAACAGTAGCAAAATAATCATTCCAGATAAGAGCACTTTCCCAGTAAAATCAACCGATGTGTGTTTACTCCAGTCGCGTGTGCAATCCCCATTCGATCGAAAACGACATCAACTTAGTCTGTAATTAACACAATTTAAGACAACCGAACAATCAAACATTCACTTAGACTAGCATTCCGTATTTTCTTGGTAACGATTTTCATTTAAATATTTAACGCGCCAAATTGGGTCAGTCATATTTCCGACGCATTTCCATACAAGATAACAAGAAATTGCAGCGCAAAAAATACACATTTCGAAACAGCGCCGGCGAAAATTATCCACTCCGTAATCAAAAGTCGTAAAATTTAATTACCGCACGGTCACAGGTACTTAAAAGTCGCCGTAAATCACTTGACTACATTTCTGAAATAATAAAAATGCACGGCCTGTTGAAGTCCACAGCTCTATTTACCCCGGCGAATGGAATAATTAAGCCGGTCACGATGAACCGACTTCGCGACGAATTTTAGCCGTTTCGGCGGTTCTGGATTGATGATGACAGGTGTCTGTACGCGGAATGGGGTTAATAAGGGGGCCGCCGCCACTGCCTCGTTATTCGCAGCGGCGGCGATTAGGTGGAGGCCCCACGTTGTCCCGGGATCTAATTACGCCTTATTAAATTTTTTGCGGCGATAAATACACATTATTTTTTGCTAGCTCTACTACGACCAGGTAATTGCAGCAAACCGCAACACCTTGCCGAGCAGGGTCGTATTTAAAGTTTTTCTGACGCGGAACGCTGTTCGACAAAAACTAGTTACTTAACTTGTCAAATAAATATGATCCTTTCAACAGTTGGAACTCGCTACGCTGTTTTTCTTTACGTTTTAAATGTTCCGTATTTTTAAAGCTACCACAATTTTTTTTCTAGCGAAGTTTTCAAATACATTAATAAATAATAATAATTAAAAATTGTAAGTGAGATGACAGATCTTTAAATGAAAATCTGTGTCATTAATTCATTGTTTCATCTTTTGAGTTTCACGTTAGTATTCACTAAATTTTGATGACATCATAGGACAAAAATAACACTCGAACCAAGGGCCGAAAAGACACAAGGGGTCGCCGAAATCTTTCAAATTACTTTAAAAACCAGACGCAAGGGGTCTCGGAAATTCTTTCAAATTACTTCAAAAACGAGACAAACGTAAGGAGTCCCTGATATTTTTTCAATCTACTTCGAAAACAGAACAAAAGGAATAATCCGATTCTTTGAAAATTACTTCTCAAAAACCAGACTAAAAAAGGGGTCCCGAGATTCTTTTAAACAATTTCAAAAACCAGACACATAGAGGCTCGAGATTCTTTCAAATTACTTCAAAAACAGGCAAAGGGTCCCCGATTCTTTTAAACTACTTCAAAATACAAACAAAGGGGCCCCGAGATTCTTTTAAACTAACTTCCAAAAACCAACAGCAAATAGAGGGCTCGAGATTCTTTCAAACTACTTCAAAAACTAGCACAAGGAGTCCCCGAGATTCTTTTAAACTACTTCAAAAACCAGACAAGGGCCCCGAGATTCTTTTAAACTACTTCAAATACAAAACAAAAGGGGCCCGAGATTCTTTAATTAAAACAACTTCAAATAAAAATGGCACAAGAGGTCCCGAGATTCTTTCAAACTACTTCAAATACAAACGAAGGGCCACCGAGATTCTTTTAAAAATTTCAAAACCAGACACAAGAACCGAGATTCTTTCAAATTACTTCAAAAACCAGCACAAAGGTCCCCGAGATTCTTTTAAACTACTTCAAATATAAAACAAAAGGGGCCCGAGATTCTTATAAACAATTTCAAAAACCAGACACGGAAACACAAAATTCAAAAATCAGACAGGGCCCGAGATTCTTTCAAATTACTTCAAAAACCAGGCACAAGGGACCCGAATTCTTTAAACTACTTCAAAAAATACAAAGAGAGCCCCGAGATTCTTTTAAACTACTTCAAAATAAAACAAAAGGGGCCCCGAGATTCTTATAAATAACTTCAAAAACCAGACAGGAGCCCCGAGATTCTTTCAAATTACTTCAAAAAACAACCACCCAGATTCTTTAAATACTTCAAAAACCGGACACAAGGTCCCGAGATTCTTTCAAACTACTTCAAAATAAAACAAAAGGGACCCCGAGATTCTTTAAACAATTTCAAAAACCAGACAAGGAGTCCCGAGATTCTTTCAAATACTTCAAAAACCAAACAAGGGACCCCGAGATTCTTTAAACATTCAAATATAAAACAAAGGGGCCTCGAGATTCTTATAAACAATTCAAAACAGCACAAGAAGATCCCGGAGATTCTTTCAAACTACTTCAAATACGAAACGAGAGGGACTACCGAGATTCTTTTAAATAATTTCAAAACCAGACACTAGAGGCCACGAGATTCTTTCAAATTACTTCAAAAACCAGGCACAAAGGCTCCCCGAGATTCTTTTAAACTACTTCAAATATAAAAGAATAGGGGGGCCCGAGATTCTTATAAATAACTTCAAAAACCAGACACGGAAATCCCGGAGACTCTTCCAAATTACTTCAAAACCAAGCACAAGGAGACCCCCATATTCTTTCAAACTACTTCAAAAACCAGACACAAGTGGTCCCGAGATTCTTTTAAACTACTTCAAACATAAAACAAAAGGGGCCCCAGATTCTTATAAACTACTTCAAATAAAACAAAAGGGGTCCCGGAGATTCTTATAAATAACTTCAAAAACCAGCACAAGAAGTCCCGAGATTCTTTCAAATTACTTCAAAAACCAGCCACAAGAAGTCCCCGAGATTCTTTTCAAACTACTTCAAATATAAACAAAAAGGGTCCCGAGATTCTTTAAATAACTTCAAAATCAGACACGGAAGTCCCCAGACTCTTTCCAAATTACTTCAAAAACCAAGCACAAGGAGACCCCGAGATTCTTTCAAACTACTTCAAGTTATTCTCGAGATTCTTTAAACTACTTCAAACATAAAACAAAAGGGAGCCCGAGATTCTTTTAAACAATTTCAAAAACAAAACAAAAGGGGCCCGAGATTCTTATAAAAACTTCAAAAATCAGACACGGGTCCCGGAGATTCTATCCAAATTACTTCAAAAACCAAAGACCACCAATAGGACACTTAAAAAAAACACCGAGATTCTTTCAAACTACTTCAAATACAAAACGAGAGGATCCCGAGATTCTTTTAAATAATTTCAAAACCAGACACATAGAGGTCACGAGATTCTTTCAAATTACTTCAAAAACCAGGCACAAAGGGTCCCCCGAGATTCTTTTAAACTACTTCAAATATAAAACAAAAGGGGGTCCCGAGATTCTTATAAATAACTTCAAAAACCAGACACGAAGTCCAGAGACTCTTCCAAATTACTTCAAAAACCAAGCACAAGGATACCCCGAGATTCTTTCAAACTACTTCAAAAACCAGACACAAGGTGTCCCCGAGATTCTTTTAAACTACTTCAAACATGAAACAAAAGGGAAGCCCCGAGATTCTTCTAAACAGCACAAGAATAACAAATAAAGGATCCGAGCTTTTTCAACAATGTACTCAAACACCAGATACGGCCCGGATTCTATATCAATAAATTAAGGTCAACTATAACAGAACAAGACATTACGTATAATTTTGCAAATATAAAGATCAGCTTATTTGCAACAAAATGTGACTCGAACGACTCATTAGATAGACCTTTCGGTTATATCTATATCAATAAAGTTTAAGGTCAACTGATGACCGAGTAACTGACTTTAGTATAATTGTTGACATAACAATATTTTATACCTTGTAAATGTGTGATTTTTTTTTCTATTTTTTCGCGATAATTTCAACTAAATACTTCGAGACGATTATAAATGATAAAAAAAATAATCTAAAAGTAGATTTGTAAACAGCATAATTATATTTGGCACGTGTGTAATCAAAATACTGATTTTCGCTACACTCAGAATTAGAAGTTTCTGCATTGTAAATCGGGTCGTTTTTTTATTAAAAAATCCTGTATCAAGTTGGCTTTGTGCATTTTTTTTTTGGTGTATTTGTTGCTTGAAAGATAGGCAACCAATAATTCAGGTGGGGTGACTGATTTGCCGTCCATGTCAAGGAATCGGCAAATTCTTGTTGAAAATGCGGCCTTTTTTGAATTTTTTTAGTTGTTTAAAAACGTTACAATATATTTTTTTATACATTCTTTTCTGTTGGTGGAATCTTGACATCGTCTTCTCAATCATTTAAATTTTTTTGGTGACAGGTGACAGCTTTTTTTCGCCCAAGTTTTCTTTTTTCGATTTATCAGTTTTGTTGACTTTCCGATTTTTCAATTTTGCGATTTTTCAGGTTTTCAAAATGACGATGTTTTGATTTGTCGATTTTTCGATTATTTGATTTCCCAATTGTTCGACTTTCCGATTTCTCCATTTTTCGGCATTTCAGTTTAGCGACTTTTCAATTTTTGTTTTCTGGATTTTTCAAATTCTAGTTTTTTCGTTTTTCGATTTCTCGCCAAAGTTTTCTATTTTTCGATTTATCAGTTTTGTGACTTTCCGATTTTTCAATTTTGTGATTTTCAGGTTTTCAAATACGATGTTTGATTTGTCGATTTTTTGATTATTTGTTTCCAATTGTTCGACTTCCGATTTCTCCATTTTTCGACATTTCAGTTTAGCGATTTTTCAATTTTGTTTTCTGATTTTTCAAATTCTAGTTTTTTCGTGTTTCGATTTCTCGATTTTCGATAATTTTGCAGTTTTTGATACTCAATTTTTCGTATTTCGACATTTGGCTTTTTCAATTTTACCATCTTTCAGGTTTTCAAAATTACGATGTTTTGTTTGTCGTTTTTTCGATTATTTGATTTCGCAACTGTTCGACTTCCGATTTCTCCATTTTCGACATTTCAGTTTAGCGATTTTCAATTTTGATTTTTTGATATTTCGTTTTCTAAATTTTTTAAATTTTTTTCGTTTTTGATTTTTTGTTTTTCTGGATTTTTCAAATTTCTATTTTTCGTTTTCGATTTGTTCGATTTCGACAATTTTGCATTTTTGTTGATACATTTTTCGAATTTTCGACATTTGCTTTTTTGCTCAATTTTTGATTTCTCGATTGTTCGATTCTCAGTTTTTCGTTTTTCATTTTTTTTGACTTCATCGAGTGTCGATTTTTGAATTTTCAATTTTTAGTTTTCGATAATTTTGCAGTTTACTCTATTTTTCGTATTTTCGACCTTTGGCTTTTTCAATTTTACCATCTTTCAGGTTTTCAAAATTACGATGTTTTGTTTGTCGTTTTTTCGATTATTTAATTTCGCAACTGTTCGACTTCCCGATTTCTCCATTTTTCGACATTTCAATTTAGCGATTTTTCAATTTTTGGATTTTTTGATATTTCGTTTTCTACATTTTTAAATGTTTTCGGTTTTGATTTTTTTTTGCTGGATTTTTCAAATTTTAGGTTTTTCGTTTTTCGATTTCTCGATTTTCGACAATTTTGCAATTTTTTTATACTCATTTTTCGAATTTTCGACATTTGGTTTTTCAATTTTTGGATTTCTCGATTGCTCGATGTCTCAGTTTTTCAGTTTTTCAATTTTTTGACTTCTCGAGTGTCGATTTTTGAATTTTCAATTTTTAGTTTTTCGATAATTTTGCAGTTTACTCAATTTTTCGTATTTTCGACATTTGGCTTTTTCAATTTTACCATCTTTCAGGTTTTCAAAATTACGATGTTTTGTTTGTCGTTTTTTCGATTATTTGATTTCGCAACTGTTCGACTTCCCGATTTCTCCATTTTTCGACATTTCAATTTAGCGATTTTTCAATTTTTGGATTTTTTGATATTTCGTTTTCTAAATTTTTAAATTTCTTCGGTTTTTGATTTTTTGTTTTCTGGATTTTTCAAATTCTGTTTTTCGTTTTTGATTTCTCATTTTCAAATTTCGCAATTTTTGATCACAATTTTTCGTATTTTTGACATTTGGTTTTCAATTTTGCCATCTTTCAGGTTTTCAAAATTACGATGTTTTGTTTGTCGTTTTTTCGATTATGTGTTTGATTTCGCAACTGTTCGACTTCCCGATTTCTCCATTTATCGACATTTCAGTTTAGCGATTTTTCAATTTTTGGATTTTTTGATATCTCGTTTTCTAAATTTTTTAAATGTTTTCGGTTTTTGATTTTTTGTTTGCTGGATTTTTCAAATTCTAGGTTTTTCGTTTTTCGATTTCTCGATTTTCGACAATTTTGCAATTTTTTGGATACTCAGTTTTTCGAATTTTCGACATTTGGCTTTTTCAATTTTTGAATTTCTCGATTGTTCGATTTCTCAGTTTTTCAGTTTTTCGATTTTTTTACTTCTCGAGTATCGATTTTTGAATTTTCAATTTTTAGTTTTTCGATAATTTTGCAGTTTACTCAATTTTTCGTATTTTCGACATTTGGCTTTTTCAATTTTACCATCTTTCAGGTTTTCAAAATTACGATGTTTTTTTGTCGTTTTTTCGATTATTTAATTTCGCAACTGTTCGACTTCCCGATTTCTCCATTTTTCGACATTTCAGTTTAGCGATTTTTCAATTTTTGGATTTTTTGATATTTCGTTTTCTAAATTTTTAAATTTTTTCGGTTTTTGATTTTTTGTTTTCTGGATTTTTCAAATTTTAGGTTTTTCGATTTCTCGATTTTCGACAATTTTGCAATTTTTTGATACTCAGTTTTTCGAATTTTCGACATTTGGCTTTTTCAATTTTTGGATTTCTCGATTGTTCGATTTCTCAGTTTTTCAGTTTTTCGATTTTTTGACTTCTCGAGTGTCGATTTTGAATTTTCAATTTTTTAGTTTTTTCGATAATTTTGCAGTTTTTTGGATACACAATTTTTCGTATTTTCGACATTGGCTTTTTCAATTTTGCGATCTTTCAGGTTTTCAAAATTACGATGTTTTGTTTGTCGTTTTTTCGATTTCGCTAAACTGAAATGTCGAAAAATGGAGAAATCGGGAAGTCGAACAGTTGGGAAATCAACCAACTGTTCGACTTCCCGATTTCTCCATTTTTCGACATTTCAGTTTAGCGATTTTTCAATTTTTGGATTTTTTGATACTTCGTTTTCTAAATTTTTAAATTTTTTCGGTTTTTGATTTTTTGTTTTCTGGATTTTTCAAATTCTAGGTTTTTCGTTTTTCGATTTCTCGATTTTCGACAATTTTGCAATTTTTTTTATACTCAGTTTTTCGAATTTTCGACATTTGGGTTTTTCAATTTTTGGATTTCTCGATTGCTCGATGTCTCAGTTTTTCAGTTTTTCAATTTTTTGACTTCTCGAGTGTCGATTTTTGAATTTTCAATTTTGTAGTTTTTCGATAATTTTGCAGTTTTTTGGAAACTCAATTTTTCGTATTTTCGACTTTTGGCTTTTTCAATTTTGCCATCTTTCAGGTTTTCAAAATTACGATGTTTTGTTTGTCGTTTTTTCGATTATTTGATTTCGCAACTGTTCGACTTCCCGATTTCTCCATTTTTCGACATTTCAATTTAGCGATTTTTCAATTTTTGGATTTTTTGATATTTCGTTTTCTAAATTTTTAAATTTCTTCGGTTTTTGATTTTTTGTTTTCTGGATTTTTCAAATTTTAGGTTTTTCGTTTTTCGATTTCCCGATTTTCGACAATTTTGCAATTTTTTGGATACTCAGTTTTTCGAATTTTCGACATTTTGACTTTTTCAATTTCGATTTTTCAGCTGTTCGATTTTCAATTTTTCGGATTCTCAATTTGGGAATTTTACGATTTAGCAGTTTCTCCATGTTTCGAAATCTCGCTTTGTGACATTTTTAATTTGCAAAATATATATATCGAAAACATAACCTAAATTTATAGAATTCTATGTAGTTTTTATTTCGGAAATTTTTCAGTTTTGGTAAATTATCGAAATCTTAGAATGTGTTTATTTCATTTTTGTTTATCCAAATTCATGTTGGCATAAACCCAAGCTAAGGAAGTATTGTAATTGAGTCCATTTGGTGAACGGCTACTAAACTAAACTATTCAAGTTTTATAAAACATATTCTTGTACATATAGTTTATGAGTCCGCCTGGATTTTGATCATTATTATTTTACAAAAATTTCTGTTCATTATTTGCCACTATTTCACTAGCCGGAATGTGTCTATGCAGGCAAGAAGTAAGTGAAATGGTTTGAACTGTGCCCGCGTGGGTTCGAATCCCACCCCGTCGACATTAAGTTCTTTCCATATAACTTTAGACCAGTGTTTTATGTGACGTTTTCAGCCT
The DNA here is from genome assembly GCA_022388445.1 of Zophobas atratus. NCBI lineage: Eukaryota > Metazoa > Arthropoda > Insecta > Coleoptera > Tenebrionidae > Zophobas > Zophobas atratus. Next base: position 4,489,405 of record CM039445.1, on the reverse strand, counting down.
AGAAATCCTTGAAGCTATAAATATTTGCAATTTTCGTTACAATAAAAATGGATTTTAAATTAAATTAAAATTTCTTATATTGTAGAAAAAATTGATCTTACGAGGGGAGTTCAATAAAAACGAAATTACCTCGTACAATCAACCTAAGTTGTATTGTTTTTAAACATTTTTGAAATTTCTATTTTTAGGCACATTGTGTCAAGGTACTGTTACGATTGACGGACGAATAAATCGGGTGTTGGTAAAACTCAAAAAATTTATTTCTTCAGGTCGAATTACAACACTATCTATTGCGACGAATATGTACAGAAATTATTCCGGCGCTCTCGACTGTCTTCACTGGATGAATGAATCCATTACCTACGGTCGCCTCTATTTAAACCATAGTCTCTGATCGAGATCCTTCACGAACATCCATCGCGACTCCGCTTCGAGACTCCCCTGGACGCCGCTTCGAGACGCTCCAGACCTGTCTTTATGCGCCCGCCTCTCGGCCGTCAACAGCGATGATTCACCCATCAGCGCCGTGCGTACGTCCAGAAGGCTCTCGACCGCCATAGGCGTCGTACTGGGGCGGCGTAAGGGTGTATTTCGTAACACTGCCCCCCTCTTCAAATCCGATCGTCCCGATCGGAAGCGTCTTCGTTGTTTCCTTCGTACCGTTTTAGTCGATCGAGATGAACGATCTTCATCTTCGTCTTTGGTCCACGTTGGATCCGATAAACTACGTCATTTATTCTAGTGACGATAGTGTATGGACCTTCCCAGTCAGGAGCCAGTTTTGGGCAACGTCCCTTCTTCCGTCGGGGGTTATACAGCCACACTAAGTCATCTTCCTGGAATCCGCCACAGTTGGCCTTCACATCATAACGGGTCTTCATTCGGTCACTGGCAATCTTGATCCGGCCCCTCACTAGTTCATGCACGTTGACCAACTTCTCTTTCAGTTCGTCCACGTAGTCACGTACTTCCATTGGTTCTTCGGATGGCAATCCAAAGACTAGGTCACAGGGCAGCCGCAGTTCCTTCCCAAATACAACGTGAGCAGGTGTTTGGCCCGTGGTGTCGTGGATAGCTGCGCGGTAGGCCAGCAGGAATAGTGGAAGGTGCTGGTCCCAATCCCTTTGGTGCTCTTCTACCACTTTCGAAAGGTGTTGCTCCATAGTCCGATTGAACCTTTCCACCATGCCGTCGGACTGTGGGTGTAGTGGCGTTGTCCTTGTCTTACGTATTCCCAGTAGCTGCATCACTCTTTGGAAGACGTTGGATTCGAAATTGCGTCCCTGGTCTGAGTGAAGTTCCAAGGGGACGCCAAACCTACTGATCCAATTGTCAACCAGTACTTTCGCGACCGTGACGGCTTCCTGATTTGGAATGGCATAGGCATCTGGCCACTTGCTGAAGTAGTCGCTAGCCACCAGGATAAACTTGTTGCCGTCGTTTGTTACAGGGAACGGACCGGCCACATCGATGGCGATTCTTTCGAAAGGTGCCCCAACATTATATTTCTTCATCTTTCCCCTCGCCCTGGTATGAGGACCTTGGCTGGCCGCACACGTCGTACACTTGCGACACCAACTTTCGACATCGTCACGATGACCTACCCAATAAAACCTCTCCCGGATTTTCGACAAAGTTTTGTTCACTCCGAAGTGGGCTCCAGATGTTCCGGCATGAACTTCCTCTAAGACCTTGGAAACCTTTACCTTGGGGAGTACCAGCATCGTCTTAGAGGTACGCCCATCAGGACTCTCCCACTTTCGCTTCAAGAGCCCATTTTCCATGACCAGGGAATCCCATTGGGCCCATAACGCCTTCAAACTGGGGGATTGGTCGGACAATTCTGCCCAGCCGGGTCGTTCGACTCCTTCCTCCTTCCACTTTAGTATTGGTCCGATTATGTCGTCTGCTTCTTGCTCACGCTTTAACCGCGCCGTTGTCCATTCTTCATCTTGCTCAAAAATCGTCCGACGAACGGGCAGGTTCCCTTCTTCCGCGTCGATCCTGTCGCAGTGTTTGCACTCTCCACACGGACGTCTTGACAAAGCGTCAGCGTTGTTGTGAAGTCGACCGCTCGGTGTTTGATCCTAAAGTGGTACTGCTGTAGTCTTTCCAGCCAACGCGCTACTTGGCCCTCGGGATTCTTTATCCGTAGTAGCCACGAGAGGGCAGCGTGGTCGGTCCTGATCAGAAACTCCTGTCCGTATAGATACTTGTGGAAGTGGTTGACGGCTTTGACAATGGCTAGCAGTTCCTTCCTTGTGGCACAGTAATTTCTCTCTGGTTTGGAATGTAATTTACTAAAATATTCGATAACCCTTTCCTCCCCATCTTGTATCTGCGACAATACGGCCCCAACTCCCGAGTTACTCGCATCGGTATCGAGGACGAACCTTCCTTTGTCCCTGGGGTAAGCCAAAATGGGGCTGGTGCACAAAGCCGTCTTCAGTCTCTTAAAGGCCATCTCACATGTACTGCTCCACTTGAAAGTCGCCTTCTGCTCCGTCAGTTGGTGTAACGGTGCTGCGATGTCGGCATACCCTTCTACAAATCGTCGGTAATATGTGCAGAGTCCCAAGAAGCTTCGTAGTTCATGCTTGTCTCTTGGTATGGGCCAATCCCGGATAGCAAGAACTTTCGTCGGGTTGGTTTCTATTCCTTTCTCCGACACGATATGGCCCAGGAATTCGACTCTTTTCTGGAAGAGCGAGCATTTCTTGGGATTTAGTTTCAAACGAGCCTTTTCCATTCGTTCTAGCACCTCCTCGAGATTCTTCAGATGGTCGTCAAACGTTTTGCCCATAATCATGACGTCGTCGAGGTATACCAGACAGGTCTTCCATGTCAGTCCTTTTAGCACCATCTCCATCAGCCGCTCGAATGTTGCTGGCGCATTACATAACCCGAAGGGCATAACGGTGAAGTGATAGAGGCCACTTCCGGTGGAGAACGCAGTCTTTTCTTTGTCGTCCGGGTGCAAGCCTACTTGCCAGTAGCCACTCTTCAAGTCCAAGGTCGAAAACCACGCCGAGCCGGATAAGGTCGTCAAGGTATCGTCTATTCGAGGAAGGGGGTAACTGTCTTTCTTCGTGACGTCGTTCAGTTTCCTGTAATCGACGCAAAATCGGGTAGTCCCGTCCTTCTTGGTAACCAAGACTACTGGAGATGACCACGCGCTGTTGGATTCTTCAATTACCCCATCTTCCAACATGTTGTCCACAAGTCTTGTAGCTTCTTCTTGTTTGGCTAGGGGTAGTCTTCGAGGAGCCTGACGGATCGGTTGCGTGTCACCAGTGTTTATTCCGTGTTCTACGATGTTGGTCTTCCCGAATGGTTCCTCCTCTGAGGCGAAGACATTACGGTGCCTACGAATGAGTCCTTTGGCCAGTTTTCTCTCACGAGCAGACAGCTGGTCCCAGTTGACCTCCAAGCCTTTGGTATCCCCGTCCTTAGACTCATTCTCAACGTCTTCTTCCTCGCAGTTCAACACTCGGGCGACTGGCTCACACATTCCAATAATCTCCCCTTTTCTAATATTGACTGCATTGGGAAACACGTTTGCCACACGTATGGGTATGTCACGGTCGGTTTTGACTAGGGTGCTCGCGATCAGGAGCTTGTGGGTCGAGTCACTTGCCGGCTGCACCATCCCCAAACTGTATCCGGGGTTTGTCTCTACTCTGGCGGGAACGATGACTTCTGCATTACCATCTACCTTCGTTGTCTGACAGACCACTAGTCTGACCGTTGCAGCTTCCACATTCGGACGTCCCAGCACAAATTCTTCGGCTCCAAAACGCAGAATTTTCTGTTCTGGATCGATCATTAAACCATACCGGCTGATTAGGTCCATTCCCAGAATGAAATCGTCAGCGATTTCCGCCACCAGAACTTCATGCCTTATTCGGAGTCGACCGAGTTCTACATTCACCACCGCTGTACCCAGAACCGGTGTTGTTTCTCCCGTGACCGTCTTCACATTCGTGGCGGTATATACTGATTTAATCTGACAATTTTGTAACCTGGATCTGCGTGCAAGGGACACTTCGGCTCCTGTGTCGATGATGATCTTCGATTCCCGTCCATTGATTTTTCCGCTGATTGTCGGACTATCGACGCTCCCCGCGATACTTCTAACCATTACAGTTGTTGGGGCTTCTCTTTTAGCAGCCAGTACGCGCCCCGAGGTACCGACTGCCTTTAGTTTTCCTGCTCCTGATGTAGACGAGGTCGCGGCTGCGATCTCCTCATCGGCGCTGGCGATCTAACACGGCAATCCTTCCTAACATGCCCTTGACGCCCACACCTGTAACATTCTAGGCGCCCTCCATGTTGTCTAGAACTGCCCGTCTTGATTTCGGCAATTATTTCGCGGGCGAGTTTCTCAAAGTTCTCGCTCATTTTGTCGAGACTCTCTTGAATAGGGTTTACTTCGCCCTCAACCCCAATGCCTCGTATCTTAACGTTGGAACGAGGTGAGCTGTTGTATGCGGCGTCCACTTCTAACGCTCGAATCAGCGCCTCGGATGGTTTCTTGAACCCGGAGATTTGCAGGACTCTTCTTACCTCACTATCTCTTACGCCGTTTACGAAGGTTTCTGCTGCCAGTCTGTCTTGGAAGTCTTGCGGAGCTTCAGGATAGGCGAGGTGTACCAAACGTTTAACATCAGCCGCAAACTCCTGAAGAGATTCACTACTCTTCTGAATCCTAGATTTAAGCTGCGCTACGAAAACTTGCCGGAGGTGTTCATCTCCAAATCTGAGTTCGAGGGCGGTCGTCAAAGCGGTATAGTCCTTCTGGTTCTCTTCTGATAATGTCTGTAGAATCTCCAGGGCCGCACCTCGTAGTGCTACTACCAAAGCGGTCGCTTTCTGTTGGTCATTCCAGCTATTCGACAAGGCCGCAGCTTCAAATTGCTTCTTATAAGTAGTCCACGACGTCTGCCCATCGAAAATAGGGGGTTGAACTCTCACCGGACTGAATTCTGCAGGGGTCGCAATTGTAGGTCGTGGTGTTTGCAACCTTTCTTCGAGCTCCTTGATCTTGTTTTCCATTTCATTTCTCACCTCGTCCACTTCATTTCGCACGACTTGGAGGATTTCGCTTCGGCTGTTCAAAAGTGTAGTTTGCATAGCTTTTAAATTTTCTTCCATTATTCTTTGATTTTCTTCCATTATTCTGCGATTTTCTTTTCTATTTTCTTCCATTATTCTTCGATCTTCTTTTCTACTTTCTTCCATTATTCTTTGATTTTCGCTCAACATTTTCATCATTTTTGTCAGTTGTTCCTCCATGTTGGCTGTTTGCGCTCTTGTGGTAGTCGGCATAAAATTTTCTTCTAGAAACTCTAGAGCCTTGACAGATGTCAATTCTCGAAGCCAATGTCAGGTGATGAAAGTCTAATTCCGTTATTCCACTCTTACCGCGGGAGAGAATTTTCTCGAAAGTTCACTTTGTTCCGGTCTCCCCTAGTAGCACCAACCAAATTCGAATCCCGATTTATTTCACAATTAATCCCACTTCTGACACCAGTGTTACGATTGACGGACGAATAAATCGGGTGTTGGTAAAACTCAAAAAATTTATTTCTTCAGGTCGAATTACAACACTATCTATTGCGACGAATATGTACAGAAATTATTCCGGCGCTCTCGACTGTCTTCACTGGATGAATGAATCCATTACCTACGGTCGCCTCTATTTAAACCCATAGTCTCTGATCGAGATCCTTCACGAACATCCATCGCGACTCCGCTTCGAGACTCCCCTGGACGCCGCTTCGAGACGCTCCAGACCTGTCTTTATGCGCCCGCCTCTCGGCCGTCAACAGCGATGATTCACCCATCAGCGCCGTGCGTACGTCCAGAAGGCTCTCGACCGCCATAGGCGTCGTACTGGGGCGGCGTAAGGGTGTATTTCGTAACAGTACGTTATAATGTGTGGGTTATTTAGAACTTCATTATGTTTATGGTTCTAACTTTGAATAATTATTGCACGTGCCTCTATGTATGTTAATGGCACGCACAAACGCAAAAACAAAAAATACAAGGATAAGAATTAGAATTGTAAAATAATATGTCAAAACAATGCCTATAGAAGCTAAAAACTTTTAGTGTGACTTTTGAAAAATCCCCAGTTCTTCTAGTACTATACGGTTCCAAGGGACGACTATTAAGCAACTGGATAGTTGCAAGATTAACAACAAAAATTCGTAATTTTCGATAACAAAGCTGGCGTCCTAAAAATAGCTGATAAGTGTGTGAGTGCGTCCATGACCCTTATTTTAACTAGCTGGATGTAACCGGTGGTTCTAAAAATGATAATTGTAGGCATATGAATATGCAACTGTGGTAATTTTAGAGCATTAGAAAAAACGAAATATAATCAGTTCATTAAAATAGACAAGAGTTAAAAACGGTGACGCACATTTGATGGCCCAAAGTACTATTTTAAAATAAAAAATTACATTCGTAGGCACGTGTGCTAGATTACGGCTTTGTATGCGAATTGTGCGTATAATAATTTCCTGCCGATCTGTCATTGTCTCGGTGACCACGCCACTGCCCGCCTCCATGCGCCGCCACTGGAGTCACTCGAGACGCTCCACTGTTTGACTAAGGTCGCTCGCTGTTGCAATCCGCCGAAAACGTTCGTTATCTTTCTCTCCATGAATCGTGTAAATATTTTCAACGTGAAAAAAAATTCTATCCGAGTGTCCGACCTTGGATTTTTACCGAGTGTGTAAACACGAGAATAAAATAGACACCTTTATCAGTGCATGGATATTTGGAAATTCGACAGATAAGGCGCGTTCTGGCGCAAACAGGCCGGCGCGCGCTCACCCCGGAGAGTCGGGAACGGCACCGGGCTCAGCGCGGCGCTCTGACGCACTCCGGCGGCCTCCGACCCCGTAATCTGCGCTTGCAAAAACATTTTTTCGCAACGCCTGCAGCGGGAGCAATGCACGATACCGTTTTTGCGTTTTGGCGAACGCAAACGCGTTTCGCAACGGTGCATCCTCAGGGTCCGGGGTGCCAGGGGCGGGCAAAAAGCTTGCGTGCTGCGGTCGCCTCGTGATGTTGCGGATAAATTCTTCCGGAAGTGGGCTCGGAATTCTTCGAGTCGAACGATGATGGTCAAGGATGGGATTTGGTCAGCGAAGTGCGACCGTTAGCGGTAGAATTTGGGTCAGAATTTTACTTTTAAAAATGCGTTATCGCGAACGGGTTGTGGTACGCACTTTGGACGGTTTATGGTGCGGAGTAGCAGGGAATGGGTGCGTGGGAATGGGCTTTTTGGGAATCTTATAATTTCGTGGATTTGGGATATGGTTTTTATATTAAGCTTTAGGTACGGAGATATTCCAAAATTCTTTGAAAAAGTCAAAAAATGTAGATGAATATTTGTCGACGTTGTTGGTTGCATCATTGTCTAAAATTTTGAAATTTAAGCTACTTTAAATTCGAAAATACCGTCTAGATGTCGAAATCTACATAAGTCTTTTTAGCTTATTTTCGAAGGTTGATAGTGGCCAAACATTCCCGAAGCGATACAAACAAATTGACTTTTTGAAAAAGTTGCCTAAAAATTCACACAAAAATTGAAAGTCAAATTTTTAAAAAATTTACGTAGTTCAATTGACGAAATTGGAGGAATTTGCGAAGGAATTATCCGTCAAATAATTTTTGGGAGTCGTAATCTACCAAATAATCTCTTTACTAATTTATGAAGGTGATAGAAAAATAATCGAAAATTTCTTGAAAAACTGACTTTTTTGGAAAAGTTCGTCTAGAAATCCACAAAAAATTCTAGGGTATAAATCTGGGTGTACCGATTCCAAAAATATAAAGGGTTTATGCCCCCGAGCAAAATATTTCAAATATGTATTGGGTTTGAAAGTCATATTTTTAAAAAATTCTAAAACATCTCTTAATTCAGTTGGTGATTCTGAAAAAATACGAATTTAGAAAGGAATTATGCCGCAAATAACTTCCAGATGTCTTAATGTCCAAAAATCTCTTTCGCTAATTTTCGAATATTATTTTTATTAGCGATTTTGGAAAATTGATTGGAATTTCCGAAAAAATGAAGCCAAAAAATCTTCTGCTTGTCGAAATCACCAAAAAACCTTTTTAGCAAATTTTTGAAGGTGGTCGAAAAATAAATCTCCAAAATGGGGATTAAAAAATTAACCCTTTGAAAAAGTTCCCTAAAAATTCACACAAAATTCTGGGATATACATCTCGACGTGTTGATTCGAAAAATATAGAGTGTAGAGAGCAAAATATTTGAAATATTCGGTTTGAAAGTCAAATATTTTTAAAAAATCTTAAATATCCCGTAATTCAATTGGAGATTCTGAAAAAATAGTAATTTGGGAAGGAATTATGCCGCAAATAATTTCTAGATGTCTAAATCTACAAAAAGCTCTATTTAGCTAATTTTCGAAAGTTGTTGAAAAATAGTCGAAAATTTCTTCAAAAATTGAACTTTTTGGAAAAGTTGTTTGAAAATCCCAAAAAAAATCTGGGATATAGAAGATATCGACCTGCTGATTCCAAAAATATACTTTGTTTATGTTCTCACAATAAGATTTTCAAAATATTTGGCTCGAAATGCAAATTTTTTCAAAATCCTACAAATTGCCTTATTTTTATTAGCGATTTTGGAAAATTGATAGGAATTTCCGAAGAAATGAAGCTCAAAAAATCTTCTGCATGTCTAAATTTACAAAAAAACCTTTTTATCAAATTGTCGAAGGTGGTCGAAAAATGGCCAAAAATCTCCAAAAAAGGGATTAAAAAGTTAACCTTTTTGAAAAAGTTCACCAAAAATTCACACAAAATTCTGGGATATACATCTCGACATGTTGATTCGAAAAATATAGAGTGTTTATAGCCCCGGAGCAAAATATTTGAAATAATCGGTTTGAAAGTCAAATATTTAAAAAAAATCTTAAAAATCCATTAATTCAATTGGAGATTCTGAAAAAATAGTAATTTGGGAAGGAATTATGCCTCAAATAATTTCTAGATGTCTAAATCTACAAAAAAATCTATTTAGCTAATTTTCGAAGGTTATTGAAAAATAGTCGAAAATTTCTTCAAAAATTGAGCTTTTTGGAAAAGTTGTTTGAAAATCCCCAAAAAATTCTGGGATACAGATCTCGACCTGCTGATTCCAAAAATATACCTTGTTTATGTTCTCACAATAAGATTTTCAAAATATTCGGCTCGAAGTGCAAATTTTTTCAAAATCTCCAAAATTGCCTTCATTTTATTAGCGATTTTGGAAAATTGATTGGAATTTCCGAAGAAATGAAGCCGAAAAAATTTTCTGCGTGTCGAAATCTACAAAAAAATCTTTTTATCTAGTTGTAGAAGGTGGTCGAAAAATGGCCAAAAATCTCCAAAAAGGGGATTAAAAAATTAACTTTTTGAAAAAGTTCCCAAAAAATTCACACAAAATTCTGGAATATATATCTCGACGTGTTGATTCGAAAAATATAGTGTTTATAGCCCCGGAGCAAAATATTTCAAATATTTGGTTTGAAAGTCAAATATTTAAAAAAAATCTTAAATATCACGTAATTCAATTGGATATTCTGAAAAAATAGTAATTTGGGATGGAATTATGCCACAAATAATTTCTAGATGTCTGAATCTACAAAAAAATCTATTTAGATAATTTTCAAAGGTTGTTGAAAAATAGTCGAAAATTTCTTAAAAAATTGAACTTTTTGGAAAAGTTGTTTGAAAATCCCCAAAAAATTCTCGGATATAGATCTCGACCTGCTGATTCCAAAAATACACCTTGTTTATGTTCTCACAACAAAATTTTCAAAATATTCGGCTCGAACTGCAAATTTTTTCAAAATCCGCAAAATTGCCTTATTTTTATTAGCGATTTTGGAAAATTGATTGGAATTTCCGAAGAAATGAAGCCAAAAAAATCTGCTTGTCGAAATCTATAAAAAAACATTTTTATCAAATTTTCGAAGGTGGTCGAAAAATGGCCAAAAATCTCCAAAAAGGGGATTAAAAAATTAACGTTTTTGAAAAAGTTCCCTAAAAATTCACACAAAATTCTGGGATATACATCTCGAGGTGTTGATTCGCAAAATATAGAGGGTTTATAGCCCCGGAGCAAAATATTTGAAATAATCGGTTTGAAAGTCAAATATTTTAAAAAAATCTTAAATATCCCGTAATTCAATTGGAGATTCTGAAAAAATAGTAATTTGGGAAGGAATTATGCCGCAAATAATTTCTCGATGTCTAAATCTACAAAAAGCTCTATTTAGCTAATTTTCAAAAGTTGTTGAAAAATAGTCGAAAATTTCTTGAAAAATTAACCTTTTTGGAAAAGTTGCCTGAAAATCCCAAAAAATGAAGCCGAAAAAATTTTCTGCGTGTCGAAATCTACAAAAAAATCTTTTTATCTAATTGTAGAAAGTGGTCGAAAAATGGCCAAAAATCTCCAAAAAGGGATTAAAAAATTAACTTTTTTGAAAAAGTTCCCAAAAAATTCGCACAAAATTCTGGGATATACATCTCGACGTGTTGATTCGGAAATTATAGAGTGTTTATGGCCCCGGAGCAAATTACATATTTGAAATATTTGGTTTAAAATCAAATTTCTAAAAAACCTAAACTTTCCAACAAATTGTCGAAAATTTCTTGAAAAATTCACTTTTTTGGAAAAGTGTCAGAAAATCCACAAAAAATTCTAGGATATGTAAAAATATATCGTGTTTGTGGTGACGGATCAAGATTTTCGAAATATTCGGTTTGAAGTTCAAATTTTCTCAAAATCCTAAAAACTGCGTATTTTAAATGACGATTCTGGAAAAGTAGTAGGAATTTTCCGAAGAAATGATGTCGAAAATATCTTCTGAATGCCAGAAACTACAAAAAAATCTTTCTAGCCAATTTTCTAGGGTGGTCGAAATATAGTTAAAAATTTCCAAAAACGGGATTACAAAATTGATATTTTTGAAAAAGTTGCCTAAAAATTCACACAAAATTCTGGGATATATATCTCGACTTGCCGATGTTAAAAATATAGTGCTTATGATTCGGGAGTAAAATTTTCGAAATACTGGGTTTGAAAGACAAATTTTTCAAAATGCTAAAAATTTTCGTATTTGAATTGGCAATTCTGAAAAAAATTGGAGGAATTTGTGAAGGATTTCTGCGGCAAATAAATAATTTCTGTGTGTAGAATTCCACTAAATAATCTCTTTGGGCTAATTTTCGAAAATGATAAAAAAATTGTCTAAAATTTCTCGAAAACTTGACTTTTTTGGAAAAGTTGTCTTAAAATCCACAAAAAAATCTAGCATATAAATTTCGACGTGCCGATTCGAAAAAAATACCGTGTTGATGTTCCCGCAACAAGATTTTCAAAATATTGAGTCCGAAGTGCATTTTTTTTAATCCTAAAAGTTGCTATATTTTTATTGGAGATTTTGGAAAAATGTTACGAATTTGCGAAGAAATAAAGTCGAAAATATATTCTACAGGTCGAAATCTACAAAGAACGTTTTTAACTAATTTTCGAAGGTGGTCAAAATATGGGCAAAAATTTCCAAAAATGTGAAAAAAAATTGATCTTTATGAAAAAGTTCCCCAAAAATTCACACAAAATTCTGCAATATACATCTCGACGTATTGCTTCGAAAAGTGTAGAGTTTTATAAATGTTTGAAATATTCGGTTTGAAAGTCAAATTTCTAAAAAATCCTTTAACTTTTCGAAAAATTGTCGAAAACTTCTTGAAAAATTGACTTTTTGGAAAAGCTATCTGTCTGAAAATCCCCAAGAAATTCTAGGATAATTATGTAAAAATATATCGTCTTTGTGGTGACGGATCAAGATTTTCAAAATATTCGGTCGGAAATTCAAATTTTTTCAAAATCCTTAAAACTGCGATATTTTAAATGACGATTCTGGAAAAGTGGTAGGAATTTTCCGAAGAAATGATGTCGAAAATAATTTCTGGATGTCAGAAACTACAAAAAAATCTTTTTAGCCAATTTTCTAAGGTGGTCGAAATATCGTCAAAAATTTCCAAAAAGGGGATAAAAAAATGATATTTTTGAAAAAGGTGCCTAAAAATTCACACAAAATTCTGGGATATATATCTCGACGTATTGGTTCGAAAAATATAGAGTGTTTATGGCCCGGAGCAAAATATTTGAAATATTCGGTTTGAAAGTCAAATTTCTAAAAAATTCTAAAATTTTCCGAAAACTGTCGAACACTTATGAAAAATTGACTTTTTGGAAAAGTTGTCCATAAGGAGTTCGATATTTGACAGAATTTGAAGAGTTTTTTGGGTCGTCATTCACTGAAGGAAAAAATTAAGACGATAATAAGCTTTGGTGAAAATTGAGAAATGTATCAGATTTTTTTCTTGGAATCAATCAAAATCTAGATTTTGAGAAACCGAAAAGTACCCAGTTCTCATTTTGACAATAAAGTAATTGTTTTTGAATTTTGTCACCCCTGCGGATCTAGTAACAATGTCAGTAGACGAAAAATTCATTTAAAAAATTCACAAGGTCTGTGTATTGCTTCTAGTGGATATTGAGCCACAGAATATTGCTAAACCAACTCACAATACTTTGTTTCTCAAAGTAACTAAGAAATATCTTCTTGAAGAGCTCATGCCGCTTGCGTCAGACCCTAAGAAATCATTGCTCAAGAATTTAATACCCAGAAACTTTCTGTGAAAATCCGAATCCTCATAGCTGTAAACGAACCTCACCAGCTCGCCAGAAAAGCAAAAATTTTATGAAGTCACCGTCACATCAGGCGAGATTCAGCACGAATTTTAATCACCTCCATCTGAAATGAAAAGTGGGAATTCCAGAGCGTTCGCAAGAAAATAAATAAAAATACGAACAACAATACAAAAACAACGCGGTCTAAATCAGTAAAGTGTGACATTCAAAACCAGCTTCCCGCCAGTCAAAACCGACATGTCTCACAGTACTTAGCCAAGTTCCCGCGTTCCACGAATTCAGGATTCGCTTTTCCGAACGATGTTTCATTCAGTGTGTAAAACTGTTTACCATCACTATTCTGACCTTCGGTTCTGTTGTTAATTCGGAATATTATTTCATTATTTTAAATGCAAATATAATCTCTTATGGTAATGACGGCTAGCAAGGCGTTTTTTGGTTCCTACACGTGCATTTTTTTCCTTAAAGTTTTTTCGTCCGTGCTTTGACGCTGTTAAAAGGTGCGTGAATTTATTTTTGCCAAAGAAAAATGTTGTTTGACAAAAAATAAAAATGTTTACGTATTTCACTATTTTAAATGCAAATGTAATCTCTTATGGTAATGGTTGTTCCCCAGCACGTCGTTTTTTGGTTTCCACAGAAACACGGGCACTTTTTTCCATCAAGTTTTTTGCTCAGTTGTTTGACATTGTTGAAATAGGTGCGGGCACTATTTTTTTTCCTTAAAAAAATTGTTGTTGCAAATTATCCCAATTTCAGTTATTTTTAATGCAAATAAATCTCTTTATGGTAATTATTGTTTCAAGATATTAGCGCGCTTTTTGATTCTCAACACGTGCATTTTTTTCCGCAGAACACGTTTTGATCCTTGTTTTGAAGTCGTTTAAAAACTTAGGTGCGGAAATCAAATTCTTTTGCAGAAAAATGTTAATTGCGAAAAAATTGTCAGGTCATTTATAAAATGCAAATCAATTTTTTGACATAGATGAATAAAATATCATTTCAAATTAGTGGATTTTTTTTTCTAACAAATTTTTACTTTGAACGCAAGCTAAAATTGAAAAACTAAAAATTTTCTAATAATTGAACCATTATATTACACTTTAAATGAAAACTAAGTAAAATTTCAAATCGAAATTGAAGAAAGACAAATTGAAAAATTCGAGAAATGGAATTTAAATTTGAAAATTCGACAGAACTTAAAATTGTGAAATCGATTGTAATCGAAAAATTGAAAAATCCAAAAATTTTAAATTAATTTTCGTTTTTGAAACAGATATTACGGCGATTCAGATTTGTAACTGGGAAAGATTATCTACAATTTGACAACAATTTTCAAGTGGATTGAGCAATTTTAACCATTTTTTATAAAAATTTTGAAAATTTTGGAACAAATTTTACTTTAATTCAATAGATGTCGTGAAGGTATGTCGGATTTGTAACTGGCAGAAGATCATCTAAATTTGACACCAATTTTCATTAACCAACATTTTCGGAAAATTTTTGAAAATTTTGGAACGTATTTAACTTTATTTCAATAATATCGTGAAGGCGATTTCGGATTTGTAATGGCGGAAGATTATCTACAATTTGACACAATTTTCAAATCGATTGAACCAATTTTAACATTTTTTTGGAAAAATTTTGGAAATATTTTTCGTATTTATTGCAATATATCGTGAAGGCGATTTCGGATTTGTAATGCGGAAGATTATCTACAATTTGACACCAATTTCGTCGATTTAATAATTTTACATTTTTTTGGAAAATTTTGGAAATTTGATTCCTTTTCGTATTTATTGGATGGCGATTTCGATTTGAATGCGAAGATATCTAAATTTGACAACAAATTTTCAGTGGATGAGCCAATTTACCTTTTTTGAAATTTTTAAATTTTGAATATTTTCTTTTATTGTAGATTGTGAGGGATCGATTTTAATGGCGGAAGATAACACAATTTGACCAATTTTCGTCGATTGAACAATTTTAACATTTTTTTGGAAAATTTTTGAAAGTTTATTCAGTTTTCGTTTATTATTAATAAATAGTACAGGGATTTCAGATTTGTAACTGGCGGAGATTATCTACAATTTGGCCAGTTTTCAGTCGATTGAAACAATTTTAACCATTTTTTTGGAAAATTTTTGAATTCAGTTTCGTATTATTATTGAAACAAATATAGTTATGGTGATTTCAACTTGTTATTGGTGGACGATTATCTATAATTTTAACAACTAATTTTCGTAGATTGAGCCAATTTTGAGCATTTTTTCTGAAAATTTTTTGAAAATTTTGACTTTATTTATTCAATAGATTAGTGAAGACAGTTCGGATTTGTAATTGGCGGAGGACTATCTATAATTTGACACGAATTTTTCGTTGATTCGACACATTTTAGCCATTTTTTTGGAAAATTTTGAAAAATTTGAATTACTTTTCTTGTTTATTGGAACAGATATCGTGATGGCGATTTCACATTCGTAACTGGCGAAAGAGTTGTCTACAATTTGACACCAATTTCCAATTGATGAACCATTTTAATCATTTTTTGGAAAATTTTGGGAAATTTTGGAATCATATTTTGCCTTTATTTCAATATGTCGTGAAGGTGATTTCGGATTTGTAGCTGCCTGAAGATTATCTACAATTTGACACCAATTTTCAGTCGATGAATAAATTTTAACATTTTTTGGAAAATTTTTGAAAATTTTTGATTCACTTTTCGTATTTATTGGACCAGATATCGTGACGGCGATTTCGGATTTGCAATTGGCGGAAGATTATCTATAATTTGACAACAAACTTTCAGTTGATTGAGCCAATTTTAACATTTTTTTGAAAAATTTTTGAAATTTTGAAATTCGTTACTTTATTGCAGAGATGTCGGAAGGTGATTTCGGATTTGAAATTGTCGAAATCATCTACAATTTGACACAATTTTTGGACGATTGAACTAATTTTAACCATTTTTTTTGGAAAATTTTGAAAATTTTGAAGTTCACCTTTTTGCGTTTATTGAACAATAACGGACGTGGGGATTTCGGATTTGTATGCGGAAGACTGTCTTCAATTTGACACCAATTTTCGATTGATTGAACAATTTTAATCCAATTTTTGGAATATTTCTTGAAATTTTGGAAATTGAACCATTATTACCATCATTTAATTGAATTCGGGAGGGGATTTTGGATTTGAACTGGCGAAAGATTATCTACAATTTGACATTCATTTTGGTTGATTGACTAATTTTAACCATTTTTTGAAACATTTTTGAAAATTTTGTACCCACTTTTTGAGTTTATTGAACCTATTTCGTAACGGCAATTTCAAATTTGTAAATGTCGGAAGATCATCTACAATTTGACACCAATTTTGGTCGATTGAACCTATTTTAACAATTTTTTTTGGAAAATTTTTGAAAATTTTGGGAATTTTGATTTTACCTTTAGTTCAATAGAATCGTAAAGGGATTTCGGATTTGTACTGTGGAAAATTATCCACAATTTGACACCAATTTTCGATCGATTGAACCAGTTTTATCCAATTTTTTGGAACTAGTTCTTGGGAAATTTTTGGAAATTTTGAAACCATATATTACCATCATTTTAATAGTTGTCGGGAAGGCGATTTTGGATTTGTAACTGGCGAAAGATTATCTACAATTTGACACTAATTTTTGGTTGATTGAACAATTTTAACCATTTTTTGGAAAATTTTTGGAAATTTTGAACCCACTTTTTGTTTATTGGAACAATTTCGTAACGGCGATTTCAATTTTATAACTGGCGGAAGATCATCTACAATTTGACACCAATTTTTGGTCGATTGTACCTATTTTAACATTTTTTTTTGGAAAATTTTTGAAAATTTTGGAATTTGATTTTACCTTTCCATATTTCAGTAGAAGTCGTGAAGGTGATTTCGGATTTGTAACTGGTGGAAAATTATCCACAAGTTGACACCAATTTTCGATCGATTGAACCAATTTTATCCAATTTTTTGGAACTAGTTCTTGGGAAATTTTTGGAAATTTTTGAACCATATATTACCATCATTTTAATAGTTGTCGGAAGTCGATTTGGATTTGTAACTGGCGAAAGATTATCTACAATTTGACACTAATTTTGTGATTGAAACAATTTTAATACATTTTTTTGAAAATTTTTGAAATTTTGATCACTTTTTGTTTATTGGAACAGATTCGTAACGGCGATTTCGATTTAAAATGGCGGAAGATCATCTAAATTTGAAACCAATTTTTGGTCGATTGAACCTATTTTAACATTTTTTTTGGAAAATTTTTGAAAATTTTGGAATTTGATTTTACCTTTCATTTCAGTAGAGTCGGAAGGTGATTTCGGATTTGTAACTGTGGAAAATTATCCACAATTTGACACAATTTTTGATCGATTGAACCAATTTTAATCCAATTTTTTGGATGAAATTTTTGAAAATTTGACATATTTAATCATTTATTTTGTTTCGGGAAGTCGATTTGGATTTGTATTGGCGAAGATTTCTACAATTTGACATTAATTTTTATGATTGAACCAATTTTACCATTTTTTGAAAAAATTTTTAAAATTTTGATCCATTTTTCTGTTATTTGAACAGATTTCGTAACGGATTTCGATTTGTAACTGGCGAAGATTCATCTACAATTTGACACCAATTTTTGGTCGATTGAACCAATTTTAACCATTTTTTTTTGGAAAATTTTTGAAAATTTTGGAATTTGAGTTTACCTTTATTTCAATAGAAGTCGTGAAAGTCATTTCGGATTTGTACTGGTGGAAAATTATCTACAATTTGACACCAATTTTCAATCGATTGAACCAATTTTATCCAATTTTTTGGAACTAGTTTCTTGGGAAATTTTTGGAAATTTTGGAACCATATATTACCATCATTTTAATAGTGTCGGGAAGGCGATTTTGGATTTGTAACTGGCGAAGATAACTACAATTTGACATTAATTTTTGGTTGATTGAAGCAATTTTAACCATTTTTTTGAAAATTTTTGAAAAATTCGAAAAACTAAAAAATTGAAAAGTCGAAAAATTGAAAATGAAAAATCAGAAACTAAAAATAAATCGAAAGCAAACATTGAAAACCCTAAATCAAAACTGAAAAAATTGCAAAATCGAACAGTGGAAATCGAAAAATTGCAAATGGAAGAACTGAAGAAACAAAAATTGAAACATTGAAACACAAAAAATCGAGAAAGTTAAAAATCGAAAAAAATTAACGAATCAAAAAAATTGGAAAACTCAAAAATTATAAAATCAAAAAACTATGGAATCGTTAAAGTTGTAAATTCGAAAAATATGACATTCCAAATCGAAAACTATAACAATCGAAAAATTGAAAATTAAAAACTTGCACTTCAGAAGTTAATCGAGAAACGAGAATTTAAGAAATGAAAATTGTCCTAAAATTGTAAAAATCTGAAAATCTAAAACACAAAATATAAACAAAACAATGATAAAATCAGAAATTGGGAAATCGAAAAATCTAAAAATAAAGAAAATTAAAAACCCAAAAATTCAAAAATTAAAAATTGATTTTTTTAAATAGAAAAATGAAAAATATGTACTTGAAAATTCAAAAAATTGCAAATCGAAAAATTGTAGAAACAAAGAAATGAAAAATTGAAGAATTGAAAAATTCAAATCAAAAAAAGCTGCAGAAGTATTTTTCAAAGAATCGGAATTTGTTGGGCTGTACTTCAGGAGCTAGGGAAGTTCTGTCGAAATAACCTTCAACCAATTCCTCATAAAGCGATTTTGGTTTTAACGTTATTGAAATTATTGTTAATTTTTATTGAATTTTCTTGTGTATCCTCTTCTATTAAGTCGGTGACGTGATTTCGCCAAATTAATCTATTCAGAAACACAAAGATCGTCTCGTCGGGTAAACAAATTTACACATTTTTGGCTCGCTACCGCCAAGTCGTCAAAACTGCCAACTGTCGTGCGCTACGCGCAGCCGCCACCTTTTTTTAAATTTCCCCATCACCCAAAACCTGTACCCGTATTTTCAAACCGCCCGCCGCCCTCCGCTGCCCCGCCCGGCCCTTCGTCCGGCGAATTCCGCGCTGCATAGCCACCTCCGTGGTATTTCCTGCTGCAGGGCCCTCGCCGCCCCGCCCGCGACCTTGGCCAGATAGACTTTCCCGATAGCAGCGGCGTTCGTTGGGGTCGCACACGCACACGCTGTGCACATGCCGAGCGTCCTTAGCAGCGGCTAATGCCCCGGCCGCCCCCGCCCCCCCCGCCGCCGCGCTCATGGCCAAGCGACATTTGCAAACCTGCAGCGCGAACGCACAGCGTTACGTCACCCACGCTCGGGCCCCCGCAGGACGCCGGGAGCGGCCCCATGCACTTTTGCGGCCGAGGTCCTGCAGGACGACCGCCAGGACGCGGGTCAACGTCCAGCCCCGGAAATTCGCCGAACGCGCCCGGAATCGTCGCTCGGGCTGCGCCCCCGGGGGCGGGGGTCGCCGTCGTTTTTGTGCACATTCTTCGGCTGACCTATGACGTCACGATAACATCTAATGAACATGATGTAATGTTTTGAGGCCGAGGGATTTTCGGCTTTTTTGCAAGTTGAAGTCGAGCCAAATGGTATGACTTTCTTTGTGGGCTGCCGGAATTTATGGGAGCGTTGGAGACTTTTTCTTTCGCTGCAATTTCCTACAGACGGAGATTATTTGCATTCGATGAAAATGGTGGAAATATTTTGCGTGGGGCTTGGCAACGGGACAAAGAGTGTTTGTTGGTAAGGGTTCTGGGTAAATTTCGTCAGGTTTCCTAGTTTTCGCGTTATTGTTCAGTTATTTTAATTCATAAGTTTTTTGTGTACATATAGGAGCGATCGTCGTCATATTTATGCGTTCTGTACTCTTCAAGTGTCGATTTTTAAAAATCGCCGTTAATTTACATAGAAATTTACATATTACGGAAGGCTACACTTCGTTTATTTACATAAGCTGACGTTTCATTAATTCAAACCACGATAATTGATTTCAGATAAATATTAGAATTAGATCCACTGCAATAATTTAAGCTTTTAGTACCCGTGTTCGCACACAATAATTGTTCGTATCAGGACGAATTCACTAGTTTTGGAGCCCCAACAGAACATTATTTATCCTTAAAATCTTCAACCACCGTTAGTTTACATGTAAATTTATATATTGCCAACAGATAAAAACTTCGTTCATTCATATAAGCTGACGTTTCGTCAATTTAAATACAACAGTTTTTTTAAATATACATATACACTCTAAAATTGCATCAACTGCAAGAATTTCAGCTTTTAGTGTCCTTGAACGAAATATAACATTCGTTTTTATCAGACCCTCACTTCCATGAAGCAGATAATAGTAAACAGCTTATTGAAAAAATTTTGGATACATTTTAAGGGATCTTTAAAAATCAAAATATTACATTTTGTTGATATTGAATCTCGTCAAATTCAAAAAAATTTAGAATAGAAATGCCAAAATAATTCTTTTTTTTTTTAAATTACTTAGTTTACATTTAATTTAATTCCAGCCTACGGTTGGTTTTGTAGCCGTAGAACTCTGGGAATTGAGCTATATTGAATTATACTACATACTTTTATACTTTTTTGAAAACGAAACGTAACTTAGATCTTCAGATTGCTTCAGCGAGCGAAGTGAGCTACACTGTGTTATTTTTAAAAATAAAACTTCTATGGGCCTCTGAGATTTTTCTCAGCAAGTGCTACGAATTTGTTATGTTATTTCTGAAAACCAAACACAAGATGAACCATTAGATTCTTTCAGCGAGCGAAGCGAGCTGTATTTAATTACTTCCAAAACTGAAACCTACATCGGCCTCTCAGATTCTTCCAACAAATGAAGTAACTGTTTTATTTCTGAAACGGAAGGCTATACTGGCTTTCAAGATTTTCTAGGCAAATAAAGCGCACTGTATTATGTTACTTCTAAAAATGAAACACAAATTGAACCCTGAGCTGTATCAATTAAATTACTTCTAAAAGTGAAACCTAGGTCACCATAGACATTCTTTCAGCAAATGGAGCGACCTATATTATTTTATTTTTGAAAATGGAACCTAGATCGGCCTTCGAATTTTTTTTAGCACAACTATTTTATATTACTTCTAAAAATAAAACTTGAGATACTTTTAGCGAGCGAAGCGAGCTGTATCTGTTAAATTACTTCTAAAACTGAAACTTAGGTCAGCCTTTGAGATTCTTTCAACAAATGAAGCAAACTATATTATTTTATTACTGAAAATGAAACCTAGATCAGCTTTCGATATTTTTTCGGCAGCTAAAGCGAACTCTGTTAAGTTACTTTTAAAAATGAAACACAAGCTGAACCCTGAGATTTGTTCAGCGAGCGAGGCGAGCTTTATCAATTAAATTACTTCTAAAAGTGAAACCTAGGTCAGTCTTTGCGATTCTTTCAACAAATGAAGCGAACTAGACTTTTTTGAGTGATAAAACGAAATCTGTTGTGTTACTTCTAAAAATTAAACAAGAATCGAACCCTGGCATTCTTTCAGCGAGCGATGCGAGCTTTATCTATTAAATTACTTATAAAAATGAAACCTAAGCCACCCTTTGCGATTCTTTCGACAAATGAAGCGCACTATATTACTTAATTCCTGAAAATGAAACCTAGATCGGCCTTCTACATTTTTTCGCCAGATAAAACGAACTCTGTTATGTTACTTCTAATAATGAAGTTGAACCCTTCGGTGCTTTCAGCGAGTGAAGCGAGTCTAAAAGTGAAACCTAAATCGGCCTTTGCGATTTTTTCAACAAATGAAGCGAACTATATTATTTTATTCATGAAAATGAAACCTAGATCGGCCTGCTACATTTTTTCGGCAAATTAAGCGAACTGTGTTATCTTACTTCTAAAAATGAGACACAAGTTGCACCTTGAGATTCTTTCAGCGAGCTAAGCGAGCTGTGTCTATTAAATTACTTCTAAAAGATAAACCTAGGTCAGCCTTTGCGATTCTTTCACAAATGAAGCGGACTATATTATTTTATTCCTGCCTTCTAGATTTTCTCGGCAGATAAAACGAACTTTATTATGTTAGGTGTACTTCTAAAAGTGAAACACAAATTGAATTCTGAGATTCTCTCAGCGAGCCAAGCGAGCTCTCTCTATTAAATTACTTTTTAAAGTGGAACCTAGGTGAAGTGAAATATATTATTTTATTTCTGAAAATGGAACCTTCATCGGCATTCTAGATTTTCTTGCCAGATAAAACGAACTCTGTCATCTTGCTTCTAAAAGTGAAACCTAAGTCGGCCTTTGAGACTTTTTCGTCAGATAAAGCGGATTCTGTTATGTTACTTCTAAAAATGAAACAGGTTCTTTCAGCAAACGAAGCGAGCTTTATCTATTAAATTACTGTTAAAAGTGTAAAACCTAGATCGGCCTTCTAGATTTCCTCGGCAGACAAAGCGAACTCCGTTATGTTACTTCTAAAAATGAAACACAAGTTGAAACCTGAGATTCTTTCAGCGAGCTTTATTTTTTAAATTACTTCTAAAAGTGAAACCTAGGTCGGCCTTTGGGATTCTTGCAACAAACGAAGCGAACTATATTATTTTATTCCTGAAGATGCAACCTAAATCGGCCTTCTACATTTTTTTCGGCAGATAAGGCTGACTCTGTTATATTACTTCTAAAAATGAAACACAAGTTGCAAGCTAAGATTCTTTCGGCGAGCGAAGCGAGCTGTATCTATTAAGTTACTTATAAAAGTAAAACCTAAGTCAGCCTTTGAGATTATTTCAACGAATGATGCAAACTATATTATTTTATTTCTGAAAATGAAACCTAGATCGGCCTTCTAGATTTCCTCGGCAGACAAAGCCAACTTCGTTATGTTACTTCTAAAAATGAAACACAAGTTGAAACTTGAGATTCTTTCAGCGAGCGTAGCGAGCTTTATTTTTTAAATTACTTCTAAAGTGAAACCTAGGTCGGCCTCTGCGATTCTTTCAACAAATGAAGCAAACTATAATATTTTATACCTGAAAATGAAACCTAGGTCGGCCTTTTACACTTTTTTTAAGTAGATAAAGGGGACTCTAAAAATGTAACAAAAGTTGCTCCCTGAGATTCTTTCAGCGAGCGAAGCGAGCTGTATTTATTAAATTACTTCTAAAAGTGAAACCTAAGTCGGCCTTTGCGATTTCTTCAACAAATGAAGCGAACTATATTATTTTATTCCTGAAAATGAAACCTTGATCGGCCTTCTAGATTCTCTCGGCAGACAAAGCGAACTCCGTTGTTACTTTTAAAAATGAAACACAAGTTGAAACCTCAGATTCTTTCAGCGAGCGAAGCGAGCTTTATTTATTAAATTACTTAGTGAAACCTAGGTTGGCTTTTGCGATTCTTTCAACAAATGAAGCGAACTATATTATTTTATTCCTGAAAATGAAACCTAGATCGGCCTTCTAAATTTTTTCCGCAGATAAAGCGGACTCTGTTAGGTAACTTCTGAAAATGAAACACAAGTTACACCCCAAGATTCTTTCAGCGAACGAAGCGAGCTGTATCTATTTAATTACTTCTATAAGTGAAAGCGCAATCAGTCTTTGAGATTATTTCAACAAATGAAGCGAACTTTATTATTTTATTTCTGAAAATGTAACCTAGATCGGCCTTCTAGATTTCCTTGGCAGACAAAGTGAACTCCGTTATGGTACTTCTAAGAATGAAACACAAGATGAAACCTAAGATTCTTTTAGTGAGCGTAGCGAGCTTTATTTATTAAATTACTTCTAAAAGTGAAACCTAGGTCGGCCTCTCCAATTTTTCAACAAATGAAGCGAACTGTATTATTTTATTCCTGAAAATGAAACCTAGATCGACCTTTTACATTTTTTAAGCAGATAAAGCGGACTCTGTTATGTTACTTCTAAAAATGAAACAAAAATTGGTGCTTGAGATTCTTTCAGCGAGCGAAGCGAACTATATTATTTTATTCCTGAAAATGAAACCTTGATCGGCCTTCTAGATTTTCTCGGCAGACAAAGCGAACTCCGTTGTTTTAAAAATGAAACACAAGTTGAAACCTCGGAATCTTTCAGCGAGCGAAGCGAGCTTTATTTATTAAATTATTTAGTGAAACCTAGGTTGGCTTTTGCGATTCTTTCAACAAATGAAGCGAACTATATTATTTTATTCCTGAAAATGAAACCTAGATCGGCCTTTTAAATTTTTTCGGCAGATAAAGCGGACTCTGTTATGTTACTTCTAAAAATGAAACACAAGTTACACCCCAAGATTCTTTCTCGCTTCGCTCGCTGTATTTATTTAATTACTTCTATAAGTGAAAGCGCAATCAGCTTTTGAGATTATTTCAACAAATGAAGCGAACTTTATTATTTTATTTCTGAAAATGAAACCTAGATCGGCCTTCTAAATTTCCTCAGCAGACAAAAGTGAAACCTAAGTCGTCCTTTGCGATTCTTTCGGCAAATGAAACGAACTATATTATGTTATTTGTGAAAATGGAACCAAGATGGCGAGCGAAGTGAGCTGTATTGTGTTTTTGAGATGTTTACAGTAAGTGCATCGAACTTTTTGTTATGGAAGCAATAATTTACAAAAATAATAAAAGATTTAAATTGGTCTACAGAAGAATTTAATAATTTTTTTAATATACCGAAGTTACCGACGTTTTAGAATTAAATATTTAATCATCGATTAATGTAACAAAAGATTAAAATGTAGAATATTAGCCCGTGATTGCTTAAAATATGCAGTTCGCGTAGCAACGGACTTCAATTAAAATTAATCGCGAATTAACTTTAATTCGCTTTCATAAACTGGGTCTTAAAATCGCTCAAATTTTAAGTTTAGAAGCCCAAGCCAAAACAATCTACAGCTCGAAAAATCTAGTAATATTCCCAAATGGTACACCAGACTTACTATTTATTATATTTTATTACTTTAAACACCTTCAACTGTTACAACACGTGTTGTGGGATGTTGAGCCAACTCTAAACGTGAAACTCTTTGTACAGTCATTGTTTATAAATTTTAAATATGCCAACTATTAAAAATACAAATTTATATTGTTTTAATTTATGTCAGATGATAATAATAATAAATTATCAAGCCTGAAAATAGTGAGTCGTTAATTCCCATCGACGTCGTTTCCGCCAATAAAACACTCGAGTTCGTCATAAAAAGTGGCTTCACTTCCTTAAAATTTGTTTTGTAAACAATAAACGCTGTAATTTTGGAAAATGTATTATTTATTAACTGATAGCAAAAATCCTACAGAAAATGGCACGCGCAAATTTTACATAACTATGAAAGTCAGAATGAAATTCGAAACTAAAACCAATTTTGAAATAAAGTGAGTCGATTAATTTATTTTAGATGTGGTTTGCTGAGCCAGTTTTGACACGACGTCATCAGCTTTTGGAGGGGTGCGCTCGCTGCGCTCGTTTTTGCGCTGGCCACGTAAACCCTTCCGGCGCCCCGCAATTTCCCTTTAAAAGTTAAAACCCACCCGTCCAATTTAGAAATGATGCGTTTTTATCTCACCTGCATTAGCCAGCACAAACAATGACGTAATCCCGTAAAATCCCCTTGCCGGGGCGATGTAAGTAATTATTCCGTCCTTGTTTCGAGCTTTGGAGGCCGCGAACATGGATCTTACATTTGCATTTTTACAACTCGCCGTACCCAGTAGTAAAATTAACTAATGTGCAGATAATAATTACGCATTATGCAAATCCGGCCCCTCGCCTAACTGTACGTTTGCGTAAACTTGAAAAATCCTCTCGCCTTAAAATTCCTTCCCGCTGCAATAACTCAGCGAGCCTTCCTGAAAATTGTGTCTCTGCCACTTGGCAGGCGGTCCTGCCAGCGTCTGGCCTGAAAAATTTCGGCACACTCCACCGAAATAGGACACTCGACTTATCTGCTGCAGCCGTAAAAGCTAAATTTAACGGCGCTATCAGAAAAATTACAACAATCAATTACGGGTGACGCAACCGATCGCGTTTCCTTAATTCCCCATAAAACTTTGACTAATGTCCTGCTCCTGAAAAAGGATGCCGTGAGCGCGGCCCATCGATCATGTTCGAGGCGATGCTAAAACACCTGTTAATGTCGGACGAAAAAACGAAACGCATGGCTTTATTTTTTGGCACGTTTTGTGTCACCGAGAACTCCACGTGGACCTACGGACTATTAATTACGCGAAACAATTTCGGTGCGAATAAAACCCGTCCGACGGGTTTTCGAAATTTCGGCGGTTTAAATGTCGGACAAGTGTTCCGGCAACAGCGGTTGGAACCGTTCGGAATGGGTCTAGGAACCCACACGAGGATCGATGCGAAAATTATGCACTCGGAACACCAATTTTGACGAAATTTTGACTTTTTTTTTTTTCAAAATGCTACTAGAACGATAACGAAAACAACAATAATTGCATATTTAGTACTACAATCGACCGATTGCTTCAAAGCGTCAATTTCCATAACAAATTCATTTGTATTTAAATCGAAACAATATTATGTCAATAATGCGAGAAAGATAGCGAAGGTCGAAATGGAAATATCAAGCAGTGAATGAAACACCGTTTGGAAAACTTATCTAAGTTCTCGGACAACGACAGAATTTTAATTCTCGATAACCCTCGATTTTTAATCGTCTCGAAAAACATTTCAACTCGTTGGACGTCGTGTGTTAAATATATTTTCGTTAAGTAAAAATCATAAACGAAAAAAGTGGTACATTTTAATAAATCGTAAACACCCGATTTTACGACCACAAAACACAAGTACAACCCATCTAAAATTCGATAAACATCAAA
This sequence comes from Zophobas atratus, assembly GCA_022388445.1. Classification (NCBI taxonomy): domain Eukaryota; kingdom Metazoa; phylum Arthropoda; class Insecta; order Coleoptera; family Tenebrionidae; genus Zophobas; species Zophobas atratus. Next base: position 4,462,795 of record CM039445.1, on the reverse strand, counting down.
GCAACATTCTTATCCCATCCCGAGCAGAAATTTACCGCATTCCCCACTCGTATCTAAAATAATAAATGCAACATTAACTACTTTTCAAATTTCCATTTAATCGAGCATAATTTTTTACGCACAAAACACTAATTAAACAGCCGTAAAATCCTCGAAAACTAATAAAACTTGGCTCAATTTCGCCGAAAGTAAGACATCACAAAACCCGCAGATCGTCCTGTCTCATCGTCTTAAAAGAAATGGAAGCACACTAACATACTTAATTAAAACCGTTCCGCGAAAGACCTTCCTGAAACAGAATTACAGAATTTCATAATTTTCAGGACGGATCAAATTACTGCGCGCTTCCCGGTTTAGAAATATCGCTTATTTCCAAGGCCCCAGATGGGTCCAACCACCTGGATTTTCTCGCGAGGAAATTCCGCGTAATGGTAGAAATAGCCCAGGTCAAACTTCGATCAGACATTAATTATGGACGGATGTGTCCTCCTAATGTACCATCATAACAAAATGTCGGCTCGTGCCTAATAATAAATTGATAAGGACGATCGATAAGCTGATAAGGTGGAACACCCCAATAACGTGCGATACGCCGAAAAAAGGGAAATGAAACGGACGGCGCGGGAGGGGGCGGCTGCATCGTGCCAACCTGATTTGGACTTTCAATAAAACTGGTGCTTTTAGTTTCAACTTTGGTATCACGATTTTATCACCAAAGTTTAAAAATTTTGGAAATTTTGAGGTTAGGGGAGCTTATGCACATAAACGAACTATACCTAAAACGATAGTCGCCCAGATAAAATTTGGCCAAAAATACGACATTTCAATCAAATTTAAAGCTTTCACTTCTAAGCATCTTTTAAATACGTAGGTACAATTTTTTTACGAATGTGGAAACATTGGGATCTCGAGAAATTGAGAAATCAAAAAATCGAGCCATTGAAAACACCAAAAAATCGAAAATCTAAAATTTAAAAATTCCCAAAACTGAGATGTTGAAAAATTAGGAAATAGAAAACTTGGGAAAACTGGAATTCTAGAATTGAAAAAATCGAAAATTTGTCGAAATCAAAAAACCAAGATGTCAATAAATTGAAACATCAAAAAATCGTAACAATAGAGAAACATCGAGGAAGTGAAAATTGAAGAATCGAGAGACTGAAAATCAGGAAACTGAAAAATTCCAAAACAGAAATGACGAACAATTGGGAAATCGAAACACTAAAAAGCCGAAACATGGAAAAATTATAAAATAAATAGTGGAAAAGTCGAAAAACCGAGAAATCGAAATAGTCCAAAATGGAAAAGCTTAAAATTGAAAAATCGAAAAATTGCGAATTAAAAAAAAAATTAAAAATTAAAAAAATAAAAAATCGAAAAATCGAGAAATTGAATTGAAAAATCGAAAAATGTTAAGTTTAAAGAGTCGAAAAATTGGAAAATCAAAAATTTTAACAATTGTAAAAGAGAAATTTGGAAAAATCGAAAAGTTGGAGAATTCTAGAATAGAAATAATGAAAAATTGGGAAATCGGGAAATCCTAAAATCGGAAGGTCGAAAAATCTAAAAAACTGTGAAATCAAAGTAGTCCAAAATCGAAACGTTTAAAATTAAAAAATTGAAAAATTTAAAATCGAAAGAAAATCAGTGAATGGAAAAATTGAAAAAACGAATAATCGAGATTTTAAACAATTAAAAGTTGGAAACAGAAATTTTGATAAATGGAAAAATCGAAAAACTGAAAAATCGAAAAATAAAAAATTTTAATGATTGCAAAATTGAAAAAAAGATCAAAACACTGAAAAACTGAAAGTTTAAAATTCGAAAAAATAAAATAGAAATATCGACGAACTGAAGAATCAAAATACAAAGAACTCTCGAAATCGAAAAACACAATTTTAAAAATTGAAACATCAAAATATCAAAAAATTGATAAGTCGACAAATGTTACATTTAAACAAACCAAAAACTGAAAAAGTCAAGAAGTCGAAAAATTGGGAAACTGGAACAACCCAAAATCGCCCAGTTTAAAATTGGAAAATTGGGAAATTAAAAACGAACCAAAAAATTTAAATAAAAAAAAAACGATAAATTGAAAAATCAAAAAACTGAAAAATCGAAAAATTCAGAACGAAAAATCAAATTTTAAAATTCGGAAAATTGAGAAATCCAAAAACAAAAATTTAACTTTGAAACATCCGAAAATTGAAAAATGGAGAAACTGAAAATCAAGAAACTGAAAAATTCCAAAATAGAAATGAAAAGGAAAACTCGAAAAACTGAGAAATCAAAACATCGAAAAATTAGAAAATGAAAAGTGGAAAAGTCGAAAAACCGAGAAATCGAAACATTGAGTAATTGAAAAACTGAAACATCAAAAGATCCAGAAATCGAAAAGCCGATAAATCGAAAAATTGAAAACTTGAGAATTAAAAAAATGAAAAATTAAAAGAAAATAAATAAAAAATAAATAATTAATGGAAAAATCGAGAAATTGAATTGAAAGAAATTGAGAATTGAAACATCAAAAAATCGTAAAATCGAAAAATTGAAAAGTCGAAAAATTGAAAGTTTAAAGACTCGAAAAATCGGAAAATCAAAAATTTAAAACATTAAAAAATCAAAAAATCGAGCGGTCGAAAAACTGAAAGACCAAGAAATCGAAAAATCGAAAATTTGGAGAATTCCAAAACAGAAATGATGAAAAATTGGAAAATCGAAAAATCGAAAAACCGAAAAATCAATAAACTGAAAAATCAAAGTAGTCCAAAATCGAAAAATTTAAAATAAAAAAATTGAAAAATTTAAAATTAAAAGAAAATCAGTGAATCGAAAAATTAAAAAACGAATAATCGGGACGTTGAACAATCAAAAGATCGAAACAGAAATTTTGATAAATGGAGAAATCGAAAAACTGAAAAATCGAAAAATCAAAAATTTTAATTATCGCAAAATTGAAAAAAAACATCAAAAAACTGAAAACTTAAAATTAAAAATTCGAAAAATTGAAATATAGAAATATCGACGACTGAAGAATCAAAATACAAAGAAATCGAGAAATCAAAAAACATGAAATTTTAAAAAATGAAGCATTAAAACACCAAAAAATCGAATAAGTAAAAAGTCGGAAAATTGAAAAATCAAAAAACTGAAAAATAAAAAAATTAAATTCGAAAAATGGGATAATAAGGAAATGCGAAGATCTGAAAAAACAAGAAATCGAAGTCTTTAAAAAACAGAGAAATTAAAAAACTGAAAAATCTAAAATTGAAAAATCGAAAAATTGAATAAAATTGACAGTCAGTAAATCGGAAAAATCTGAAAATCGAAAAATCAAACATGGATATTGAAAAGTTAAACACGAAAATGGAAAATCCAAGGTCAGAATGAAAAGTCAGAAATCGAAAATTGTGAAATAAAAAAAACTAAAAAATTGAAATAAAAAACGATAATTGAAATCAAAAAACTTAAAAATTGAGAACAAAAAATCGATTTAAAATTGGAAATTGGAAATCGAGAATTAAATTTAACTTGACAGATTTAAACCGGAAATTGAGATCGAGAAACTGAAATAAATTGAAAAATTCAAAACAGAAATGAAAAGGAAAGAGTTCACAATGAAAATTGAGAATTTAAAAAAATGAAAAATTGAAAAATAATAAAAAAATAAACGAAATTGAATAATCGAAAAATGCGAAATTAAACAGTCAAAATCGAAACAGAAATCTCGAAAATCGAATTAAAAAAAATTGATAAAATTAAACATAAAAAATGTTTAATTAAAAACTCAAAGATTGAAAAACCAAAAAACTGAGAAGAAATGAAAACTTTGAAAATCAAAAATTTAAAATTGAAATAATAATGTTTCAAAATTGGTGGAAGGTTATTTCGACAGAATTTCTCGGAATCGACAGTTTGAAAAATGAAAAATCAAAATCTGAAAAATTGAAAAATCCAAAATTCCAAAGTTTAAAAATTCAAAAATTAAAATTGAAAATCTCCCAAAACTGAAATGTGAAAATGTAAGAAATCAAAAATATGGAAAATCGGGAAATCTAAAAAACGAAAGTCGTAAAATTATAAAATCGAAAACCTCTAGCATATTTAAATATGACATATATTTAAAGCAGACAACCTACGGGAAAAAATGTAGTCATTCTCAAGTTCTCAGTATATGCTTAACTTCGACTGTTTATGTTTATACTTCTTTTTTTTTTTGCAAAAAACAGTCATAAATGTGAAAAAATTCGGCAAAAATATAAGATGACGGACAAATTTTGATTAACGATTTACCATGTTTCAAATAATCTTAAAATATTTGTATATTGTTATACGGTGATGATTTTTTCCAAAAAACTGAATGTCTAAGATGAAAACTTGACACGGGTTCATGAATCACACATGCAGGAATATGCCATCCTATAAAATACTTTTAATAGTTTAAACGGATTTTTTTTGACAGCAGTTACACTAGTTAGTAAATCTGTTGTGGTTAAAAGATGAAAAAAATCCTTTTCTACCTCAATGTAGTTGTTGCTATAGTCAGATCACCTCAAAGCATAAAAACTCAAAAAAGTTCTCAAAATTTTTATTACGTTGAGCGGACTCATATACTTAGTCAAAAATCCTGTTAAAATAAAAAACATCCTAGCACTTTTTATGACCAAAAAACGCCAGACTTTGTCGTTTCCTAAGTTCGATAAACACCAAAAACATTATCATTTTATCGCAACCAGAAATTTACCGCATTCTTCATGCATATTTACGACCGCAAAAAATGCAAGTTTGTACAATCCACATGATCAATGATTCAGATTCAAGAACCCAAATTTCTATTCTACGCTTCCGAACACCTAAAAAAGTGATGGCTCAAAAAATTTGTTATTATAATAACAAACAAGATTTCGACGTCAATACGCAGCTAACGTTTTAAAGATTTATATATTCCAGTGTGTATTATTAGTGTTGAGATATGTCCATGAAATTCTCAAATCTGTATATATTTATACGTGTGTAACAGTATAAAAAACGCTATTAGTAATAATTAGTACATTAACGCGAACACGAAAAAACTCGGAGCGAACGCAGCTCGCGCCCTTCGACAAACAAAGAACCCAAATCCAAGGATACGGCAACAATTTCCATCCCGCAGGACATTTCGCCTTGGTCCAGGTTGCTGACACAAGTGAGGCCGCGTTTCAAGTACAGGGTCGTATTCAAATGAAACGAAACCGAAAAGCATCGATCCTCTTTATTTTTAGAACGGCCGATGACGAAAATTTAATCAATTCAATGCCACTGCGGCGATGTTGTGTCTAAATTATTCTAATTGGACTATTTTCGGTCATTATTTACTTATAAAAATATAAATTACACGCTATCTGTTCGTCATTAGTGAAAGGATGTGTGTGCACTATGCGACAATCAATTGGACCTTCATGCGCGAACTGGATTGAACCTAAAACGCGTTCCGAGAAGTGTTTGTAGGGTCTGATTAAATCGACTTTTATCAGTTTCCGTAAACAGTGCGGGCCATGAAATTTTAAAACAATGCTGCGAATTTCTCGCATGCGTATGATCGAGAGATGACCTTAAGGAGGAATGCTTGGGAGTCGAAACTGAACAAACCCAATGCAAAAATTGACATTTGGAAGGACTTTTTCGGTTGGGCGTATAAAAAGCTGCTTTGCATGCGCTCGGTTGCAGTTCAGCGGTCGCGAAAATGTGAGCGGCTGGAGCACGCCGGCAACAATGGCCGCGGTATAACGATGTAGTGGGTTGTCTTCCGGATCTAGATTTTGAGGATCGCTACACCAAGCGAATTTGTCGGGAATTTTTGAGTCATAAAAGCGAAAACAATCCGAGTGTGATTGTTTGACATTTGAAGAGGCGTGCCGAGTTTTATTCAAATTACATGCAAAAAGTTGTTTCGCATTTGATTTATGCTGCAATCTGCAATTCTAGTGGACTTAGACGACGATCGAGGCGAGTTTGCCGGAGAAGCGACTTCTGTGGCACTGTGACCTTGTTACGTTCATTTATGTCAACTGTAAATGGCGTAACTGACGCTACGGGTTTTTTAAAAGCGAAAAGTTCCTCAAAATTTACATTTCCGAACAAATGCATTGAATCACAAACAATTTTGGCGGTGCATGAACTGATTTCCTGTTTGTTTGAAGAATGAATATCATATTGAATATGCAAGCGGTTGGTCTAGGAAAATCGAGGTTTGTTTGTATGATAAAACGTGTCCGATTTTTTCTAGTCGAATCTTTGGAATTTCCACGGTGGATGCCATTTTTGTGTGTGTAAATAACACTAATTCAACCAGTCCAGGCACACCTCCGGTGAATAATTAATGCAACAACCGGCATCTTGTTGCATAATGTCGAAATTTCCTGCAACGAAATCGAGTGCATCGCAGGATGCAGGCGTTGTGGTTTATCAAGGGAAACAGGTTGAAGAAGAAAAAACACGAATAATCTGGTTTTTGGGTTTGAGCACTTTTTTGACTCGATTTTGTTGACGGTCAGAACTGTGAGACCTGGACAAAGTCTTAAAAAGGAAAAATTCGTCAAAATTTACACCATTTTATGAAATGAATTTACTAAAGTGCTTAAATCTGGAAATACCCAAGTTCAAAAATTCGTCAAAGTTGTTACTTTTGGTTATTATAGTTAAAATCGTCATTGGAAAGTTAAAATGAACTCAACGAAGCAAGAATTTTCATAAGATAGTTTCTTTCGTTTTCAAAAAGAAAATGTACAATTGAGTGAATTTTATAAAAATGATTTTCAAAATTTGACTCATTTTGACGAAAATTCGACAACTAAGCGAAGTTCAATTTATTCACATGGTTCTTTTCTGCAACGCTCGGAAATGAAAATTTATATTGGATGATTCTGCAAAAATTTTGTAACAATAAAAAAATAAATTGACGAAATTTTGAAAAAATAATAATTTGAAAAAACAGTCCAATCTTGTAAAGTTGTTATTATTAAAAAGCATTTGCAATCTACACTGTCTGCTCTTTACGGATACGATTTTTATCATTGACAGTCATTTTCGAATTTGGTCCATTTTGACGAAATTTTGACAAATAGCAAAATTTAGGTTTCCTAGTATTCGAATTACGAGTTTTAATTTTGGAAGATACGCAATACATATACGCAATATACTTTCCAGGAACAAGTACTCAGTATTTACTTGATATTGCCCCTGAACATTTTTGTTTTTCAAAATTTCTTATTTTGACGAAATTTTGGAGAAATAGTTTGCTCAAAAATAATATCGTTACATACATTTTTCAAATTTTGTCACTGCGGTGTTTCAAAATCGTTGCTTTTTCTGTTTTCCGTTATAGTTAAAGCATTGCTCGTTTTCAAAATTTGAATTGAAGCTGAAATTAAAAAATAAGTCAAAATTTCTGCATGATGCTATTTTTACATAATACAAATTTTCTGGGTTTTAGAAATATAACACCTATTATTTCTTATTTTTAACGAGTGATCAAAAAGTTTTCAGGTTAAAGTTGGCCATGGAAATATTTGTCACGTCTTTGATCAAACTGCAAATGACATTTACAGTTTAATCAAAAACATAAGAAATATTTCCATGGTCAACTCTAATCTGAAAACTTTTTGATCACCCGTTACTTTCGCGTACTTTTATTGGCCATTTTATTTTTTGTTTTTAGTTCTTTTTTTGGCCTTTCTTTTTTGATTTTTTCAGTGGCTTTTTTCAGTTCCTTTATTTTTCGTCATTTTGATTTTTTTGACGGTTTTTTTATCGTCTTTTGTGTCATGCTCAGAAGTGGAAAAACACTTTTGAGCGTAAACTAAGAAAGTATTGTAATAAAGTCCATCCGACAAATTATTGTTTTCATATTTACTCGACAAAATTATTTTCCACTATACAGAGTGTTCTGTGTGTTTTTTTTTTTTTTTAATAGAAAATTATATATTTTTATATATTTTGATTGACACTTTCCTAGGCTCTATAATCATTGTTTATTTTCCAAATTTCGCTGCGATTACTCGTTTTCAAAATTTCTCATTTTGGCAAACTTTTTGACATAATTTTGGAAAATCAAGTCGGCGAAATTTGATTTTATGGTTTTTGGATGAAGTTGAATTTGCTGGACAACAATTTAAGGGCGAAGAAAGTTCTGCCTGATCCCTTAAGCCCGTTTTTATTATAAAGTATTGCTTAGTGTCAAAATTTCTTGTTCTTGGCTATATTTTTACGAAATTTGTGCTTAAAACGTCAACATTTTTCATAATGCCTTGGATTTTAGTTAACACCTATTATTTCTCATTTTTATTTCCCTTTTATTATTTCGTTTTTAGTGCCTTTTTTGGACTGTCTTTTTTGACTTTTTTAGTGACTTTTTTGGCTGCCAAGTGAGCTTTCCTGGATTGTACTTTCGCGGCGAGGGAAGTTCAGTCGATCATTTTTTTTTTGACTTTTGTCGATTTTTGTGACACATTTTTCTTCATTTCCGAGCGTGAACTAAATAAGGATTATAATAAAGTCCATTCGAAAATGGTCGCTTTCATGTTTTCTCGACATCTCACGACCCCTAGAGTACGACGACTGAAATTGCACAATTCGTATACAGAGTGTTCTGTGTTTAAGGCGTAACACAACTTAATTTTTTAAAATTGAAATCCCTATATATTTTTATACATTTTGATTATATAGCTTTATAACCATAATTTATTTGTGAAATTCCGATGCGCTTGCTCATTTTTGAAATTTCTCATTTTGGCAAGTTTTTCGACAGAATTTCGAAAAATCAAGTCCACAAAATCAGATTTTATGAATTTTTCATGAACGAAGGAAGTTCTGCTTGATCCCTTGAGTCAATTGCTTGTTTTCAAAATTCCTCATTTTGGCAAGTTTTTTCACAGAATTTCGAAAAATCAAGTCCACAAAATCAGATTTTATGATTTTTCCAAGAACTTAAATTTGTTGTTAAATTTTTGTTATGAACTATTGCTCATTTTTAAAATTTCTCATTTTTGGCAATATTTTTATTAAATTTAAGCTTGAATTAAAAAAATAAGTCAAAATTTTTTACATGATGCTTTTGTTACATATTACAAATTTTCTTGATTTCAGAAATATAAATCGCATTATTTTTTATTTTTACTTTCCATACTTTTACTGGCCCTTTTAATTTTTGGTTTTCAGTGCCTTTTTTAGACTCTTTTTGACTTTTTTTCGTAGTTTTTTTAGCGGCCAAGTGAAATTTTCTGGACTGTACTTTCGGGGCGAGGGAAGTTCAGTCGACTATTTTTTTAACTTTTTTTCGTCGCATTTTTCGGTTCCTTTATTTTTCGTCCTTTTTATTCCCTTTTTTTGGCTACCTTTTTTTTGACTTTTTTTTTTGTTGCCTTTGTGCCAATTTTTCCACCTCTGAGCGTGAACTAAGAAAGTATTGTAATAAAGTCCATCCGACAAATGGCTACTTTCACGTTTTTTCGACATGTCATGACCCCTAGAGTACGAAGTAATATGCCCTCGTTACCACCTATCCGTCTGTCTGTCTGTTAGTCTCCTGTCGAAGACTGAAATTGTACAGTTCGTGGAGGAGCTTATACCAAAATTATTTTTCATTATACAGAGTGTTCTGTTTTTAAGGCGTAACACAACTTGTTTTTTTTAAATAGAAACCCCTATTTATTTTTATACATATTGATTGGCCTTTTTCTAGGTTTTATAACCATAGTTTATTTTCGAAATTTCGACGATTGCTCGTTTTCAAAATTTCTCATTTTGAACTAAGTTGGACCGTACATCAGAAGCGAGGGACGTTCTACATGCTCTCTTGAGCCAATTTTTATTACAAAACATTGCTTGTTTTCAAAATTTCTCATTTTGGCTAATTTTTTGACGGAATTTCGAAAAATCAAGCCTTGATTTTTCGACGTAGTTGAATTCATTAGAATGTACTTCGGGGGCGAAGGAAGTTTTGCCTGATCCCTTCAGCCAATTTTTATTATAAAGTATTGTTTGTTGTCAAAATTTTTCGTTTTTAGCAATATTTTTACAAAATTTGTGTTTAAATGGTCAAAAGTTTTCATAATGCCTTGGATTTTGGTTAACACCTATTATTTCTCATTTTTACTTTCAGAACTTTTATTAGCCCTTTTATTATTTGCTTTTTTAGGCCTTTTTGGGACTCTTTTTTGATTTTTTTTACTGACCAAGTGAGATTTCCTTCATTGTACTTTTGAAGCGAGGGAAGTTCAGTTTCCAGTCGACGACTTAAATTATATAGTTCGTCGAGGAGCATGTACTAAAATTATTTTCCACTATACAGAGTGTTCCGTTTTTAAGGCGTAACACAACTGAATTTTTTAAAATGGAAATCCCTATATATTTTTATGTATTTTGATTAACCCCTCCCTTGGCTTTCTAACCATAATTTAATTTATTTGCGAAATTCCAATGCGATTGTTCGTTTTCAAAATTTTTCATTTTGGGAAATTTTTTGACAGAATTTTGACAAATCAAGTCCGCAAAACCTAATTTTATGATCTTTCGACCAAGTTGAATTTGTTGGACTGTCCTTCAGGGGCAGGAAAGTTCTACCTGCTCCCTTGAGCCAGTTTTTATTACAAAGTATTGCTTGTTTTCAAAATTTCTCATTCTGGCAAATTTTTTGACGGAATTTCGAAAAATCAAATCCCTAAAATCAAACTTTAATTTTTTGATGAAGTTGAATTCGAAGGAAGTTCTGCCTGACGCCTTAAGCCAACTTTTATTATAAATTATGTTTGTTGTCAAAATTTATATATAATATTTTTACAAAATTTGTGCTTAAAAAATCAAAATTTTTCATAATACCTTAGATTTTAGTTAACACTTATTATTTCTGATTTTTACTTTCAGAACTTTTGGCACTTTATTATTTGTTTTTTACTGCCTTTTTTGGACTCTCTTGTTTTACTTTTTTTAGTGGCTTTTTTAGCGGCCAAGTAAAATTTCCTGGACTGTACTTTCGGAGCGAGGAAAGTTCAGTCGACTATTTTTCGGTTCCTTTATTTTTCGTCCTTTATATTCCTTTTTTGAATAAGGAAGTATTGTAATAAAGTCCATCCGACAAATGGCTACTATCATGTTTTCTCGACATCTCATGACCCCTAGAGTACGAAACAATAGGTCCTCGTTTCCGCCTATCCCTCTGTCTTGTCAGTCACCAGTCGACGGCAGAAGTTCCACAGTTCGCTGAGGAGCATATACCAAAATTACTTTCCACTATACAGAGTGTTCCATTTTTAAGGCGTAACATAATTAGTTTTTTGAAATGAAATCACTATATATTTTGATTGACCCCTTCCTAGACTTTATAACCAAAGTTTACTTTCGAAATTCAGATACAATCGCTAGTTTTCAAAATTTCTCATTTTGAGAAGTTTTTTGACATAATTTTGAAAAATCGGGCCCACAAAATCTGATTTTTATGATTTCTCGACTAAGTTGAATAAATTTGTTGGAATGTACTTCAAGGGCAAGGAAGTTCAGCCTGATCCCTTCAGCCAATTTTAATTAAAAAGTTATGCTTGTTTCCAAAATTTCTCATTTTAACAAAAATTTCGAAAAGTCAAATCCGTAAGATCGAACTTTATGATTTTTCGACGAAGTTGAATTTGTAAGACTGTACTTCAGGGGCGAGGGAAGGTCTATCTGATCCCATAAGCCAATTTTTATTATAAAGTATTTGCTCGTTTTCAAAATTTCTCGTTTTTTGGCAATATTTTTACGAAATTTATGCTTGAAAAGTCAAAATTTTTCATAATTTAACACCAATTATTATTTCTCATTCATTGATCCCTTTGTTTTAAAATTTTTTTGACTTTTTTTCAGTGCTTTTTAGTGCCCAAATGAGATTTCTTGAACTTTCGACTATTTTTTTTGTTCTTTTTAACTAAGACGAAACATTGTAAAAGAGTCCATCCGGTGAATGGCTACTTCCATGTTCTCGACGTTTGATGACCCTTAGTGTACGAAACAATAGGTCTCCCGTTTTCCGCCTGTCCGTCGATCTGTCTGTTGTAAAATTGTATATACATTTTATTTTATTACTTTCAAGTATATAGAGTGTTCAGTTTTTAAGGTGTAACACACAATTTGGCTTTTTTAAGAAGAATTCCCTATGTATATATTTTTATTGTATTCTGATTGGCCTCTTCTTAGGTTTTGTAACCGTAGTTTATTTTCAAAATTCCGATGCCATGTTGCCAAGTTGTTACAATTTTGTTGAAATTTTTTAGCAAAAGAAGGGTTCACAAAAAAAATCTGGTTTTAAAATATTTTGAGGAGAGATAAACAAAGATACGCGCTTTATTGTGGTATAAACAAAAGTGGGTGTCAATATACAGAGTGTTTATAAAAAAATAAGTGGATAACAGTTACTCTTATAATTGATTGTGTTTGAGATTTTTTACTTTTTTAATGGACTCGTCGACATATTGAAAGAAAGAAAACAAAAAAAACACAGTAATATGCAGTAAAAAAATGGTGTTCTATTTGAAAAAAAAACTGAAATGGCGATATTCGAAAATTGATTTTTTTTTATAGGTTACTGCATTATATTAAAATTTTATTTAACAAGCGTTAATAAAACTTTATTATTATTATTATGTGCGTATTTTTGCGCATTTGGACCGAGATGCTGTAACTGCAATAGAGAAAGGAGCGAATTTTGACGAAATTTTCGAAAATTTCGTCAAAAACTCCAGTGTTTACGAGATTCCAGTTCTGGTAAAATCGCGTAACCCGAAGCAGGTACCATTTTGCGTACGCCAACAAACACACCAATAAAACCCCGGTCGCACATCCGCCGAATACCAATGTCTCCACGGGCGCCTCAGCCTGCATCCAGTTGCATAATCCGAAAATTTCCTGCTCCAAGAGCAGGCCAGTATTCCTGCGAGCGGCCCGCTCTGCATAGCAGGAGGCGCAGGCAGGACGCAGCATAATTTCGGCAGGCCGGCACATATAACCTTGCTAATGTTGATACGCGGCCTGCGGACGTGCACCAGGAGCTTACGTAATAGGTCCTATGCGAATCCGTCCCTGGCCCCGCGTCCTCCCCACCAATTTGGCAAGTCGCAAGTTCGGCGAACATTTTTTCCTGGTTGCCAGAAATAGCGGCTGCTAAAAATCTCTCGATTGCAGTTTTATTATTCCGTTTCGTGCGTGCCGTGTTTCGCCGTCCCTGCGCCGCCGCCGCCGCCGCCACAGTGCACCGCCGCCGCCGCCGCCGTCCCGATGGGACCCATGTGAAAATTGCACCGTTTTGGGAAATCTGGCCGGCGCGAAATTATGGAAATGCGAGGTAGGTACACACGTGTCGAGCGATTTTCGGAAAATTTGCGCGGAAAACGACGGTTTTTGTCGGTTGCACGAATGCTCGGAGGTGGTTTGGCATTGAACAATAACATTAACCTCTCGTAGAAACGATTTCCGTGCATTCCTAATCGCAGTTTGGGTTTCTAACGCGGGGGCTTTGAAAGGGATTTTCGCGGTTGGAAAGACAGTGATTTTGGAAAAAGGGGCCGTTTTGGATTTTCTTGGAAGGACTGAAACTCTGCTTGTGGTGCGTTTATAGTGTGATGAACCGGCGTTCGACTCCAAAACGCCGATTTTGACGATTTTCCGAAATTTTCGACTTCCGAAAACTCGAGAAAACCGTGTTTATTTCCGTGCCACACGCTAGACAAACATTAGCTGCGCGTCTACACTGCACTTCTGGTCGGCGAAAAAAGTAATTATAACTACAAACAAAAATACATTCGCCCGGAATTTCGATATTTACCACAAAATCGACCATTTGGTCAACCAGGCCCGGAGCTGATTACCGATTATGCAAATAAACAATGCGGATTTGTTGCAATTCTGGTTTGGGTAGAGCGATAAGTCGTTCTAGAATAATAAAAAAAACGCATTTTGGCGATTTTATTTTTAAATTCAGGGCCGCGGCATCATGTCATCGTCACGACACGCCAATGAATGTCATCGCATGGGATTTGATGAGTAACGAGTATTCATTGCAATTCCGGTTTCGCTAATGCAGAAAAACGTGTCACGATTTTTCCAAAAAAGTGCCGATTTTGGTTTATCGTCGCAAAATTCCGCTCTGCGTTCCGCCGTTGAAAGTGAGAGCGATGCACATGTGGGCTAAATCGGTCGCGTCTTGCCGGAATTTCCAAAACTGCGCTTCTAGGCGGCAGTAACTGATGGGCTAGAAGCTCGAAAGGTTGGATTTTAACGAATCATTTTCGAGTTATTGGTTACTAATTTCGACTAGTTATTGTTTTCGAATTCAATTTGGTCATACATATTTGATGATTTCCGCTGCTTTATTGACCTTTTTTTAATGCACTTGGCGAAATTTTGACAATTGGCAATGGAAATACGCAAGTGTACAATAATTTAAGCACTTTTTTCCAACTGGTATTGTTTATTTATTTGGAATGTGAGATATTTTGACTAAATTTTGAAAATTAATAAGATTATAATTCGGCGTTTAGAGGACAAGGTTTATGTGTGAATATGTATGAATGTATTTATTTACATAACAACATTACCGTTTGTGTGCTGCCTCTTAAACTTGAAAATTTACATATTTTTTATTTTGACGGAATTTTAAAAAAAAGGCGAACATTTTATTCAAAGTTTCCGATTTATCATATTTCGACCAATCCTCAAAAGTAGAAATTTTTAACTTTGTTTACAAGTTCTGCTGTTAAAAAAACACATTTTTGACGAAATTTTAAAAAGCGTATTTTTCTTAGTGCAACGCCAGCGAGTGTATCTGAAATTTTAGTTGCTATAATTTATATACACTTGGATGATAACTTGAGATTGTCACCGTTAAAGAAATTCTTGGTTTTTCCAAAATTTGTATTTTGACGAAATTTTGAAAATCAGTTTGTCTCAAATTTAAGAAAGGTTCAAGTGTCATACAAGCAACATATAATGTCCGAAATTCCAAATTCTTTTTCTTCAGTCGAAAACAGTTTTTAAAACTTGTTCCATATTTACGAAATTTTGAAAATGAAAAATGTCATTTTCGGATTTGTTAGACGAGTTAAAAATCTGGAGTAGGTAATTGACGTCTTTTATGACAATAGAATACCACTTTTCGTCTAACCTTCTAAAGTAAAACTGCGCTGTTTAAAAATTTTCCAATTTTTGACGAAATTTTGAAAAATAAATATGTTTTTTCCAATAGAATTACTTAGTGTATCTGAAATTTTAGAAAAGTTACTTCATCAGTGTGTGTGTGCAAGCAAAGTACAATGCCGAGATTTCAAACTGATTTTTCTTTTATCGGAAACAATTTTTGAAATTTGGTCTATATTTACAAAATTTTGAAAATAGCAGGTGTAAATTCCGGAACTTGATAGACTAGTTAGAAATTTGAAATAGGTAATTGAAGCACTTTTTTCTTAATAGGATACCAGATTTCGCCCAATGTTGTTTTCTGACTTGTGTCATTTTAAAAAATTCACATTTTTGACGAAATTTTCAAAAACGTAATTTTTCCTAGTGCGACGACATCGAGTGTATCTGAGATTTTAGTTACTATAATCTATACACCTTGATGACAACTCAATATTAATCACTTGATTGTCACAATGTTGAAGCAATTCTTGGTTTTTCCAAAATTTGTATTTTGACGAAATTTTGAAAATCAGTTTATTTCAAATTTAAAAATTGTTCAAGTGTCATACAAGCAACATATAATGTCCGAAATTTCAAATTCTTTTTCTTCAGTCGAAAACAGTTTTTAAAACTTGTTCCATATTTGCGAAATTTTGAAAATGAAAAATGTCATTTTCGGATTTGTTAGACGAGTTAAAAATCTGGAGTAGGTAATTGACGTCTTTTATGACAATAGAATACCACTTTTCGTCTAACCTTATAAAATAAAACTGTGCTATTCAAAAAAGTTCCAGTTTTTGACGAAATTTTGAAAAATCTGTTTTTTCCAGTGCAGCTACTGAGTGTATCAGAAATGTTAGAAACGTTTTTTCATCAGTGTGTGTGTACAAGTGACGCATAATGTCTAGATTTCAAGCTCTTTTTCTTTTATAGGAGAAATTTTTGAAATTTGGTCTATATTTACGAAATTTTGAAAATATTAAGTGTAAATTTTGAGACTTGATAGACAAGTTAGAAATCTGAAGTGGGTTATTTAAGTACTTTTATGTTAGCAGGATACCATTTTTCGCATAACGTTCTTTACTGAGTTGTGCTATTTAAATAATCACATTTTTGACGAAAGTTTGAAAAATGTATTTTTCGTTGTGCAACGACAGCGAATGTATCTGAAATTTTATTATATACTCATAATTTATACAGTTGGATGACAACTGAAGATTAATTAACTTACTTGTCTCACTGTTGAAGCAATTTTTAATTTTTCCAAAATTTGTATTTTGACGAAATTTCGAAAATCCGTTTATCTCAATGCAACGACACGAATGCGTCCGAAATTTAAGAAATGTTCGTCAAGTGTCATGCAAACAACGTATAATGTTCGAAATTTCCAATTTCTTTTTTTTCGTTGAAAAAGTTTTAAATTTTTTTCTATATTTACGAAATTTTGAAAATGACACATGTAATTTTCGAACTTGATAGACGCGTTAAACTTCTCAAGTACATATTTTATTACTTTTATGACCACAGAATACTAATTTTGGTCCAACGTTATTAACTAAGTCTGTGCTATTCAAAAAAGTTCCAGGTTTTGACGAAATTTTGAAAAATCTGTTTTTTCCAGTGCAGCTACAGAGTGTATCAGAAATGTTAGAAACGTTTTTTCATCAGTGTGTGTGTACAAGTGACGCATAATGTCGAGATTTCAATTTCTTTTTCTTTTATAGGAAAAGTTTAGAAATTTGGTCTATATTTACGAAATTTTGAAAATATCAAGTGTAAATTCTGGGACTTGATAGACAAGATAGAAATCTGAAGTGGGTTATTTAAGTACTTTTATGTTAGTAGGATACCATTTTTCGCATAACGTTCTTTACAGAGTTGTGTTATTTAAAAAAATCACATTTTTGACGAAATTTTAAAAAATGCATTTTTCGTAGTGCAACGACAGCGAATGTATTTTAAAATTTTATTATATGCATATAATTTGTACAGTTGGATGACAACTGAAGATTAATTAAGTTACTTGTCTCACCGTTGAAGAAATTCTTAATTTTTCAAAATTTGTATTTTGACGAAATTTCGAAAATCAGTTGATTTCAATGCAACTACAAAATTAAAGAAAAAATGATGACTTTTAAGACAACAGAATACCATTTTTCGTTATTGGTTAGGCCTGTGTTTTCAAAAAAAAATATTTTTGACGAATTTTTCAAAAATTAACGGAATTAAAATTCACAACTTTCGGAACACCTTTAATGTGTAAATATGCATAAATTTATTTCTTGCACAATAACATTATAAATGTCCTTGTCACTGAATTGTTTCGGTTTGTATATTTTTGATTATTAAAAAATTTCCAGTTGTATTTCATCCTGCTGAGGCGCAATTTTTGTATTTCCGAAAACGTTATCACAATCTGTTCGACACGTTTGTGGTGATAAATCGAGTTTTAGCCGGTAAATGCGGCCGGTTTTTTCCCGGTGCCAATCAGCTTTTCGTGCTCTGATGGTAGTAAGACGCGTCCTTTCTGGCTTAGCTTCCGAAAGCGCGATTCCTGCGGGTAGCAACTGCCCATTCTCCTACAGCGCTTATAACTTGCCGGAGCCCCCGGCCTGCAACTTTTTCAACCTTGAAACTCCCAGTGCATTGTCCTGCATTAGCATTAGAGCTATGGCTGGATTAGTTTTTTTTGTACCCGGACGTGCCTCACAAAAAACCTCCTATGTACCTTGCAATTGGTTTGTTGGCATGACGTCGGTTCTATTTGCATCTTGGCAGATTTTTTTCCGGTTTCTTTTTAAAAATACGACATAAAAGCATGGATGCGGCGCATTTCGGCGCGTATTTTTAACCCGGCTCTTTGCATAAGTAAACGCACCAGAAATTGCCGCCTAATAACGTACATAATAAAAATTATATGATTGAGTTTATTACATCATGTTATTGTGTACGGTCGGTTTTGACACCATTGAGTTCAAGGCTGGAACAATACAGCTTCTAATATCCAATTCGTCGCTTTGATTGCCAATCATTTAGTGCACCCTTTCTGTTTCACGCGCCGACGTTGTTGATCTTGGTATTTTTATCGGCGACAGGGTTACACTTATCGGTTTTATCTGCACTTTTATCGCGACTTTGTTTATTATTTGTGCTGTATTTTTGTGCTTATTTAACTCGGAGCGTTATCGCTTGGCCCACCACAAAAAATTATTTTCGTAAGATGTGCAAATCATAAATAAACAGTTCATTCATCCGGTGGTCACCCTTCGTACCGTGGCGATAGGGTCGTGATGCAACTGTATAGGTATAGGTGGTCCAGAAGTGGCGATAACGACGATTTCGCAACAGCGCCGCTCAAGGTTTTGGAGTCAGTGACTGCGGAGGGCTGACTCACGCTGTCATTAATCTATGACTTAAATAAATCTGCATTTTTAGCTGCGAGTTATGGCGACAATGCAAAATAGGTTTTTAGTGGAAGCGAGAATCACTCATTCGACTGAGCATAATCGTGGTAACGCAGCATGCGCCGAAGCGCTATTAAGCAGTTAACAAAGATAAGTCATATTCAAACACGCTGGTGTGAAGCGCAAATAAAAAAATATAAAAGAATTGCTTCAACTGATGCAAATATTATCAAACTTATGTTTTAAGATAAAACAAACAACGAATGCAACGTTAGTTCCAGTTGTGTAATTTTTTTTCATGGTCACACCACGGCTCCGAACAAACGGAGCCAGCAGATGTGCTAATTTTTTTCGGTTGGCGGTGTGGCCACGTGAAATTATAGCTTTCGTTCAAATTGTGGCGAATTTTACACTTCCGTTGTCAAAATGTACATAACACGATCAAAATATTCCGAGATACTAATCGAGTTATTAGTAATTTCTTGAAAATATTTATGGATCAAGGAAGTTCACGTCGTCGAAGATTGCTAAACACGATCTGATTACCATAAGTTCGGTTGTATTTATTTATTGAACTTCACGCTACTGGAGCAAAACTGACACATTTTCAAAACGATTAAAATTTCGTTTCTTTATTTATTTTGCGGAATTTTACATTTTAATTGTAACGCTTTTTTAATGAATTTGTAAAATCGCTGCTGTAGGAAAGACATTGTTGTCATATGTCGTAGTTGCACTGTTAAGCATTATCTTATCGCTGTAAATTCCAGTCTATTTATATGTCGAATTTTACATTACTGTAATGAGAATTGATTATATTTATAACGATTAAAATTTAATTTATAATACTCAACTCATAAACAAAGTCGAAATGTCAAGTTTGACATTTACAAATATAGATCGTTGTCAGAAGCTTAAACTTTGTTCATTTTGTTAAATTTTACATTTTCACAGTGACAATTTCAGTATGCAAGTGTAGTGTTAACCATTATTATATACGTTTTATTTGTTTGTCAAATTTTACATTACTGTTGTCAAAAATTAACACATATGTTTAAAATGATTAAAATTTTATTGACAATATTTGCCCCATCTTAAACAAAGTGGAAATGACGAATTAGATATTTTTTCAAATTTTACATTTTTACAGTAAACATTTTAGGATTCAAACGACAATAATGAAATTTAGATTTTTTTTAGAAACATTTTTAAAAATTGTTCTGTAAGAAGGAAATTTTTGTCATTGATCGTATTTGTACTGTTAACTGCAATCGCGCATCGTAAATTTCATTTTGATTTATTGTCAAATTTTACATTACTTGTAGTCAAATTGACAGTGTATTTTTAGAATTTTTAAAATTTAATTGACAATATTTGGTCATCTTAACACATTGGAAATGTGAAATTATATATTTTCTCAAAATAAAAATACGTATTAAACATCAAGAACACAATTTTTTATTCAGTTCGTCAAATTTTACAATTTTTAGAGTAAACATTTAGTATTTTAGTGACAACATTGTGGAATTGACATTTTTTTTGAAACATTTTTAAAAATTTTCTTAAGAATAAAATTTTTGCCATTCTCGTATTTGTACTTTTACATATGGTGCATTGTAAATTCGTTTATTATTTGTCAAATTTAAATTATGTGTCAAAAATTGACATATTTTTAAACATTAAAAATGAATTGACAAATTTGTCCATCTTAAAAAATGAAAATGTGATCGATGTTTTTCAAAGTTAAAAATATGTTTGCAAATACCTAGGAACAGAAGCATAATTTTTTATTTGTCAAATTTTACATTTTTATATAAATTCAGGATTCAAATGACATAAAAAATTCAGAAATTTTTAGAACATTTTAAATGTTCTGTAAAAGGAAATTTTTGTCATTGATGTATTGTATGACAACTGCATCGCGTCATCGTAATTCATTTTATTTATTAGTAAGATTTTACACTACTTGTAGTCAAATTGACAATGTATTTTTAGAATTATTTAAAATTAATTGACAATATTGGCAATCTTGACACAGCGGAAATGTGAAATTATATATTTCTCAAATAAAAATACGATTCAAATATCTAGAATCACAATCATATTTTTTCAGTTCGTCAAATTTTACATTTTGAGTAAAATTTGGTATTTTAGTGACAACATGGAAAACATTTTTTTTGGAAACATTTTAAAAATTCTTCTCCAAGAAGAAATTTTTGCCATTCATCGTATTTGTCAAATTTTACATTACTGTTGTCAAAATTGACATTATTTTTTAAAAAGTGAAATGTCAAATTCAGATTTTTCCTCTTAAAAAAATATATGTCAAATACTAGAACCACAAGCATAAAATTTATTTTGTCAAATTTTACATTTTTACAGTAAAAATTCAGGATTCAAATGACAATAAGTAATTGAGATTTTTTTTAGAAACATTTTAAAAATTGTTCTGTAAGAAGGAAATTTTCCTCATTGATCGTATTTGCACTGTTAACTGCAATCGCGCCATCGTAAATTCCATTTTGATTATTTGTCAAATTTTACATTACTGTAGTCAGAATTGACATATGTATTTTTAAATTATTAAAATTTAATTGACAATATTTGGCCCATCTTAACAGATTGGAAATGTGAAATGATATATTTTCTCAAAAATGAAAATACGTATTAAATATCTAGGAGTCACCACGTAAACTTTTTTCAGTTCATCAAATTTTACAATTTTGGAGTAAAAATTTCGGTATTTTTGTGACAACAAGTGGAATTGACTTTTTTTTTTGGAAACATTTTTAAAATTCTTCTCTAAGAAGAAATTTTTGCCATACATCGTATTTGTCAAATTTTACATTACTGTTGTCAAAATTGACATGTATTTTTTTAAACAAAGTGGAAATGTCAAATTAGATGTTTTCGCAAAGATAAAAATATTTATGCAAAATACCTAGGAACCACAAGTATAATTTTATTTATTTTGTCAAATTTTACATTCTTACAGTAAAAATTTCAGGATTCAAATGACAATAATGTAATTGAGAATTTTTTTAGAAACATTTTTAAAAATTGTTCTGTAAGAAGAAAATTTTCGGCATCGATCGTATTTGTACTGTTAACTGCAATCGCGCTATCGTAAATTTCATTTTGATTTACTTGTCAAATTTTACATTACTGTAGTCAGAATTGACATATGTATTTTTAAATTATTAAAATTTAATTGACAATATTTGGCGCATCTTAACACATTGGAAATGTGAAATTATATACCTTCTCAAAAATGAAAATACGTATTCAAGTATCTAGGAGACACCACGATAATTTTATCCAGTTCCTCAAATTTTACAACTTTGGAGTAAGAATTTCAGTATTTTAGTGACAACATAGTGGAATTGACATTTTTTTTGGAGACATGTTTAAAAATTCTCTAAGAAGAAAATTTTTGCCATTCGTCGTATTTGTCAAATTTTACATTACTGTTGTCAAAATTGACATATATTTTTAAAGTAATTAAAATTTAATTGGCAATATTGTCCCATATTAAACAAAGTGGAAATGTCAAATTAGATCTTTTCTCAAAGATAAAAACTTTTGTCAAATTTTACTTTTTACAGTAAAAATCTCAGAATTCAAATGACAATAAAGGAATTGAGATTTTTTTTAAACATTTTTAAAAATTGTTCTGTAAGAAGGAAATTTTCGTCATTGATCGTATTTGTACTGTTAACTGCAATCGCGCCATCGTAAATTTCATTTTGATTTATTTGTCAAATTTTACATTACTGTGTTCAGAATTGACATGTTATTTTAGAATTATTAAAATTTAATAGACAATATTTGGTGCATCTTAATACATTGGAAATGTGAAATTATATATTTTCTCAAAAATGAAAATACGTATTCAAGTATCTAGGAGACACCACGATAATTTTGTTCAGTTCGTCAAATTTTACAATTTTAGAGTAAAAATTTGAGTATTTTAGTGACAACATAGTGGAATTGACATTTTTTTTTAAACATGTTTAAAAATTCTCTAAGTAGAAAATTTTTGCCATTCGTCGTATTTGTCAAATTTTACATTACTGTTGTCAAAATTGACATATATTTTTAAAGTGATTAAAATTTAATTGGCAATATTGTCCCATCTTAAACAAAGTGGAAATGTCAAATTAGATCTTTTCTCAAAGATAAAAATTTTTGTCAAATTTTACATTTTTACAGTAAAAATCTCAGAATTCAAATGACAATAAAGGAATTGAGATTTTTTTTAAACATTTTTAAAAATTGTTCTGTAAGAAGGAAATTTTCGTCATTGATCGTATTTGTACTGTTAACTGCAATCGCGCTATCGTAAATTTCATTTTGATTTATTTGTCAAATTTTACATTACTGTAGTCAGAATTGACATGTTTTTTTAGAATTATTAAAATTTAATTGGCAATATTTGGTGCATCTTAATACATTGGAAATGTGAAATTATATATTTTCTCAAAAATGAAAATACGTATTCAAGTGTCTAGGAGACACCACGATAATTTTATCCAGTTCCTCAAATTTTACAATTTTGGAGTAAAAATTTCAGTATTTTAGTGACAACATAGTGGAATTAACATTTTTTTGGAAACATGTTTAAAAATTCTTCTCTAAGAAAGAAATTTTTCCCATTCGTCGTATTTGTCAAATTTTACATTACTGTTGTCAAAATTGACATATATTTTTAAAGTGATTAAAATTTAATTGGCAAAATTTGTCCCATCTTAAACAAAGTGGAAATGTCAAATTAGATCTTTTCTCAAAGATAAAAATTTTTGTCAAATTTTACATTTTTACAGTAATAATCTCAGAATTCAAATGACAATAAAGGAATTGAGATTTTTTTTAAACATTTTGAAAAATTGTTCTGTAAGAGGGAAATTTTCGTCATTGATCGTGTTTGTACTTTTAACCAAAATAGTGCCATTGTAAATTCCGTTTTATTGATTTGTCAAATTTTACATTACTGTTGTCAAAAATTGTCACATATTTTTTAAATGATTAAAATTTAATTGACAATATTTGTCCCATCTTAAACAAAGTGGAAATGTGGAATTAGATATTTTCCAAAGTTAAAAATATGTTTGCAAAATACCTAGGAACCAAAAGCATAATTTCAGTTATTTTGTCAAATTTTACATTTTTACAGTAAAAATTTCAGGATTCAAATGACAATAATGAAATTCAGAATTTTTTTAGAAACGTTTTTAAAAATGTTCTGTAAGAAGGAAATTTTTGTCATTGATCGTATTTGTACTTATAACTGCAATCGCGTCTTCGTAAATTCCATTTTATTTATTTGTCAGATTTTATATTACTTGTAGTCAGAATTGACAAATGTATTTTTAGAATTATTAAAATTTAGTTGACAATATTTGGCCCATCTTGACACAGCGGAAATGTGAAATTATATATTTTCTCAATAATAAAAATACGTATTCAAATATCTTGGAATCACAATAATAATTTTATTCAGTTCGTCAAATTTTACATTTTTAGAGTAAAAATTTTAGTATTTTAGTGACAACATAGTGGAATTAACATTTTTTTTTGGAAACATTTTTAAAAATTTTGCTTTAAGAATTAAAATTTTGCCATTCATCATTTTTGTACTGTTGACTATAATCATGTTCGTTTTATTCATTTGAGAAATTTTACGTTTTCACAGTGAAAATTTCAGTATTCAAGTGACAACATTGTGGAATTGGGAATTTTTTTTCGAAACATTTTTAAAAATTCTTCTGTAAGAAAGAAATTTTTGCCATTCATCGTATTTGTACTTTTAACCAAAATAGTGCCATTGTAAATTCCGTTTTATTGATTTGTCAACTGCAATCGCCCTATCGTAAATTTCATTTTGATTTATTTGTCAAATTTTACATTACTGTAGTCAGAATTAACATATGTATTTTTAAAATTTTTAAAATTTAATTGACAATATTTGGCTCATCTTAACAGATTGGAAATGGGAATTGATATATTTTCTCAAAAATGAAAATACGTATTCAAATATCTAGAGTCACCACGATAACTTCATCCAGTTCATCAAATTTTTCAATTTTGGAGTAAAAATTTCAGTATTTTAGTGACAACATCGTGGAATTGACATTTTTTTTTTGGAAACATGTTTAAAATTTTTTCTCTAAGAAGAAAATTTTTGCCATTCGTTGTATTTGTCAAATTTTACATTACTGTTGTCAAAATTGACGTATATGTTTTTAAACAAAGTGGAAATGTCAAATTAGATGTTTTCTCAAAGATAAAAATATGTATGCAAAATACCGAGGAACCAAAAGCATAATTTTATTTATTTTGTGAAATTTTACATTTCTGTTTTTATAGTCAAAATAAAAACCAGATGCAAAAATGAAATTTTTGTTTCCTGTTTTTGACTTTTTCTCAAGGTCGTATTTTAATTGTTTATCAACAGAGAAACTAGAAATACAGATAATGTAATAAATTTCCTCTACACGTACTGAAATTTGGTATTTAAAAAAATTATGCAAAATATAATTTATGCGTTAATTTATAGCACAACTATAAATCAGTTCGAAATTCACACATTGCTTCAGAATAATGAAGTTTTAAAATAATAGTGATCTTTCCTGGAATTTCAAAATAATGACAACGCATTTTTTGAAAAATCAGGATAAAATTTATAGATTCATTCTGCTTTGGTGAAGCAGCATGTGCAGATGGTTAATAATAATTTTAGAACATCAGGTTCCTTTTATACCACATCAATTTAATAAATATTTTGGTTTTTTCAAAAAACGCGTGGGTAACCCGTTAGATATTTGCACAATCAAAACAAAAAGTTGCGATAACAATAACACTTCTAATCTCTAAAATCTCCAACAACAGACAAAAGATATGAATTTTTGCACCCGAACTGTCAAAATGTGTCCATTTCCATGAACACGCGCATTTTCCGAGCAAACAGATTAAGACTGCCATAAAACGCTGTTCGGTGATAAACCCAGCAACGTTATCATGCCGAATCCTAACCTCAACTAAACTCAACCCACCCAAACCGCCTGATTCACCAAAATCCCCACTCGCCCCCCCCAAATCGCGGAAATTGTGACGCTCACGTTGACCCCATCTAAGTTTATGCAACGTGTATACAGTGCGTTATTTTTAGCGAAACGAAAGTACAAGTTTGCACGTTTACGATTACTCGTTATTTTTAGAGCGTTGTGTACGCTGTAAAACAGCCGCAATTCCATAAATCGATTAAATCACGCGTTCGGGACGCCACTGCCCTGCCAGCTATTACGAATTCGAACCTGTTTGCTTAGCATTTTGAACGTAACGATAAATGCAGATAATTCCGTGCGAGTCGGTTACCGTTGCCAAAACGCGTCCTCCTTCCATTTTCGGATAAGAACTAGGAATTTTTCTAGCCGGAAATGAGGTTACGCTATCGCGGCGTGTATCTCGCTTTTCCGACTTTCTTTTCGGTTTTTGGAAAAGCGCCGCTTTCGTGCTCTCCCGCTTTCCTCGCGTGACGCCGCCCGAAAGGGGAAGGACTACGGTCAAGGAACTCGAGTTAAGTTGTTAGGATTATTCAATCAGTTTAATAGGTCCTTGAGGAGGTCCGCTTTTGCGCTGCATCTCAAAACGCTCGAAAGTCGGAGGTCTGGTTTCTTTTTAGCGCAACGGTTTCATGGCCTTATTGCAGAATGCACGACTGCACGTGTCAACAATAACGAAAGTACCGAATCTGTGTCATTGTATTGTTGCAGTTGACTTTCTTTGTGCAGTGGCGGAGCCCACGGGCGGACTGCAGGCGGCTGTTGTTGAAATGTCGTTGCGCAAACTGCGATAATCACTTTGCTTTCTTTCAACAGCTGCCAAAGCGCTAAAAGTCGACAAAATTAGAACTGAATTTTTTCTTGCATTTCTTCCGTAATCGCTGATTTACGTGTAAGTTTACGTAATGATGAAAAAATTCACGTGATTATTGTGTTGTGGTCGGATTTTTGCATCCGTGTAGAGGTACTAAGTTGGTTCTTGTGGAAATCCAGCAATATTTTTCTGCTACGCATTTCAAGTCAATAAACTCCAGCTCAAAGTAAATAACATTCGTACGTTCGTAACAGTACTACGTATTTGAAATAAATTTGGAACCGCATACACGCCAAGTGTTAAATATATAATGTTAATTATATTTCCTAATGAAAATTAACAGGTTTTTGGGAGTGCGTGACTCAGTATTTTTTTTTTTTTATTCGAAGATCGGGAATGTGCCAACAATTCCCGACCGTAAGCTAGAATGTGGAAAATTCGGTCCCCCATTTCCGCGTGTCTCTCGTCCGTTGGCGGTCTGATTCTTTCCCAAAATGTGCCGATATTTCCAAAATTTTTCTGCCGAAAGTTTCAATGAAAACATTTTGATTATAATTTTGTTCACAAACTATAAAAATTTAGACCGTTTTTCAGATTTTTGGGCTCAAGAATTGTTGTTTACATTTTTAGACTTTAGCTTTTCTGATCCAATATTTTTTCCGTTTTTTCCAAAATGAGCCGAAATTTACAAAATTTTTGTGGCGAAAGTTTCAGTTAAAATGTTTATATTTTGTTCACAAACTGTCAAAATTTAGACGTTTTTGAAATTTTTAGATCATCAGATTTTTTGTTTTTTTTTTTTGAGACTTTCAGCTTTTCTGATCCCAAATATTTTCAGTTTTTTCCCCAATGTGTCGAAATTTTCAAAATTACGTGGCGAAAGATTCAGTTAAAACATTTAGAATTTATGTTTTCTTCACAAACTGTCAAAATTTAGGCATTTTTAGGTTTCTCGAGTGTTGGATCATTATTATCTTATATAAATTATTATGATTATGGTCTTATATAATGTAGTCTTTTTTCACAACAAGGAACTTAAAACATGTTCAAAATGATAAATTCTTGTACAAAAATCTGGATTTTGCAATTATTCTCCGCCCCTCCGTCTGATAACGAATGGAAAATTCATCACAAATGAAATCGGGCGGGTGGGCGGGGCTTATATTTTTGTAGGAATATCTGGATTTTCCAAATACCCTCCGCCCCTCCGTCTGACAACGAATGAAAAATTCATCACAATTGAAATCGGGCGGGTGGGTGGGGCTTATATTTCTGTAGGAAAACCTGGATTTTGCAGTTACGCTCTGCCCCTCCGTCTGACAACGAATGAAGAATTCATCACAATGGAGATCGGGCGGGTGGGCGGGGCTTATATTTTCCAACCTTTGTTTTTTTCTAAAAATGCCTAGTTTTAAGTTTCTTGTTGTGAAAAGAACACTGCGCATATTAAGGAAAAAATAGGGGCAAACTATACGCCCCACCCACCCGCCCGATCTCAATTCTGGCGAAATTTTCATTCGTTGTCAGACCAAGGGGCGGAGCATAATTGCAAAACCAAGATTTTCGTATAAAAACTTATCATTTTGAACATATTTCAAGTTTCTTGCTATGAAAAGGAGACTACGCATATTAAGAAAAAAGGGCGCAAAATATAAGCCCCGCCCACACGCCCAATCTGAATTGTGACGAATTTTTCATTCATTGTCAGACCAAGGGGCGGAGCGTAATTGCAAAATCCAAATTTTCCTATAAAAACTTACCATTTCGAACACGTTTTAAGTTTCTTGTTGTGAAAATAAGACTACACAAGTTCAGAAAAAAAGGGTGGCAAAATATAAGCCCCGCCCACCCACCCAATGTTCAAAATGGTAAGTTTTAAAGTTTCTTGTTATAAAATGAAGACAACGCCTATGAAAACCTACCATTTTGAACATGTTTTAAGTTTCTTGTTGTGAAAAGAAGACTGCGCATATTAAGAAAAAAAGGAGCAAAATATAAGTATTGTAATCGACCCCTATACCTGCCATTTATCATATTTTTTTAATTTGCTTAAACAGGGTGACACAAAAAAATTAATGAATGTGTTTTACAAGTTTAATAGGGGCAAAATCGGCCTTATCGTAGCAAGTACTAGCCCCGCCCACCCGCCCCCTATTTTCTCAGAATTTATGGCATTTGCCAAAATCAGTCTTCTCTTAGCAAGTAGGTGCTAGCCCCGCCCACCCACCCTCTGTTTTCTCAGAGGATATGTCATTTGCCAAAATAAGACCTATCTTAGCAAGTACTACAGGTTTCAGTTAAAATAAATACATTTTGTTCACAAACTAATTTTTGAGCTCTATGAGGTTTTTTGTTAATGTTTAAAGACTGTTTCAGCCTTTCTGATCCAAAATAATTTCAACTTTTTTCAACTGTCAGAATTTAGACTTTTTTGCGACTTTCAGGATCTACAAGAGTTTATGTTTAAATTTTTAGTGTTATTTCTGCTTTTCTGATCCAAAATATTTTCAACTTTTTCCAAATTGTGCCGAAATTTCAAAATTGTTTGTGGCGGAGTTTCAGTTAAAACATTTATAATTCAAAATTTAAAGGTTTTTTGGGATGTACAAGAATTGTTCTTTTCAATTTTTCGAATCCAAAATATTTTAGTTTTTTTCAAAGTTTGCCGAAATTTTCAAAATTTTTGTGTGTAAGTTTATATTTTGTCTATAACTAAAAACACTAACATTTTCAAAACAGTGATTTACGTGATATTTAAAAAATAATGACTTAATAATTTTCAAATGACTGTCAAAATGTAGCCTTTTTTGTAATTTTGAGATCAAAAGAATTTTTATTTATTTGTAGGTATTTTTAGATTTTTTTGTTCTCAGCTTTTTCAATAGGAAGCATTTTAAATTGCAGGTGTTTTTCAAAATGTGTTAAAATTTTCCAAATTTTTGTGATGTAGTTAAAAAACATTTGGAATTCATATTTTCTTCACAAAGCCGAAGTGTCAAAATTTTGACGTTTTTGTGATTTTTAGAGATCTACAAGAATTTTTGTGTATATTGTTTACAGTTCTTGTCAGTTTTTCTGATACAAATTATTTTCAGTTTTTCCAAAATGTGCCGAAAGTTTCAATGAAGATATTTTGAGTTTTTATTTTGTTCACAAATTTCAAAATTTACACGTTTTTGTGTTTTTTACAGATCTACAGGAAATTTTGTTTATATTTTTGGCGGTTTTTGTCAGCTTTTCTGATCCAAAATATTTTCAGTTTTTTCGAAAATGTTCAAAATTTTTGTGCCGAAAGTTTCATTTAAAACATTGAATGTACATTTACCCTGTATAAAAATTTAGACGTTTTTTGATTTTTGGAATGAAGAATTTTTGTTCATATTTTGGGACTTTAGTTCTCCTGATCCAATATTTTTTTCAGTTTTTTCTCCAGGATGAGCCGAAATTTTCAAAATTTTTGTGGCGAAAGTTTCGGTGAGAGTTTATATTTTGTTCAAAACTGTCAAAATTTTGACGTTTTTGTAATTTTTGGGATCTATCAGATTTTTTGTGCATTTTTTTAGACTGTTTGTTTCCGCTTTTCTGATCCCAAATATTTTTAGCTTTTCCAAAACGTGTTCAAATTTTCAAAATTTTTGTGCGAAAGATTCAGTTGAAACATTTAGAATTTTTATTTTATTCCCAAACTGTCAAAATTTAGACGTTTTTGTGATTTTTTGAGATCTATCAGAATTTAGTTTGTATTTTTAACTGTCAGCTTTTTTGATCCAAAATATTTAAAGTTTTTTCCAAAATCTGCCGAAATTTTCAAAATTTTTGTTGCGAAAGTTTCAATTGAAACATATGAATGTACATTTTATTTTGTTCACAAACCATATAAATTTGTATATTTTATAGTTTTTTCCAAAATGAGCCGAAATTTTCAAAATTTTTGTGGCGAAAGCTTCAGTTAAAATATTTAGAGTCTATATTTTGTTCACAAACTGTTAAAATTTAGACATTTTTGTAATTTTTGGGATCTAGGAGATTTTTTGTTTATTTTATCGAATTGAAAGTATTTTCAATTTTAGGTATTTGTCAAAATGTATTGAAATTTTCGAAATTTTCAAAATGTTTGTGCCGAAAGATTGCAAGTTGTATTTTACTCGCAAACTCAATTTTTTTTAGAGATTACAAGATTTTTTTTATATTTTTGACTGTCCTTATCAGCTTTTCTGATCAAAAATATTTTCAGTTTTTCCAAAAATGCCAAAATTTTACATTTTGTCCACAAACTATAAAAATTTAGACCGTTTTTCTGATTTTTGGGATCAAGAATATTTGTTTATATTTTTAAACTTGGGTTTTCTGATCTAATTTTTTTTCAGTTTTTTCCAAAATGGGCCTAAATTTTCAAAATTTTTGTAGCGAAAGCTTCAGTTAAAATATTTAGGGTCTATATTTTGTTCACAAACTGTCAAAATTTAGACATTTTTGTAATCTTTGGGACCTAGGAGATTTTTTGTTTATTGTTTTGTCGAATTGAAAGTATTTTCAATTTTAGGTATTTGTCAAAATGTATTGAATTTTTCGAAATTTTCAAAATTTTTGTGCCGAAAGATTGGAAGTTTTATTTTATTCACAAACTCAATTTTTTTTTTTGGAGATAACAAGATTTTTTTTTATATTTTTGACTGTTCTTATCAGCTTTTCTGATCAAACATATTTTCAATTTTTTCCAAAAAAAGCCAAAATTTTACATTTCGTCACAAATTATAAAAATTTAGACCGTCTTTCTGATTTTTAGGATCAAGAATATTTGTTTATATTTTTAAACTTGGGTTTTCCGATCCAATTTTTTCAGTTTTTTCCAAACTGTGTCGGAATTTTCAAAATTTTGGTGCCCAAAATTGCAGTTAAAACATTTTGTACATTTTGTTCAACTAAAAATTTGGACTTTTTTTTTATTTTTGGAATCAAGGATTTTTGTTTATATTTTTAGACTTTAGCTTTTCGGATCCAAGTTTTTTTTTTCAGTTTTTTCCAAAATGAGCCGAAATTTTTGTGACGAAAGTTTCAGTTAAAATTTAGACGTTTTTGTAATTTTTGGGATCTATGAGATTTTTGTTTATTTATTTAGACTGTTTCAACTTTTCTGATCCCAAGTATTTTCAGTTTTTTCCAAAATGTCTCGAAATTTTCAAAATTTATCTGCCGAAAGATTCAGTTAAACGTTTAGAATTTAAATTTTCTTCACGAACTGTCAAAATTTAGACAGTTTTGCGACTTTTAGGGTCTACAAGAGTCTTTGTTTACATTTTTAGACTTTTGTTTCTGATCCAACATATTTTCAACTTTTTCCAAAATGTGCCGAAATTTTCAAAATTTTTGTGGCGGAGTTTCCGTTAAAACATTTAGAATTCAAAATTTAGACGTTTTTGTGATTCCTTTGGGATGTACAAGAATTTGCATTTATATTTTCAAACCTGTTCTTTTCAATTTTTCGAACCCAAAATATTTCAGTTTTTTTCGAAGTGTGCCGAAATTTTGAAAATTTTTGTGTGTAAATTTATCTTTTGTCTAAAACTAAAAAAAAAACAAAAATTTTAAAAAGTTATGATTTACATAATTTGTAAATGATTATCTAAATGTAGCTTTTTTTGTAATTTTGAGATCTAGAAGAATTTTTGTTTATATGTATTTTTAGATATTTTGTTCCCAGTTTTTCTAATCGAATGCAGTTTGGATTTTAGATATTTTTGTTAAAATTTTCAAAATTTTGTGGTGTAGTTTCAATTAAAACATTTAGATTTCAAATATTCACCAAATTGTCAAAATTTAGACGTTTTCGTAAATTTTGGCTTCGTTTATATTTTTAGACCTATTTAATTTTTCGGATCCAAAATATTTTCAGTTTTTTCCAAAATATGCCGAAATTTTCAAAATTTTGTCTGTAATTACGAATTTTTTCTCAAACTAATAATAACCTTCCAACGTTTTAAAAATAATGATTTACGTAACATTTAAAAAACTATCAGTGACTTAATTTACAAGTGATTGTCAAAATTTTGCCATTTTTGTGATTTTGGAATCTACAAGAATTTTTTTTGTAATTCCAGATGTTTTGTTCTCAGTTTTTTCGAATTGAAACATTTTAAATTTTAATTGTTTTTCAAAATATACAGAAATTTTCAGCGTTTTTGTGGCGAAAGTTTTAGTCAAAACATACAAAATTTATATGTTCTTCACAAAATGTCAAAATTTAGACATTTTTGTGATTTTTGGGATCCACGAAAATTTTCGTTAATATTTTTAGATGTGCCCAAATTTAAAAAAAATTCGTTGGTAAATTCTATTAAAACATTTAGAAAATATATATTTGTAAAATTTTCATTCACGACAAAACTAAGACTCGTAATCCAGAAACGAAGATCTTTCCACGTGTTCCTGACCTAATCTGGGATGACCCGACTTGTCCTGACCTGACTTGGCCTAGCCTAATCATATTTATAAAGACCAATACGACTTCCGAACCATTTTTTTTTTTGTTTGAAATTGTTTAAAAACATATTAAAAATGTTGATAATAATAATACAAGTCAAACAGAAAATTTAAATACAAGTTTGCCTTATTCTAGATATTTGTCTTTTGGTAGTTGATAAATCCTAAAATTTTAAAAGCCAAAAATCTTCATTTTATGTCCGAATGCGTACGGTTTAAGCAAATCCTGCCCATCATTTTAACATATGTAAATATCCATTAATATGTACACCGCATCACCAAACCCAATCTCTTTCTACCAATTCAATAATTCATTTTCGACTCAACCATTGTTCCACATCCTTACGTAATCCTCCCTTCCCGCTTGACCTTTGGGCGCCCTCTTAAAAAATACCATCACAACCCATCGTCACCCATATTTCACCAGCACTCACCATCCGAATTTTAAAACCCATCCATTCCGTACCACACCTAGTCACGTCCATATTACCGCTGTCCTTAAAATTAATTACAAATTATTCCCATCATCGCCCGATCCCCCCTCCGCCGCTGCCATCTCCAAGGTCACCGGCGATTGCACCGCGCCACAAAGGGTTGCATAATTAGCCAAACCGTCCTGATGAGGTCAAACCTGGTCCGAAACCGGTTCGCCGCCGTCGTCAAGTGCCCAATTTGTGAAAACGCCTTGTTCTCACGTGAACTTTTTCACATCCGGGGTGCACACAAAAAACCCACCGGAATATTCGTGGGTAAATGGTACAGGTGTTGCGAGTTTCAACGGTAAACGCGAGCTGGAACATCCCGTATAGGTTTTTGGCAATGCGCAGTTCTGTGGTTCGGGTATTTTGCGTTGTGGAGGGACAATGCACCATTTGCTGAGATTTAGTGGAAGCGCTGGAAGGAGGCCAAATCGAGACGAGGCGCTGCGTGCAAATTTGATGCGGACGGAACGGCGACATTAAATCTGACGATAACTGTACACGAGGGGGTGACGCCGATCAAATTTTAATGCGATTTCGTTCTGTTTCACTCGGGTAAATGAGTTTGCAGCGGGAAAAGGAGACGGGGAGATGGAAATTTTGTTTCAATTTTTCGTGGCTGATAATGAATTCGTAATCGTGATTGGTGCTTAGTCACGTGGCAGTGGTGGATTGGTGACGCGAACCACGCCCACGGAGCCGATTGGTCACGCGGCGCGGGTAAGGCGCGAATTTTAAATTCGTTGTGTTTTCTCGAGTTTCAGCGAATAATTGTAAGTGCGTAGGACACATTTCTTTCATTTTTCTTTCCTCTGAACGCCCCTCTACACAAACATTTTTATTTTCATCAATTAAGAAACCATAAAATTAGTTCAACTTTCCTTTGTGGTTAAAAAGCACGCCGGAGTCGAAACAGAACGAAGCCCATTAATTTCGCTTGATAACAGCGCCGTTAAGCTATTTTTATCGCAAGCGGAATATTTTTTTCGATTTTACATGCACGTATGCATTTTACATGTATCATGAAAAAAATAAAACGTTATCGCACTACAGTGATAAGAGGAGAAATTAACATGTAGATAGTGCGGAGATAAAAAAAAGTCTATTAGAAAAAATCAAGATTAAATGGAAAAAATACATCGAATAACGTAGGCTACGAAATTAAAATATTCTACAGATACGTCGAATATCTTAATATCTTTTTGTTGATAAACAAATTCAGTATCAGTGCGGACGTGCCTTTAAACGCATCTTCGGTGGTTCGAAACGGCAGCCAAAAAGGTAAAAAATAAAAAATGTTTTGTGAAATGTCAAAATTCATTGTATATTTTGTATTTGCTCGAATACGTATTGTCTAGTTCGAAAACGACACTCATGGATTTTTTCCCGTCGAAAAAATCAGGGAATGCAATTTCGTACTTATCAGTACCTAATAAAAAAACAAACGTTATCGCGCCACCCATGTTCTGTAAATGAATTTTTTGATAACGACGAGATAAAAATGGTTTGCTAATCAGGCTGAAGATTATATATACAATAGACTTAATTATAATACGCGGTTTAAAAATACCTTGAAAATAAAAACAAAACCATCCAAGTTTAAACTCGCGCCAGCGGGCGGACGTGTAAGCGTGGCTTTAGTTGTGTAAGTGCAGCTTTAGTGATAGTGTGTGGGGTAAAGGTTGAGGATGTAACGACTGGTAATAGCGCAGTTTCATGTTTTTTTGGAACTTTGTTTAACACTTGAAGGGTCTGAATATCAGGTGGTTTGTGAAGTTGACAACTTTTGTTTAAACACTTGAATCCAACGCGCTCTTGATTGTTCACGTAGTTTTGTTTACTTGTTAAGAAAGCGAAAAATTAAGGCTGATTCCAGTCAAAAATTTTGCCAAAACTTTCAAAATTTAGACTTTTGGATTTAAATGTTTTTCAAAATGTGCCGAAATTTTCAAAATTTTGTTTCAATTAAAACATTTATGGTTTTACATTTTAGATATTTCAGTTTTTTGATAAGATATTTTCGGTTTTCCAAAAGTTCCGAAGTTTCAAAAATTTTGGCGAAAGTTCAGTTATAAACATTGAGAATTTATATTTTGATGTAAATTTAGACGTTTTGTGATTTGTGAGATCTACAAGAATTTTTATTTATTTGTAATTTTTCGTTCAGCTTTTCTGATCCATATATGTTCAGTTTTTTCAAAATGTGCCGAAATTTCAAAATTTTTGTGCCGAAATATTGCAGTGAAAACATTTCGAATTTTTAATTTGTTCACAAACTGAAAAATTTAGACGTTTTTTTGATTTTTGGAATGAAGAATTTTTTGTTAATTATTTTTACTTTGTCTTTTCTGATCCAATTTTTTTTCAGTTTTTTTTTTTTCAAAATTAGCCGAAATTTTTAAAATTTTTGCGGCGAAATTTCAGTTGAAGTTTATTTTTTTCACAAACTGTAATTTTGAATTGCAAGAGTTTTTTTTAATTTTTCAGTTTTCCGATTTGAAATATTTCACTTGTTCTAAAATTTGCGAAATTTTCAAATTTTGGTGCGAAAGATTCAGGAAAATTATATTTTCTTCAATACCAAAATTAGCCGTTTTGCATTTTTGATTACAAGAGTTTTTCTTACATTTTTAAACTATTGTTTTCAGCTTTTCTACTCAGAATATTCAATTTGTGCAGAATTTCAAAATTTTTGTGCCGAAATATTCACTTTAAAACATTTAAAATTTATATTTCTTACAAACTGTCAAAATTTAGAATTTTAAATGTTCGAGTGTTGGATTTATATTATTTATATTTTTATAAAGTATTATTATTTTGCTTTTTTTTTAATTATATAATTATGTAGTCCTCTTTTCATAACAAGAAACTTAAAACATGTTCAAAATGGTAAATTCTTGTAGGGAAATCTGGATTTTGCAATTATTCTCCGCCCTCGATTCTGACAACGAATGAAAAATTCATCACAATTGAAATCGGGCGGGTGGGCGGGGCTTATATTTTTGTCGGAAAATCTGAATTTTGCAATTACGTTCCTCCCCTCGGCCTGACAGCGAATGAAAAATTCATCACATTGGAGATCGGGTGGGTGGGAGGTGCTTATATTTTTGTAGGAAAATCTTAATTTTGCAATTATGCTCCGCCCCTCGGTCTGATAGCGAATGAAATATTCATCACAATGGAGATCGGACGGGTGGGCGGGGCTTATATTTTTGTAGGAAAATCTGAATTTTGCAGTTACGCTCTGCCCCTCATTCTAACAACAAATGAAAAATTCATCACAATGGAGATCGGGCGGGTGGGCGGGGCTTATATTTTTGTAGGAAAAGCTGATTTTTGCAGTTACGTTTCGCCCCTCCGTCTGACAGCGAATGAAAAATTCATCACAATGGAGATCGGGTGGGTGGGCGGGGCTTATATTTTGCCATTTTTTTACTTCTCGCGCTTAAGCAAAGGAAGTATTGTAATTGAGTCCGTTGGCCGACTCTCTACTTTTACGTTTTCTCGGTCTTTCATGACCCCTAGAGTACGAAAAAATAGATTTTTATTAGACAGATAAACTCCGAAACTACTGGGCCGATTGTTGTCAAATTTTGTATTTATATCAAGAATATCATGTCAATAATGTGATGACGTCACTTCAAAATTGTACATAGTAAATGGGTTTTAAATTGTATAAAATAACATAGTCCTACATGCGTAGTTTATGACTCCGCCCACTATTTTCTCAGAGTTTGTCATTTGCCAAAATAAGTTTTTGCAAGTACTAGCCCCGCCCACCCGCCCTCTACTTTCCCAGAGGTTATGACGTCTGCCAAAATCAGTCTTATCTGAGCAAGTGCTAGCCCCACCCACCCGCCCTCTGTTCTTTCAGAGTTTGTCATTTGCCAAAATAAGTTTTACCTTTGCAAGTAATAGCCCCTCTATTTTCTGAGAGGGTATAGTATTTGCCAAAATCAGTCCTATCTTATTAAGTACTAGCCCGCCCACCCGCCCTCTATTTTCTCATAGGGTATGGCATTTGCCAAAATCAGTCTTATCTTAGCCAGTAGTAGCCCCGTCCACCCGCCCTTTATTTTTCCAGAGGGTATGACGTCTGCCAAAATCAGTCTTATCTGAGTAAGTGCTAGCCCCGCCCACCCGCCCTCTGTTTTTTCAGAGTTTGTCATTTGCCAAAATAAGTTTTACCTTTGCAAGTATTAGCCCCTCTATTTTCTCAGAGGGTATAGTTTTTGCCAAAATCAGTCCTATCTTAGTAAGTACTAGCCCCGCCCACCCGCCCCTATGTTTTCAGAGGATATGTCATTTGCCAAAATAAGACTTCTCTTGGCAAGTACTACTCTCTGAGAAAATAAAGGGCGGGTGGGCGGGGCTAGTACTTTGTAAGATAAGACTGATTTTGGCAAATGTCATATCCTCTGGGAAAATAGGGGGCGGGTGGGCGGGCCCAACATTTGTTAAAAAAAATTGTTAATCTTGTAAAAACTTGTGAAATTTAAAGGTCTTAAACTGCAAATGTCCATAGTGACAAGTTAAATTCCTAAGTCTACTCGAAATGTGCAAAATATGATGAATTTTAGCGATTTATCATTGCAAATTTTTAGAGAGTTTGAAATCTACAAGAAATTTCCTTTGTACATACTTTTAGATGTTTTTCTGGAAGCATTTCGAAGTTCTTTTCAGTCAATTTGAATTTTAGTTGTTTTTCAAAGTGTGCAAAAATTTTTTGAAGTTCCGTCAAAATCGCTCGATATAAAATTTTTGTATGACATACCTTCTAAGAAAATAAAGGGTGGGTGGGCGGGGCTAGTATTTGATAGGATAAGACTGATTTTGACACTTTTGACATTTTCGACCATTTTTCAACTATTTAAAAAAAATTAGTTGAAGACATCTTGTAGATTTCGATATCCAGAAGTCATTTTCGACTTCGTTTCTTCGGAAATTCCAACCGTTTATCCAAAATCCTTAATTGAAATATCTAAATTTTTACAGTTTCATCAAAGTGGCTCACTATAAAAAGTTTGTAGATAAAAAGGGAAATTAAGTATTATTATTATTAATTTTTGTTTTCAAAATACACTTGTTTCAAGAATGTACTTTGAAATTTTTATATATTTACAGAAATATTTAAAATTTGTTTATATGGGACAATAGAGAAGTCAAGGCAGGTGCATGAAATAAGAAATAAATTTTATAGCAAATATTATAACAAAAATGGTTACGACTAGCGTGTTTTTTTTACTTTTTTCACATCTTAGATTCTATTATAAGTTTTCTGTCCACTCGACAGAAGAACATAATTAGCCCCGCCCACCCACCCTGTCTCCTTTTCAGTGATTGATCTTATCTGATCAGGATTAATGAATGATCTTATACCGAACAGAAATAAAATTAATCGTTGGAATGAGGAGAGAGGGTGGGTGGGCGGGCCTAGTACTTGCTAAGATAAAACTGATTTTGGCAGATGACATACCTTCCAAGAAAATAGAGGGCGGGTGGGCGGGGCTAATTCTTGCCAAGATAAGACTGATTTTGGCAGATGACATACCCTCTAAGAAAATGGACGGTGCATGGACGGGGCTAATATTTGATAAGATAAGACTGATTTTGGCACTTTTGACATTTTCGAACACTTTTCAACTATTTTCAAAAATTAGTTGAAGACATTTTCTCGTAGATTTCGATATCCAGAAGTCATTTTCGGCTTCCTTTGGAAATTCCTACCGTTTTTTTTAAATCCTTAATTAAAATTTAGCAATTTTTACAGTTTCGTCAAAGTAGCTCACTATAAAAATTTTGTAGATAAAAAGGGAAATTATTACTAATTTTTGTTTCACAAATTATACTTGTTTCAAGAATATACATAATCCGCGTTTCCCGTAAAAGAAATAGATTTTATAATTCGTTCACAAATTGTCAAATTTAGTCGCTTTTGTGGTTTTTGGGATCTTCGACAATTTTCGTCAACAATTTTAGACTTGTGCCAAAATTTTCAAAATTTGTGTGGGTAAAATCTCTGTTAAAACGTTTAGAATATATATAATCCAGGAGCAAGAGCTTTCCACACATTCATGAATTGTAATAGTGGAAATGTTCTAGATTCCGCGACAAAACCACTTTGAGTTTCCCTTGAAAACACCTTTTATCTATAGTTCTCGTACTTTGATAGTTGAAACTCGAATTTTATGGAAGTTCCGTAAGACTTTTATTTTTAGAAATTGTTTCAACGCTGGAAGTAGTTCAATATGAAAAAATCGAAAGCTTTCACTTTTAAGGTTCACGTAAAAAAATAATCGACGTTATGTAATAGCGCATTATTATTACATGCTTGACAGGAGGGGACCGGATGGTGTTTAGCATAGGCCCTCAAATAGTAGTCCGGCCCTGAGCATAATTCGACAAACTACAACCGATTACCCTCCTTAATCAAGTTCAAAAGTTCAAAGAGCAACCTGTTCCAAAAACGCCAAATGTGTAGTAGTTTAAATCGAAAATCCCGCGCTGCGCCCCAGCGCTGTTGCCACATTTTTTCTATGTTAATAAAAATCTTACTGTATTGAACAATAAATAATAAAATAATAATAAGATTAAATTGTAATAGTGCCGAAAGTGTTTAGTAGTTCGAGTTGAAAATCCCGCGCTGCGCCCTAGCGCTGTTGCCACATTTTTTCTTTGTTAATAAAAATCTTACTGTATTGAACCATAAATAATAAAATAATAATAAGATTAAATTGTAATAGTGCCGAAAGTGTTTAGTAGTTCGAGTTGAAATTCCCGCGTTGCACCCCAGCGCTGTTGCCACATTTTTTTACTTCCCGAGCGTAAGCAAAGGAAGTATTGTAATCGAGTCCGTCGGCCGACTCTCTACTTTTACGTTTTCTCGATCTTTCATGACCCCTAGAAGACGAAGAAATAGGTCTCCCATTTCCGTCTGTCTGTCCGTCCGTCTGTCCGTCTGTTGTCCCGGATTTTTATTAGACAGATAATCTTCGAAAGTACTCGACCGATTGTTGTGAAATTTTGTACTTATATTAAGAATATCATGTAGATGGTAAAACGCTAACCAAAATTTGTCTAATCATCCCCACCACTAATGCGATGACGTCACTTCAAAATTGTACATAGTAAATGGGTTTTCAATTGTATAAAATAACATAGTCCTACACATGTAGTTTACCACTCTGAATCGACTTTTCACCCGAAACGTCCAGATTTTTGGAAAAAAAATCAAAATTATAAAACAACATTTTGAAATTTAATTTTTAATCTGCTAACCAGAATGCTTTGAAATGTTGCAGATGTTTTAAGGCTATAAAGAGCATCATAAATCTTTAGTCAAAAAATATTTGCTTATCCCCTCCAAAAACTTGATGACGTCAGCTCAAAAGTTTGTGGAATAAATCATATCTAAAATGTACAAAATATGATGAGCCTGTACTTGTGATCTATCACTCCATTCATATTTTTTGGATTTGCATATACAGGGTGACTCAAAAAAATTAATGAATGCGTAAATATATTTTATTGATTTAATCAGGAACTACAAAACCGAATGCTCTGAAATCTTGCAGATGTTTTAAGGTCATAAAGAGCATAATAAATGTTTAGTCAAAATATATTTGCTTATCTCCTCCAAAAACTTGATGACGTCAGCTCGAAAGTTTGCCGAATAAATCATATCTAAAATGTACAAAATATAATGAGCCTGTACTTGTCATTTATCACTCCATTCATATTTTTTGGATTTGCATATACAGAGTGACTCAAAAAAATTAATGAATGCGTAAATATATTTTATTGATTTAATCAGGAACTACAAAACGGAATGCTCTGACATCTTGCAGATGTTTTGAGGTTATAAAGGGCATAATAAATGTTTAGTCAAAATATATTTGCTTATCCCCTCCAAAAACTTGATGACGTCAGCTCGAAAATTTGCCGAATAAATCATATCTAAAATGTACAAAATATGATGAGTCTGTACTTGTGATCTATCACTCCATTCATATTTTTTGGATTTGCATATACAGGGTGACTCAAGAAAATAAATGAAAGCGTAAATTTATTTTACTGATTTACTCAGGAACTACAAAACCGAATGCTTCGAAATCTTGAAGACATTTTAAAATTATCATAAGCATGGTAAATTTTTGATCAAAAGGTATTTGGTCGTCCCCCCTAAAAAATTTATGATGTCACCACAAAATTTTGCTGAAAAAATCCTATCTAAAATGTACAAAATATGGTGAGTCTCTTCTTGTGATTTATCATTCCATTCAAATTTTTTCGATTTGCATATGCAGGGTGACTCAAAAAAATTAATGAAGGCGTGAATTTATTTTATCGATTTAATCAGGAATTACAAAACCGAATGCTTTGAAATCTTGGGAATATTTTAAAGTTATTATAAGCATGGTAAACTTTTGTTCAAAATGTATTTGTTCATCCCTCCTAAAAAAATTGATGACGTCACCCTTAAATTTTGCTGAATAAATCCTATCTAAAATGCAAAAAATATGATGAGTTTGTACTTGTGATTTATCATTCCATTCATATTTTTTAGATTTTCTTAAGAGGTGGTTCAAAAAAATTAATGAAGTCAATTTATTTTATTGATTAAATTAAAGGCAACACTTATTATTAGTATTACACCCCAACCAACCCAATTTGGTAGACACAAAATTTGTTAAAGGAAAAACTCGGTTGAAACATAAGGGTAGCACGCTTATTTACATCGACTTTAACATTACAGACCTGCATTTGTTTTATGCGTTCACTTGATTCCGCGAATGTGAAATAGACATGTTTATAATCAACCAATTGTGAATTTCACCGTCAAGAATTAAA
Source organism: Zophobas atratus (assembly GCA_022388445.1). NCBI lineage: Eukaryota > Metazoa > Arthropoda > Insecta > Coleoptera > Tenebrionidae > Zophobas > Zophobas atratus. Next base: position 4,420,527 of record CM039445.1, on the reverse strand, counting down.
ATAAAACCCAATGTTTTATATAATAAGCGGAAGTCGAAGCAATAAAACCGACGGTCGTTTTGTTTACAGTTTCTCTGTTTGGCTCTCATGTATGCTGTTACGCCTGTCATCTTAAATTAAGAATGTTTATACATACACGATTTTCAGTTGCCTCTGAAACGTAGGTATACGTGAGTAAATTGTTTCGTTATTTTATTGATTATTACAAATCAATATTCAAACGACCCAATTCATTTTCCCGAAAATTTGAGAATATAATAATTTTATTCTTAGTATTACACTACATCTATCCCAACTGATATACGTGTCCTTGCAAAAATGTTGATGACGTCATCGCATTTTTTTTTAAATTCCCACTACAAAAATGTGATGAGAAAAAAAACACAATAGGCATGCAGTCGTCAAGTTTCCGACAGCGAGGGAAGTACTGTCTAAACTCTTTAGACCAATTTTCTTTGTTAATAAAAATCTTACTGTATTGAACAATAAATAATAAAATAATAATAAGATTAAATTGTAATAGTGCCGAAAGTGTTTAGTGGTTCGAGTTGAAAATCCCGCGCTGCACCCCTGCGCCGTTGCCACATCCTCACGCGCCCTCGCGCCGTCCGCGCTCGCCTTAGCGGCGCGAATCTCGGCCGGCGCGAAATCTCGGCCTCGCCTCGCTCTCATCTCTCCGCAGCGGTCAGCGGCGTATTTGGGCCAAATATTGGCATTCGTGCATGACCCAATTGGGTGTCCCCGATGCACTGCCGCCAATGCACCGACCGGTCCGCCATCGCGGCGGCCGCAACCGTTTCACGCGTGTGCGTGAGTGCGTTGCGAGTTCCGCGTTGATACCGGCGTGTCGAAATCTTGCGAAGTGTAATCGGCCGGTCAGTGCAGTCGCGTTGTTCGTGCGTGCGTGTGTGCCAATCTGTGATAAGATGTGCTGGATCTAGTTGGCGCGCCAACTCTTGGTAAGTGCGTCGGGTCAAGACGGCCGGGTGCGGCGTTGCCGGATTGGCGCGCGCACCGCGTGGCCTTGTGCTGCGTGTGCAGGGCCGGAGCGGCGCTTGGGACGAGGCGCGGACCCACAGAGCCGGACTTGGCAACGGGGCGACGACTGCGATTCGGTGCGAACGGGACCAGTTCGGTGAAATTTTAATGGAGAGGTTGCATCGAGGAGGCGGCGGCGGGACGCAATTCGGGGCGTAAGCTCTTAATGCTGCCACAACACGTCGTAAATTTTGATAAAGATAAAAAATTGTGTCAACTTTGGGAAATTGTTGGTAAATGTGCAGCGTTCCGTGGCTTTACTATTTTTTTTTCGGTAATAAAAACGTAGTGACTTGAAAATGTGTGAAACTATAAGCGACATATTTTGAGGTTAACTCCATTTGTTTACATAAAAAGAGCTTCTTAAAACTCTTTTTGTATAGAACTATTTCTAGTACCAAAAAGTTTTTTCCTAGGTGTATGTTAGTGTAAAGTTGTGTGCTAGGGTATACATTATACACTAAGCAAAAAAAGTTATTTACTCTAGGAAGTTATATGTTTCCTGAGATAACGTCGTCGCTACGAGTTCGTGACCTAAGTAATTATGGGCCTATTGTACTTGCTTCCAACTTCATATCTAGAAAAAAAGGTTTTGTAGTTTATTATGCTTCCGTTTTATTTATTTATTTATTTATTTTTTTTTTTAATTATATATTATAAATATACAACACAATTACATCTTTAGCATCCTTAATCGATACAATATTAGCTGCAAATTTAAAATTTACAAACCTCAGGTTATCAGAATTGGTGAACTATAGATAAAAGAACAGAAAAGATCGTTTCCAAGACACCGTTTTAATTTATTAACCGTGAATGATATTTGAAAGTAGGCACGTTATTTAGTAATTAAAAAACGACTTGGTTTCAGCAATATATTTTAGCGCTACAAGTAGCTAAATTTAAGAAATTTAAATCTTTTTCCTTTGGTCATTTTTTTTTTTTTTTTTGATATATGCATCAGTGAAATATATGGTGAACGTTTTATTATTTGTTATAGACTAAAATAATTGATCCGTGGAAAGCTTTTCTATAATGAATTACGCATACAGGGTGCCTCAAAGTTTGTAAACACTCTGTATACTAAAATAAATTTTATTGGTAGCTCAAACAAGCGCTTACCTTTATTTAGTACAGATGTCAAAAATAACGCCAAAAATTCAAGAAAATTGGAGTAACTTGGCAACGTCGCATCTGAATTTAAAAAATAAACTGCGGTTGAAAACCCTAAGGCAATCATTTACATTCTTAAATGATTGTCAAAATTTGGACGTTTTATGATTCTAGGGATCTAAATCCAGTAATTTTTCTTACTGTTTTCAAATCTATTGTTCTCAGCTTTTCAAATTCAAAATCTTTTGAATTTTAGGTATTTTTCAAAATGCGTTGAAATTTGCAAAATTTTGTACCGAAAGTTCAGTGAAAACATTGAGAATTTAGACCTTTTGGTGATTTTTGGGATTGCAAGAATTTTTGTTTATATTGTTGGATCTGTTCTTTTTGATCCAAAACATTTCTAGTTTTTTCTAAATGTGCCGAATTTTCAAAATTTTGGCCAGGAAAGTTTTTATTAATATATTCGTTTTTCCTCAAACTATAATGCCAACATTTTAAAAATAATCATTTACAAGAATTTTTCTTTGTATTTTTAAAATCTTTTGTTCTCAGTTTTCAAATTTTTTGTGACGAAAGTTATTAATCATTTTCAAAATTTAGATCTCTTTGTGAATTTAGGGTTTTATAATTGTTGCTTGTTTTGTTAGATCTGATTTTTAAGCTTTTTTAATCCAAAATGTTTCCAGCTTTTTTCCAAAATGTGCTAAAATTTTCCAAATTTTTGTAGCAAAAGTTTTTGTTAAAATATACATAATTTGTATTTTTCGTTTAACTATAGCGCCAACATTTTAAAAATTGTATTTAATATGTTTTTTTGGGGTTACAAGAATTTTTCTTTGTACTTTCAAATCTTTTGTTCTCATTTTTTCGGTTTCAAAATTTTTTGAATTTGAAACATTTTTCAAAATTTGGTGAAATTTTCAACATTTTCATTACCAAACTTTCAGTATTAGAATTTAAGTTTTTCACGAACTGATGCTAGGATTTTAAAATTTGTAAGTTACTAAGTTTTAAATGATTTTCAAAATTTAGACCTTTTTATGATTTTTGGGATCCGCAAGAATTTTTGTTTATATTGTTGGATACATTTTTTTCAGTTTTTTTGATCCAAAACATTTCCAGTTTTTTCCAAAATGTGCCGAATTTAAAAATTTTGGCCAGGAAAGTTTTTGTTAAAATATTTAGAATTCGTTTTTCCTCAAACTATGATGCCAACATTTTAAAAATAATAATTTACATGATTTTTTTTAGATCTACAACAATGTTTCTTTGTATTTTCAAATCTTTTGTTCTCAGCTTCTTGGATTCAAACTATTTTGAGTTCTAGACGTTTATCAAAATGTGAAGTTTTCAAAATTTTTGTGACGATTCATTTTTAAATAATTTTCAAAATTTAGACCTTTTTATGACTTTTGGGTTCTATAATTTCTGTTTGTTTTGTTAGATTTGTTTTTTAAGCTTTTTTGATTTCCAGTTTTTTCGAAAATGTGCCGAAATTTTCCAAATTTTTATCCCAAAAGATTTTGTTAGAGTATTCATGATTTGTATTTTTCCTTAAACCATTACGCAAACATTTTAAAAATAGCATTTTATATGATTTTTGGGATTACAAGAATTTTTCTTTGTATTTTCAAATCTTTTATTCTCATTCTTTCGGTTTAAAAATATTTTGAATTTGACATTTTGAAAATGTGGTGAAATTTTCAAAATTTAGACCTTTTTATAATTTTTGGGGTCTACAAAAATTCTTGTTTGTGTGTATTATTAGAGCTATTCTTGTCAGCTTTTTTAATCCAAAATATTTCCATTTTTTCAAAACGTACCAAAATTTTCGTAGGAAAATGTTTGTTAAAATATTTTGTTCAAAGTACGATTTCAACATTTTCAAAATAGTAATAATAATTCACGTGATTTTGAGATCTGAAAAATTTTTTCTTTGTATTTTCAAATGTTTTATTCTTACGAAACTATTTATTTTAAACATTTTTCAAAATTTGGTGAAATTTTCAAAATTTTTATGACAAAACTTTCAGTGAAACCATTAGAATTTATTTTTTTTTCACGAACTGAAGTTAGGATTTTAAAAATTGTAAGTTACTAATTTTTAAATGTTTTTCAAAATTTAAACCTTTTTATAATTTTTGGGGTTTGCATTTTTTTTTGTGTTATTGGAGCTGTCCAAAATATTTCAGTTTTTTCCAAAATTTTTGTCGCAAAAATTTGTGTCAAAATATTCATAATTTGTATTTTCAAAATAGTATTTTGTTTTTTGGGATTACAAGAATTTTTCTTTATATTTTCAAACCTTTTGTTCTCATCTTTTCTATTTCAAAATATTTGCAATTTTAGACTTTCAAAATTGTGAAATTTTCAAAATTTTTGTGACGAAAGTTTCAGTGAAAACATGAGAATTTAAGTTTTTTTTCACGAACTGTTGCTAGGATTTTAAAAATTGAAAGTTACTAATTTTTCAATAATTTTCAAAATTTAGACCTTTTTATAATTTTTGGGGTCTGCGAAAATTTTTATTTGTATAATTGGAGCTGTTCTTGTTAGCTTTTCTGATCCAAAATATTTCCATTTTTTCTCAAAATGTACTAAAATTTTCGTCGGAAAATTGTTTGTTAAAATATTTAGCTCAAACTATAATTCCAACTTTTTAAAAATAATAATTTTTCTCGAACTGGGGCTAGGATTTTAAAAATTGCAACTATTTTTAAACAAATTTTCAAAAATTTTTTGTAGTTTTTGAGTTCCGCAAGAATATTTGCTTGTTTTGTTAGATCTGTTTTTTAAACTTTTTTGATCCAAAATATTTCCAAAATCTGCTGATATTTTTCAAATTTTTGTTAAAATATTCATAATTTGTATTTTTCCCCAAACTATAGCGCCAACATTTTAAAATTAGTATTTTATATATTTTTTGGGATTACAGGAATTTTTCTTTGTATTTTCAAACTTTCTGTTCTCATCTTTTCCGTTTCAAAATATTTTGAATTTTAGACATTTTCCAAAATGTGCTGAAATTTTCAAAATTTTTGAGATGAAAGTTTCAGTGAAAACAGAATTTTTTGACGAACAGATGTTGGAATTTTAAAAATTGTAAGTTAATATTTTTTAAATTATTTTCAAAATTTAGACCTTTTTATAATTTTTTTGATCCAAAATATTTCCATTTCTAAACTTACCAAAATTTTCGTCGGGAATTTTTTTTTTTAATATTTACCTCAAGCTATAATTCCAACATTTTAAAAAAGTAGGTTACGTGATTTTTGAGGTCTACAAACATTTTTCTTTGTATTTTCAAATGTTTTGTTCTCTGTTTTTTTCCAAAATTTGCCGAAATTTTCCAAATTTTTGTTAAAATATTTATAATTACTTTTTTGGGTTTACAAGTTTTCTTTGTATTTTCAAATCTTTTCGGATTAAAAATATTTTGAATTTGATGTTGTATAAAAAACGTTGAAATTTTCAAAATTTTTGGGTTGAAAGTTCAATTTAATCATTTGGAGTTTAAATTCAGCTTTTCTAATCCAAAATATTTTCAGTTTTTTCCAAAATGTCCGAAATTTCCAAAATTTTTGTCGGTGAAATTTAAAAAATAGTGATTACGTGATTTTTGCAGTTTAGAAGAATTTTTGTTTGTATTTTCAGCTTTTCTGGTCCAAACGATCTTGAAATTTACTTGTTTTCCAAAAAATATATAAGAAAGTTGTCGCAGTAAAATTTTGGACACGTGATTTTTGGGATCTACAAAAATTTTTCTTTGTATTTTCAAACGTTTTGTTCTCTACTTTTTTCCAAAATGTACCGAAATTTCCAAAATTTTTGTCGATGAAGTTTAAAAAATAGTGATTTACGTGATTTTTGCGATTTAGAAGAATTTTTGTTTGTATTTTCAGATCTTCTATTATCAGCTTTTCTGGTCCAAACGATCTTGAAATTTACTTGTTTTCCAAAAAATATATAAGAAAGTTGTCGTAGTAAAATTTTGGACACGTGATTTTTGAGATCTACAAAAATTTTTCTTTGTATTTTCAAATGTTTTGTTCTGTGGTTTTTTCCAAAATGTGCCGAAATTTTGCAAATTTTTGTTAAAATATCATAATTATTTTTTTGGGTTTACAAGTTTTCTTTGTATTTTCAAATCTTTTCGGATTCAAAACATTTTGAATTTTAATGTTGTATAAAAAACGCTGAAATTTTCAAAATTTTTGGGGTGAAAGTTCAGTTTAATCATTTGGAATTTTAAATTCAGCTTTTCTAATCCAAAATATTTTCAGTTTTTTCCAAAATGTCCGAAATTTCCAAAATTTTTGTCGGTGAAATTAAAAAAATAGTGATTACGTGATTTTTGCAATTTAGAAGAATTTTTGTTTGAATTTTCAGATCTTCTATTTTCAGCTTTTCTGGTCCAAACGATCTTGAAATTTACTTGTTTTCCAAAAAATATATAAGAAAGTTGTAGTAGTAAAATTTTGGACACGTGATTTTTGAGATCTACAAAAATTTTTCTTTGTATTTTCAAATGTTTTGTTCTGTGGTTTTTTCCAAAATGTGCCGAAATTTTGCAAATTTTTGTTAAAATATCATAATATTTTTTTGGGTTTACAAGTTTTCTTTGTATTTTCAAATCTTTTCGGATTCAAAATATTTTGAGTTTTAATGTTGTATAAAAAACGCTGAAATTTTCAAAATTTTTGGGGTGAAAGTTCAGTTTAATCATTTGGAATTTTAAATTCAGCTTTTCTAATCCAAAATATTTTCAGTTTTTTCCAAAATGTACCGAAATTTTCAAAATTTTTGTCGATGAAGTTTAAAAAATAGTGATTTACGTGATTTTTGCGATTTAGAAGAATTTTTGTTTGTATTTTCAGATCTTCTATTATCAGCTTTTCTGGTCCAAACGATCTTGAAATTTACTTGTTTTCCAAAAAATATATAAGAAAGTTGTAGTAGTAAAATTTTGGACACGTGATTTTTGAGATCTACAAAAATTTTTCTTTGTATTTTCAAATGTTTTGTTCTCAACTTTTTTCCAAAATGTGCCAAAATTTTCCAAATTTTTGCGCAAAAGTTTTTGTTAAAATGTTCATAATTTCTTTTTTGGGTTTACAAGTTTTCTTTTTTGTATTTTCAAATCTTTTCGGATTCAAAATATTTTGAATTTTAATGTTGTTTAAAAAACGCTGAAATTTTCAAAATTTTTGGGGTGAAAGTTCAGTTTAATCATTTGGAATTTTAAATTCAGCTTTTCTAATCCAAAATATTTTCAGTTTTTTCCAAAATGTACCGAAATTTCCAAAATTGTTATCGCTGAAATTTAAAAAATAGTGATTTACGTGATTTTTGCTATTTATTTTTAGCTTTTCGGGTCTTGAAATTTACTTGTTTTCCAAAAAAATATATAAGTTGTAGTAGTAAAATTTTGGCCAAAAAAGTGGCAACCCTGTAATTATAGATCGACATTAAAAAAAAAATGGAAAACTTCGAATTTTCTTGAAGTTTTGTATCGTTTTAAATATTTTTGAATGAGTATCAGAAATTTAAATTTTAAAATTGTGTATAGTTGGTGTGCAGCAGAGGGGAACTACTATGACAAGAACATGTTGAGTCATCACAATTTGTCACTTAGGGTTTGACCAGTGGCGCATCAAAAATAAATTAAAAACAGTCATTAGGTTTGTTTAAAGGTGAAAGACCACGCGAAACATTATTGTTAGTAGTTCCTTCCCCAATGTCACAGGTGGACCCGTCCGGACTCTTTTACGTCCACTGCAACGTTTTATTGGTGTGTTCTGAAAGTGTTTCCGCTCTAGAAATTAGTAGTACTTTCAGAAATTATTCAGGCACTTCATTTGCAGGAAGTAGTTGTCTTCTGGTTAAATTGAACGTCAGTTTTTACTCTGATCTAACTTTATTTTCGAAATATGTGTATACACCAATATTACTTTTAAAAGTTGCTCCCAAGTTTTATTCTCGGGAGAGAGTTAGTTGTTTTCGTTTTATACGATTATAGTGCGGATATTTAAGTTTTTTACCTGTTTACAATGTACAAAAAATAACTAATTTATGCATTTTTTTTGTTAAGAAATCCAGTTGAAACTGGAATGATACTTGAACGAACTATTAGTTATTTCCGTAATTAGCAACTTTTTTCACTTATTAATGAGTTGTCGCTTAAATATGTACATATTTCCATTGCAAACATCCATATTCATAAAATCACTGCATATGGAACACAAAAAGTTGCCATAATAAATATTTAAAGACACTTTCATAAATAAGTAAATACAAAAAGTCACGTGTAAGTAAATGAGGCTATGATTCAAAACGAAGATTTTCGAAAACTCGCTGGCGCCCTTTGCCTGTAGGTGTCGCTCCATCGTGCGAACAAAGACGCCACAATTACTTAGTAGAACACTATTTTTAGTAATCTAATTCCTCCGCGGTTTTCGCTTCGCCGAATGCATATTCCGACGCCGACAGATGTTCGAATCCACTTTTCCAACTTGTGTACCATGAGTTTTTTTTCCGCCACAACCTTGAATCGAGCAACACCACACTGTTGCATTTGTTTAAATTCGTTATTCCGGTTCAGCATATGGGTTTAATAGCCTTTGTTCGTTGACATTTTTCAAAAACGGAATTTAAACGACGAAAAACAAACGCAGCCAGGGCTGCCAAGGTAAGCGCGGCAATTTTCCTTCCTCGTGACTAAGGTAACGGAGGCCCCGCGGCGTAAAACTTAATTGTGGCCGTAAATCTAGCCATTAAAAATCCCCCAAATGTCAAACGAAGATATCGAGAAAACTATAAATATCAATGAATGTTTTTCAACCTTAAGTAGTGTAACGCGCGGAGTCAGGGCCACGGCCCCCTCCCGACGCGCGCCCATGACTCGGGCCGTTATGCAACGAAACGACAACTTTGGGCAGGAGTTTCGTTGATTAGCACCCCCACGGAAAATTCGTACTCCGAAACTGCGTTGACTCATGACCCCCGAAAAACTAATGACATCACCTCAACGCACATTTTATTAAATCTCGCCAAAATCACTCACTATTACGACAGATTAGTAGTCAACGGGACAAATATAGTTGTGGTGCAGAGAGATCGTTGCAAGATTTCATTAAAATTTCCGACGCAACGCACTTTCACTGCATTATTATTTGGTGGACGTGGCGGAAAAGCTTTTCCTATTGTAAATCATGAATAAGTGTTTTCCGCAAATGTGCCGCTCGTTAATTTCGACGTAACTCGTTTAATTACTTAACCGCAAAGTGTCGATGCCAAATGCATCTCTAAAGGCGAAGGTTTATTTACACTGGCGAGAATTTTTAGCAAATATGGAATGGTTAGAGAGTGCTGTGGACAACCAGTGGCGGCGCGACGGTTTTTCAAAGGGGCGCTGTATAGTTTTCGGTACCGGGAATAACGGTGTGTTTCCAACATGATCCAGAGTGCGAACAATTTTCGTGTTATCAGGTATACTTGACATTTTTTTGTTAATAACTGGGTATGTGTTGAAGATTAACTATAATTTACGATATAGTATTACGGTGATACGGGTATGGCGAAGAACGTAATTGCGCTATAAAATGAAGTAAAGTCAACTATTTTGGCTAACTATAAAGATTTAAAATTAATGAGCAAGCAAGAAAAAATATAACTATAACTGATACGGTTTTTCGTCATTTGATATTTAATTATTGTCATTCGAATAATTTACTATAATCGACCTTTCTTTCATTTGGTTATTTATTGTGTGTGATTATTCCGATAAATATAATTTGCTCTTTCGTTTACCTTGAATGCGTGTTCGTTAATGAATTTTGATAGATAAATATAGAAGTAATTTACGGTTATCTCAGTTGTGATTTTTTTATGAATTAGTTATGGGTTTATAATCGATACATTTTTTACAAAGTTGTGGAATTGAATTACATTTATATATAACTAAAACAAATATAACTGTGTACATTAACTATAATTGACATAATTTTTATATTTCACTGATAAATTACAACTAATATTTTTTTCTTAGTTAATTGTAGAAGCTTTTGACAGTTACGATTGCAAAAAATATATAATGAATAAAAACAAAAATAACATTGTAATAGATACGTAAATTAGGACAAATATTCGTTCTAGTTATGTCAGTAAAAACAAATTCATTTAACTATAACTGAAAATTTCAGTTTCTTGACTTCTTTCTTTATGATAATCAATTATTGTTTGTTTTTTGTACTGACTAATTAGTTTCCGTCAGTATTAATTGTAAGACACACTGACCGGAAGACGCATTCAGGCAAGTTCTATCATACGTACTAAGACATAATGATATGCATTGTTGATGCTTATATCCCTGAATTTTTTATTGCATATTCGTTTGCAATAATAGTTATAATTTGGATAAGTTTCTTTGTATTTACTACAATTGACTTCTTTCATTTAGTTATTAAGAACAACAATTGTTTTTGCTCAAAAAAAATTAGTTAACTATAATCGATATTTGCGTTTAGCTATAATCGGTATTTACTTTCGTAATTTTTGTGTGATTATTCTCGATAAATATAATTTGCCGTATTCAGTGCGTACTTGTTAATGAATTTTTATAAATAAATATAGAAGTAATTTACAGTTATTTCAGTTATGATTCTTTTATGAATTAGTTAAGGGTTTAAGTTAATCGATACATTTTTTACAAAGTTGTGGATTTAAATAATATACGAATTATTTTTTCATTTATTTACAGCTAAAAAAAGGAAATCTAAATGTTTAATTAACTATAATTGATATAATTTTTATATTTCACTGACAAGTTAAAACTAACATTTTCTTTTTAATTCATTGTAGAAGCAAAAACCTACTGTTTTTGCCAGTTACGATTACAAAAAGTATGTAATGATTATTTCTCTGTAACTATAATTACTTGCGTAATTTTTATTTAACTGCGAAACAAAAATGATATTGTAATAGACTACGTAAATTAGAAGTAACGATTCGTTCTAGTTATGACAATGAAGACAAATTCATTTAGCTATGACTGAAAATTTCAGTTTGTTGACCGCTTTTTTGCAAGTTATGATAATCAATTGTTGTTTGTTTGTACTTGTAATAGACAACAAGTATTACAAGTTTTAGTTATAGATTCAGTGATTAATTAACCATAATTGATGCTAGCTATCAGTGAATGCTTTTATTGTACATTCGCTTACAATAATAGTTATAATGTGGACAAGTTGCTTCCAATTTACTATAATTGACACTTCTTCCATTTAGTTATTCCGCACAACAATTGTTTTTGGTCAAAAGAATTGGTTAACTATTATTGATATGTGCGTTTAGCTATAATCGGTATTTATTTTTCGTAATTTTTATGCGATTATTCTCGATAAATATAATTTGCCGCTTTCGGTTATCTTGAATGCGTACTTGTTAATAAATTTTTGTAAATAAATATAGTAATAATTTACAGTTATCTCAGTTACAATTATTTTATAAATTAGTTAAGGATTTATAGTCGATACATTTTTTACATAGTTGTGGAATTAAATTATAACAGTTATTTTTTCAGATACATACAACTAAAAGAAAATATATAACTATTCACATTAACTATAATAATTGATATAAAATTTTATATTTTGCTGACAAGTTAGAACTAAATTTTCTTCTTCGTTAATTGTAGAAGCAAAAAGCTACTATTTTTGCCAGTTACGATTACAAAAAATATGTAATGATTATTTCTGTGTAACTATAATTAGTTGCGTAATTTTTATTTAACTGCGAAACAAAAGTGGTATTGTAATGGACTACGTAAATTAGGAGTAACGATTCGTTCTAATTATGACAGTAAAAACAAATACATTTAGCTATAATTGAAAATTTCACTTACTTGGCCGCTCTTTTGTAAGTTATGGTAACAAATTGTTGTTTGTTTGTTCTTGTAACAGACAACAAGTACTATAAGTTTTGGTTATAGATTCAGTGATTAATTAACCATAATAATTGATGCTTTTATTGTACATTCGTTTACAATAATAGTTATAATGTGGACAAGTTGCTTCCAATTTACCATAATTGACACTTTTTCCATTTAGTTACTCCGAACAACAATTGTTTTTGGTCAAAAAAATTGCTTAACTATTATTAATATATGCGTTTAGCTATAATCGGTATTTATTTTTCGTAATTTTTATGCGATTATTCTCGATAAATATAATTTGCTGCTTTTGTTTATCTTGAATGCGTACTTGTTAATAAATTTTTATAAATAATTATAGAAGTAATTTAGTTATTTCAGTTATGATTATTTTATAAATTAGCTAAGGATTTATAGTCGATACATTTTTTACATAGTTGTGGAATTAAATTATAACAGTTATTTTTTCATATACATACAACTAAAGAAAATATATAACTATTCACATTAACTATAATAATTGATATAAAATTTTATATTTTGCTGACAAGATAGAATTAAATTTTCTTCTTCGTTAATTGTAGAAGCAAAGAGCTACTATTTTTGCCAGTTACGATTACAAAAAATATGTAATGATTATTTCTCTGTAACTGTAATTAGTTGCGTAATTTTTATTTAACTGCGAAACAAAAGTGGTATTGTAATAGACTACATAAATTGGAGTAACGATTCGTTCTAGTTATGACAGTAAAAACAAATTAATTTAGCTATAATTGAAAATTTCAGTTTCTTGACCGCTCTTTTGTAAGTTATGGTAACCAGTTGTTGTTTGTTTGTTTTTGTAACAGACAACAAGTACTACAATTTTTAATTATAGATTCAGTGATTAATTAACCATAATTGATGCTAGCTATCAGTGAATTCTTTTATTGTACATTCGCTTACAATAATGGTTGTAATGTGGACAAGTTGCTTCCAATTTACTATAATTGACACTTCTTCCATTTAGTCACTCCGAACAAAAATTGTTTTTGGTCAAAAAAATTGGTTAACTATTATTGATAATTGCGTTTAGCTATAATCGGTATTTATTTTTCGTAATTTTCATGTGATTATTCTCGATAAATATAATTTGCCGCTTTCGTTTATCTTAAATGCGTACTTGTTAATAAATTTTTGTAAATAAATATAGTAATAATTTACAGTTATCTCAGTTACGATTATTTTATAAATTAGTTAAGGATTTATAGTCGATACATTTTTTACATAGTTGTGGAATTAAATTATAACAATTATTTTTTCATATGCATACAACTAAAGAAAATATATAACTATTCACATTAACTATAATAATTGATATACAATTTTATATTTTGCTGACAAGTTAGAACTCAATTTTCTTCGTTAATTGTAGAAGCAAAAAGCTACTATTTTTCCAGTTACGATTACAAAAAATATGTAATGATTATTTCTCTGTAACTGTAATTAGTTGCGTAATTTTTATTTAACTGCGAAACAAAAGTGGTATTGTAATGGACTACGTAAATTAGGAGTAACGATTCGTTTTAGATATGACAGTAAAAACAAATTCATTTAGCTATAATTGAAAATTTCAGTTTCTTGACCGCTCTTTTGTAAGTTATGGTAACCACTTGTTGTTTGTTTGTTTTGTAACAGACAACAAGTACTACAAGTTTTAGTTATAGATTCAGGGATTAATTAGCCATAATTGATGCTAGCTATCGGTGAATGCTTTTATTGTACATTCGCTTACAATAATAGTTATAATGTGGACAAGTTGCTTCCAATTTACTATAGTTGACACTTCTTCCATTTAGTTACTCCGAACAACAATTGTTTTTGGTCAAAAAAAAGTAGTTAACTATTATTGATATATGCGTTTAGCTATAATCGGTATTTCATTTTCGTAATTTTTATGCGATTATTCTCGATAAATATAATTTGCCGCTTTCGGTTATCTTGAATGCGTACTTGTTAATAAATTTTTGTAAATAAATATAGTAATAATTTACAGTTATCTCAGTTACGATTATTTTATAAATTAGTTAAGGATTTATATTCGATACATTTTTTACATAGTTGTGGAATTAAATTATAACAGTTATTTTTTCATATACATGCAACTAAAAGAAATATATAACTATTCACATTAACTATAATAATTGATATAAAATTTTATATTTTGCTGACAAGTTAGAACTAAATTTTCTTCTTCGTTAATTCTAGAAGCAAAAAGCTACTATTTTTGCCAGTTACGATTACAAAAATTATGTAGTGATTAGTTCTCTGTAACTATAATTATTTGCGTAATTTTTATTTAACTGCGAAACAAAAGTGGTATTGTAATGGACTACGTAAATTAGGAGTAACGATTCGTTATAGTTATGATAGTAAAAACAAATTCATTTAACTATAATTGAAAATTTCAGTTTTTTGACCGTTCTTTTGTAAGATATGGTAACCAATTGTTGTTTGTTTGTTTTTGTAATAGACAACAAGTACTACAAGTTTTAATTATAGATTGAGTGATTAATTAACCATAATTGATGCTAGCTATCAGTGAATGCTTTTATTGTACATTCGCTTACAATAATAGTTATAATGTGGACAAGTTGCTTCCAATTTACTATAATTGACACTTCTTTCATTTAGTTACTCCGAACAATTGTTTTTGGTCAAAAAAATTGGTTAACTGTTATTGATATATGCGTTTAGCTATAATCGGTATTTATTTTTCGTAATTTTAATGCGATTATTCTCGATAAATATAACTTGCCGCTTTCGTTTATCTTGAATGCGTACTTGTTAATAAATTTTTGTAAATAAATATAGTAATAATTTATAGTTATCTCAGTTACAATTATTTTATAAACTAGTTAAAGATTTATATTCGATACATTTTTTACATAGTTGTGGAATTAAATTATAACAGTTATTTTGTCATATACATACAACTAAAAGAAATACATAACTATTCACATTAACTATAATTGATATAAAATTCTATGTTTCGCTGACAAGTTAAAACTAACACTTTGTTCTTAGTTAACTGTAGAAGCAAAAACCTTTGTTTTTGCCAACTACGATTACAAAAAGTATGTAATGAATATGTCTATGTAACTATAACTAGTTGCGTATTTTTTATTTAATTTCTAAACAAAAATGATATTTTAGGAGATTACGTGAATTAGGAGCAACGATTCGTTCTAGTTATGTCACTAAAAACAAATTTATTTAGCTATTACTGAAAATTTCAGTTTCTTGAATTATTTCTTGTAGTTTATGATAACCAATTATTGTTTGTTTGGTCTTATAACTCACAAGTACTGAAAGTTTTGGTTATAGTTTCAGTGATTAATTAACCATAATTGATGTTAGCTGTCCGTATTTTTTATATTGCGTATGCGCTTACAATAATAGTCATAATTTGGACAATTTGCGTCCTAATTTACTACAATTGACACTTCTTTCGTTTAGTTATTACAAACAGAAATTATTTTTTACCAAAAAAAAATAGTTAACCATGATTGATATTTACGTTTAGCTATTATCGATATTTATTTTTATAATTTTTGGGTGATTATTCTCGATAAATATAATTTGCTGCTTTCGTTTATCTTGAATGCGTGTTTGTTAATGAATTTTTATAAGTAAATATAGGTGCAACTTACAGTTATCATCTCAGTTACGATTCTTTTATAAATTAGTTAAGGATTAATAGTCGTTACATGTTTTACATAGTCGTGGGATTAAATTATAGCAATTAATTTTTCATATACATACTACTGAAAAAAATATAACTATTCACATTAACTATAATTGATGTAAAATTTTATGTTTCGCTGACAAGTTAAAACTAACACTTTCTTCTTAGTTAACTGTAGAACCAAAAACCTGTTGTTTTTGCCAGTTACGATTACAAAAATTATGTAATGAATATATCTATGTAACTTTAATTGGTTGCGTATTTTTTATTTAACTGCTAAACAAAAATGATATTGTAGGAAATTACGTGAATTAGGAGTACCGAATTCGTTCTAGTTATGTCAATAAAAACAAATTTATTTAGCTATTACTGAAAATTCCAGTTTCTTAAAGTATTTCTTGTAGCTTATGATAATCAATTATTGTTTGTTTGGTCTTATAACTGACAAGTACTGTAAGTTTTGGTTATCGCTTCAGTGATTAATTAACCATAATTGATGCTAGCTATCCGTGATTTTTTATTGCGTATGCGCTTACAATAATAATCATAATTTGGACAAGTTGCTTCCTAATTTACTACAATTGACACTTCTTTCATTTAGTTATTACAAACAGCAATTATTTTTGACCAAAAAAAAATAGTTAACCATAATTGATATTTACATTTAGCTATAATCGGTATTTATTTTCGTAATTTTTTTGTGATTATTCTCCATAAATATAATTTGCTGCTTTCGTTTAGCTTGAATCCGTGTTTGTTAATGAATTTTTATAAGTAAATATAGGTGCAACTTACAGTTATCATCTCAGTTACGATTCTTTTATAAATTAGTTAAGGATTAATAGTCGTTACATGTTTTACATAGTCGTGGGATTAAATTATAGCAATTATTTTTTCATATACATACAACTGAAGAAAATATAACTATTCACATTAACTATAATTGATGTAAAATTTTATGTTTCGCTGACAAGTTAAACTTAAACACTTTCTTCTTAGTTAACTGTAGAAGCAAAAACCTGTTGTTTTTGCCAGTTACGATTACAAAAATTATGTAATGAATATATCTATGTAACTTTAATTGGTTGCGTATTTTTTATTTAACTGCTAAACAAAAATGATATTGTAGGAAATTACGTGAATTAGGAGTACCGAATTCGTTCTAGTTATGTCAATAAAAACAAATTTATTTAGCTATTACTGAAAATTCCAGTTTCTTAAATTATTGTTTGTTTGGTCTTATAACTGACAAGTACTGTAAGTTTTGGTTATCGCTTCAGTGATTAATTAACCATAATTGATGGTAGCTATCCGTGATTTTTTATTGCGTATGTGCTTACAATAATAATTATAATTTGGACAAGTTGCTTCCTTATTTACTACAATTGACACTTCTTTCATTTAGTTATTACAAACAGCAATTATTTTTGACCAAAAAAAATAGTTAACCATAATTGATAT
This sequence comes from Zophobas atratus, assembly GCA_022388445.1. Taxonomy (NCBI): domain Eukaryota; kingdom Metazoa; phylum Arthropoda; class Insecta; order Coleoptera; family Tenebrionidae; genus Zophobas; species Zophobas atratus. The sequence continues at coordinate 4,403,257 of CM039445.1, read as the reverse complement.
TTACATTTAGCTATAATCGGTATTTATTTTCGTAATTTTTTTGTGATTATTCTCCATAAATATAATTTGCTGCTTTCGTTTATCTTGAGTGCGTGTTTGTTAATAAATTTTTATAAGTAAATATAGGTGCAACTTACAGTTATCATCTCAGTTACGATTCTTTTATAAATTAGTTAAGGATTAATAGTCGTTACATGTTTTACATAGTCGTGGGATTAAATTATAGCAATTATTTTTTCATATACATACAACTAAAGAAAATATAACTATTCACAGTAACTATAATTGATATAAAATTTTATGTTTCTCTGACAAGTTAAAACTTCTTTCATTTAGTTATTATGAACAGGAATTATTTTTGTTTCAAAAAATTAGTTAATCTCAATTATACGTGAATTTATAATTGTAAATTATTTACTAACTATAATAAATATATTTTATACAAGATGCTTATGTATTTACTATAGTTGACACTTCTTTTCGTTAGTTGTATTTATTTTTAGTCAACCAAAAAAAAAATTAACTATAATTGATACTTTTTTGAGTTCAGTTATAATTTATTATTATAACTTTTATAGTTAAATGCAGAAGTAACTTCAGTTCCATCAGTCCAGTTTTTGACGGACATGGTTCACTAAATATGTAATTGACATTTTTTTAATATATTGAAGTTACATTTTATAGTTAAAACAACGTAACATTTTACGAACTAGCTGCAACAGAAACAGGAAACTGAAACAAAAAACTTAATATTTTTGCGAGATTCAGTTGTAGCAGGAATTTGTTTAACTATGATTCTGATTTGCTTGTACAATATAGTATACAGTGTGATGAAAGAAAAAAGCTATAGTTCTTTCAATGTTCGTCGCCGTCCAACTCTCCCGTCAAATAAACAGGAACAAGTTCAATCGTCCCTCTGCGAAATTCGCAACCGTCCGCTTCAGCTGTCAATCAAGTGTCCCCCGTATCGGGTGCGTTCTGCAGTTTTGCAGTTCCTGCAAACTCCACCGTCCTTGACTGACCGGATGGTCCCGCATTGTCAGCGGACTCACCCTTCCGTGAAAGGCCCCGCAATTATCGCGGTGCACCATCGAAATGATTCGCACAAAGAGGGAGGGGTGCATAAATTAGTGCTTTATTCATGGAACTTGCAGAAATGACATAACATACACCTTGCGCGGGCAAGGAGTCGTGACTCACGCCGAGTGCCGAGTCCAGTCGGGGGTCGGGCCGATTTCCCTTGCAAATGCGGTGGTGCATTTCGATGAGTAATGAGCGGCCGCCGCCGACTCGGGAAGCCGTTTTTCATCCCCGTAACCCATTTTTTTCCTCTTCCGTTTACATCCAGGTAAGCTGCAGCGTTCCGGTCCGGTTCGGCGGGTAATGGCGGCCAAACGACAATAAGATGACATAAAGACTTTATTCCAGGGTCATTAAAAATCTATTACGATACAGTGGCGTACGGCCGGGGCTTCGCGTGCACTTTTTAATTGGCGGGATAGATTAGGCGGCTTAATTGAATTATTAGCATTTTTATTGGCGGATAACAGCCGAGAAATGATTCGGGGCTGGGTGCACGCTAATCGGGGCGGGGGAGCCGGAGGTTGCGGTCGGGCTAATCGGGAGAGTGGACCGTGAATATTGTAGCAGGAGAGGAAATCGCAAGGGGCTTAGTGTCCAGACTTAAACGGAAAGGGGAGGCAAAATAATAATAATTGTACTTATTTGTTTAACTGAAATGAAGCTTACAAAATATGGTATTCGTGTTGAATTTTCACCCCAAGCATCCAAATTTTCAAAAAAAAAAATCAAAATTGTATAACAACATTTTGCAAGTAAGTAATCGTGGTAAATCGTTAAAATTGATGAGATCATTCCATAGTTTTGCCTAATAAATCCTTTCTGAAACAGCAAAATATTATCACTCTATGCTTGTGGTTTATGAATGCATTCATAGTTTTTAGAATTACTTATACAGAGTGACTAAAAAAATTAATGAATGAGGTAATTTATTTTATTAATTAAGTCAAGAACGACTCACTCCATTTTTCCCAAAATTTGGAAATACAGTAATGTTATTGTGTATCTTCTTTACATTTACTTAAACATACCTACATATCTTTATTTTAACTTATAAGGGTATTATACAAAAATTAAATTCGCATAATGTAATCTTAACAATTGAAATACCTAATCGAAAAATCTGGATTTATTTACCTTCGACCAATTTTTTTATATCACAATTTTTTGTTCCCCAATTTTTTCTCGATTTTTATTTTTCATTTTCCCAATTTTGTAATTTTTTTTTTCTCGGTTTTGTATCACAATTTTTCGTTTCTTCATTTCTTTATTTTTCAATGTTTCGATTTAACAATTTTCCGATTTCTTCAATTTTCAGTATTTCGATTTTTCAATATTTAAGTTTCTCAATTTGGTATTTCGATTTTTGAATTTTTCGTTTCTTCAATTTTTTAAGTTCTCGATTTCCAATTATTAGGTTTTTTAAGGTTTTCATTTTATACTTTTTCATTTTTTCTTTTTTGAGTTCTCAATTTTACAATATTGCAAATCGAAGAACTGTAGACATGAAATATTGAAATATTGAAAAACTAAAAATCGTGAAACCGAAAAATCAAAAAAAATAGTGAATCGAAAAATAGGATAGAAAAAAAAAACGAATCGAATCGAAAAATTGGAAAATGCAAAGTTGTGAAATCGAAGAATTATAGAATCGTCAAAATTGTAACATTAAAAGACGAAAAATTCAAACGTTAAATATCAAACACCAAAATACTCAAAACATCAAAACCCTTAAATTCTCAAAACATTAAAATCCCCAAATCCTAAAAAGAACAAAATCCTCAAAACACCAAAATCCCCCAACCCTCAAAACATCAAAATCCCCAAATCCTCGATACAGTAAAATCCCCAAATCCTCAAAACAGTAAAATCCCTAAATCCTCAAAAAAACAAAATCCCCAAATCGAAAAAATTAATTAATCGAAAAATAGTAAACAAGAAAAATCGAATCGAATCCAAAAATTGTGAAATCGAAGAATTATAGGATCGTCAAAATTATAAAGTCAAAAAACTGTAACATTGAAAAATAGAAAATCCTCAAATCCTCAAAACACCAAAAACCCCAAATCCTCGAAACAGTAAAATCGACAAATCCTCAAAACACAAAATCCTCAAATCCTCAGAACAGTAAAATCTCTAAATCCTCAAAAAACCAAAATCTCCAAATCCTCAAAACATCTAAATCCTCAAAATACCTAAATCCCCAAATCCTCAAAACACTAAAATCCCCAGATCCTCAAAACACTAAAATCCCAAATCCTGAAAACACTAAAATCCCCAAATTTTCAAAACACCAAATTACCCAAATCCTCAAAACATCAAAATCTTCAAAGCTGCAGAATCCCCTAAATCCTCAAAACATCAAAATCCTCAAATCCTCAAAACATCAAAATCTTGAAAACAGAAAAATCCCTAAATCTTCAAAACATCAAAATCCTCAAATCCTCAAAACACCAACATTCTCTAATCCTGAAAAACAAAAAATCCTCAAAACACCAAAATCTCCAAATCCTCGAAACAGTAAAATCCCCAAATCCTTAAAACAACAAATCCCCAAATCCTCAGAACAGTAAAATCTCTAAATCCTCAAAAAATCAAAATACTCAAATCCACAATACACTAAAATCCCCAAATCCTCAAAAGAACAAAATCACCAAATCCTCAAAACATCTAAATCTTCAAAACATAAAAATCCCCAAATCCTCAAAACACTAAAATCCCCAAATCCTCAAAACAATAAATTCCCTAAATCTTCAAAACATCAAAATCCTTAAATCCTCAAAACATCAAAATCCTCAAAACATAAAAATCCCCAAATCCTCAAAACAATAAATTCATTAAATTTTCAGAACATCAAAATCGTTAAATCTTCAAAACACCAAAATTCTAAAATCCTCAGATCCTCAAAATACTAGGATTTGAGCTGACCTGACCTGACCTGACTTGAAAAACAACAAAATCCTCAAAACACCAAAATCCTCAAATCACCAAATCCTCGAAACAGTAAAATCACCAAATCCTTAAAACAACAAATCCCCAAATCCTCAGAACAGTAAAATCTCTAAATCCTCAAAAGATCAAAATACTCAAATCCACACTACACTAAAATCCCCAAATCCTCAAAAGAACAAAATTACCAAATCCTGAAAACATCTAAATCTTCAAAACATAAATATCCCCAAATCCTCAAAACACTAAAATCCCCAAATCCTCAAAACAATAAATTCCCTAAATCTTCAAAACATCAAAATCCTTAAATCCTCAAAACATCAAAATCCTCAAAACATAAAAATCCCCAAATCCTCAAAACAATAAATTCATAATTTTCAGAACATCAAAATCCTTAAGTCTTCAAAACACCAAAATTCTAAAATCCTCAGATCCTCAAAATACTAGGAATTGAGCTGACCTGACCTGACCTGACTTGAAAAACAACGAAATCCTCAAAACACCAAAATCCTCAAATCACCAAATTTTCGAAACAGTAAAATCCCCAAATCCTCAAAACAACAAATGCCCAAATCCTCAGAGCAGTAAAATCCCTAAATCCTCAAAACTTCGAAATCCTCAAATTCTCAAAAGACTAAAATCCCCAAATCCTCAAAACATCAAAATCCTAAATCCTCAATTAAAAAAAATTAATGAATCGAAAAATAGTAAACAAGAAAAATCGAATCGAATCCAAAAATTGTGAAATCGAAGAATTATAGGATTAAAGCGCCAAAATCCTCAAAACACCAAAATTCTCAAATCTTTAAAACACCAAAATCCTCAAATCCTCAAAACATCAAAATCCGCGAACCCTGAAAGCACCAAAATTTCCAAATCCTCAAAACACTAAAATCCTCAAATCCTCAAAACACCAAAATCCCCAAATCCTCGAAACAGTAAGATCTCCAAATCCTAAAAACAACATATCCCCAACTCCTCAAAACAATAAAATCCCTGAATCTTCAAAAAACCAAAATTCCCAAATCGAAAAAATTAAGGAATCAAAAAATTGGAAACAAGAAAAAACGAATCGCATCCAAAAATGATGAAATCGAAGAATTATAGGATCGTCAAAAATGTAAAGTCAAAAATTGTAACATTGAAAGAGCGAAAAATTCAAATGTTAAATATCAAACACCAAAATCCTCAAAATTCCCAAATCCCCAAAAAACCAAAACCCTCAAATCCCCAAAACCTCAAAATAGCAAAATCCCCAAATCCTCAAAACACCGAAATCCCCAAATCCGTAAAACCTCAAAATCCTCCTTTTTGCTTTATAGAGATTACCAAAGAAAAATCGCAAACAATTTTTATAATTTTTCAAATAAACTGGATTTCTTGAGATACACTTCAGGAATGAGGAAAGTTGTGTCAAAATAATCTTGGACCAATTTTACAATTTTGTAATCTGTCTATTTTACAACTGTCTGATTTTTCAAATTTAAATTTATACGATTTTTCAGTTTCGTGTTTTTTAAAATTTTTCATTTTTCAGTTTTATATTTTTACAATTTTTCGAGTTCTTAATTGCCCACTGTTTTTCAATTTTGGATTTTTCAATTTCAGGGTTTTTAATTTCTTGATTTTTTATAATAATTTTGCAATTTTTATTTTTACAGTTCCATAAATTTTCGAGTCCACACAATTATCCAATTTTCAATTTCGTAATTTTTAATTCTTTCAATTTTTTGATATTTAATTGTTCAAAATTTCAACTTTAATTTTTCAAGTTTTGATTTTTCAGTTTAATTAGTTTACAATTTTTCGTTTTTAAGATGTCCGATTTTTCAATTATCCGAATTTCATTGTTTTGATTTTTCATTTTTGTAGTTTTTAATACAGCCTGTTATTGAAAGGTACGTACAAAATAAAATCGGCAATTGGTCTCGAAGTATAGGTGCTAAAAGTTAAAAAAAGTTCAGGTAAAAGTGTTCTCCTTTTAGAGATAAAAATGATTAAAGTTTATGTCCAAATTCGTTGTACGCCTCTGATAAAAAGATCATCTTTCGTTTCCGTAGCAACATTTAGTCTCGACAAAAGTTTTATTGTTACAGTTGCTAGGATTTACTAAAATAAATTAATTTTACCTATTTATCGTTCAGTAGCGTCTAAAGAGATTGGATAAGGGTTTATTTCCCGTTATAATTTTGATAACATAAAATAAGTTTTTCCGACTTCTTAGACTTCGCGAAGAACTGTCCATTTTGTTGTACGTACCTTTCAATAACACCCTGTATTAATATTAATAGAAACAGACAATATTATTATCAGATTTTTCAATTTTTTGAATTGTACATTTTTTCGATTTTTCCATTATCCGGTTTTTAAGAAATCAATTTTCAATTTTTGATTTTTCAGTTATAGAATTTTTCAACTTCTCGGTCGTAGACAAATACAAAAAAGTAGTTTCTTACACAGTTACTGGTATTAACTAAATTTGTTTCAATGTTAAGGTTACATAAATAAAAGTTCTCAAAATCAGATTTAATAATTATATAAATAAACTTCGACCAGTTTTTATTATCATTTGTGCAAAGACGAGGGCCCGAGTTCCTCGTCGTCATCTCTGGCCGGTCCGGCCCTGCCTCGTTACCAAACATTACAACGCAAGGTTGAGTGAGTGGCGCAAGCAAGCACACTTTGCCTATCTGCATCCTGGTTGGCCATGGCTTGCAGTGCTCGGTCGGCTCTACCAAGTTCGAACTGCGTCACCGTTTCGTTTCGTCACTTTTTGTTTTTTTCTCTTCCACCGTTCCCACAATTTCTGGTCGGTCGATCTGATCGCGGTGGCGTGGAGCGGCGACAAAAGACAATCGCGCGCTATTCTAACGGAGGCCACTAGATGTGGTGCATCGATTGCGATATGCGTAATTACACATTGTCTTCCTTGGCCCATTTATGCACGCACCGGCCGCAGCGCCACCTAGCCGCCAAGGCGCCCGGAATTCGAACTCATCCGAATTTTCTCTTGCAGCTCATAATATTTTCCATTCTGGTGTTGAGATGGACTCTCAGCAACAACAATTCTGTTTGAAATGGAACAGTTTTGGTACAAATCTTGCAACGTCGTTCAGCAACCTCTTCAAATCGGAAACTTTGGCCGACGTGACGTTGTTTTGTGACGGTGAGTGGCGCGAGGGGTCGCTTCGGCGCTGATGGCGGTTGTTGCAGGAGTGACGTTTAAGGCCCACAAGCTGATCCTGGCAGCATGCAGTAAGCACCTGGCGGACCTGTTCGAGACGTCGCCGCCCCACCAGAACCTCATCATCATCCTGGATGGGACTTCGGCTTCCAACATGTCGGCGCTGCTGGAGTTCATGTACAAGGGGGAAGTCCACGTGTCGCAGGACTGCCTCTCGAGTTTCCTCAAGGCTGCCGAATGTCTGCAGGTTGGTAGCGACCTTAAACTAAACGAAACGTTAATTGGGAAATTCACGCGGCTTAAGCGAACTGCTGAGCGGTAAAGGCGCTGCTGTACAAAGCGCAACTCTAGTGTAAAAGAAACCTCCAGATGGCGCAATAAATCATAACAACAATAGAAGCTATCTAGATCAGAAAAATAGGATAGTTTTTTTGTGGGTTGGTCAAAAATAATTGTATTTTACGTTGGCCACACTGTTAATTCTGTGACATTTATGACACTTTACTTCTTAATTTTAATACCGGCTACTTTGATGTTTTCTCGACGTTTCATGACCCCTAGGTACAAAAATAAGTCTCCCATTTCCGCGTGTCGTGTCTGCTGTCGTGTGTCCGAATTTTTATTAGGCAGATAGTCACCGAAACTACCAGACCGATTGTTGACAAATTGTGTGGTAATTATAATGTCATGTTAATTTTATAAAATAACGTACTCCATTTGTGGTTTCTGAATCCGTCTTGTTTTTTTTACCTTGGGCATCCACATGTCCCTACCTCTACCCAAGAAATTGATGAGATGATGTCATCTTACCATTTTGTGGAATAAATGTTATTTAAATGTTAAAAAAGTAACATCGTCCTAAAATTTTCGATATTTCAGTGTTGGGATTTTGCAATTTTTCTATTCCTTAGTTTCTCGATTCTTCAAATTTTCGATTTTTTCTGTTTTCGATTTCTCAGTATTCCGATGTTTAAATTTTTCAGTTATTCAATTGTCCATTTGATGATTTTTTAAATTTTTCAATTTTTGACGCCCGTTTTTCGACTTCTTGATTTATTCACTTTTCAGTTTCTTAATTTTTCGATGTTTCATCAATTTTGGGATTTTGCAATTTTTCGTTTCCGGATTTTTCTCGTTTCTTCAAATTTTTGATTTTACGAATATTTCTGTTTTCGATTTCTCAATTTTCCGATGGGTACAATTTTACGAATTTGCAATTTTTTGGCATTTGAATTTTTTCAATTTTTAACGTTCCTAAATTATCGACTTTTCGATTTCGCAATTTCTCGATTAATCGATTTTTTTATTTTCCCATTTTTGGATTTTTCGACTTTTATTTTTATTAATTTTTTTATTTAAATATTTCGATTTCTCTTTTTTCTGTTTTTCGATTGATTTTTCAATTTTTCGATTTCATCGATTTTTAATTTTTCAATATTTCAATGTTGGGATTTTGCAATTTTTTCTTATTCGTGAATTTCTGGATTCTTCAAATTTTAGATTTCTCGTTTTTTCGATGTTTCAGTTTTAGGATTTTTCAATTTTTGGCGTTCTAAATTTTCAATTTTTTGATTTTCCCATTTTTCGACTTTTAAATGTTTCGATTTTTCTTTTTTCAGTTTTTCAATTCCTCAGTTTTTCGGTTTCTTAATTTTTCGAAGATTCAGAGTTGGGATTTTGCAATTTTTCTATTTCTAAATTTCTCGATTTTTCAAATTTTCGATTTTTCCATTTCTTCATTTTTCGGTTTTTCAATTTTTGACGTTTCAAAATTTTCAGTTTTTTGATTTTCCCATTTTTCGATTTTTCTACTTTTAAATGTTTCAATTTTTCAGTTTCTCAATTCTTCAGTTTTTCGTTTATTCATTTTTTTCTTTTTTGACTCCCGTTTTTTGACTTTTCGATCGATTCTTGTTTATTCAGTGCTTCGATTTATCAATTTTTCGAATTCTTAGTTTTATGATGTTTCAGTTTTACGAGATGAGATTTTGCAATTTTTCTATTCCTTTATTTCTCAATTCTTCAAATTTTCGATTTTTCGATTTTTTCTGTTTTCGATTTCCCTAGTTTTGCGATGTTTAAATTTTTCAGTTTTTCAATTGTCCATTTGATGATTTTTAAAATTTTTCAATTTTTGACGCCCGTTTTTCGACTTCTTGATTTCTTATTTATTCACTTTTCAGTTTCTTAATTTTTCGATGTTTCATCGCTGATCAATTTTGGAATTTTGCAATTTTTCGTTTCCGGATTTTTCTCGATTCTTCAAATTTTCGATTTTACGAATATTTCTGTTTTCGATTTCTCAGTTTTCCGATGGGTACAATTTTACGATTTTGCAATTTTTTGGCATTTGAATTTTTTCAATTTTTAACGTTCCTAAATTATCGACTTTTCGATTTCGCAATTTCTCGATTAATCGATTTTTTTATTTTTCCATTTTTCGACTTTTGTTTTTATTAATTTTTTTATTTAAATATTTCAATTTTTCTTTTTTCTGTTTTTCGATTGATTTTATTTTTCCATTTTTCGATTTTTCGACTTTTATTTTTATTAATTTTTTTATTTAAATATTTCGATTTCTCTTTTTTCTGTTTTTCGATTGATTTTCAATTTTTCGATTTCATCGATTTTCAATTTTTCAATATTTCAATGTTGGGATTTTGTAATTTTTTTTGTTCCTGAAATTCTGGATTCTTCAAATTTTCCATTTCTCGTTTTTTCGATGTTTCAGTTTTAGGATTTTTCAATGTTTAGGTTTTTAAATTTTTCAGTTTTTCAATTTTTGACGTTCCAAATTATCAATTATTTGATTTTCCTATTTTTCGACTTTTAAATGTTTCGATTTTTCTTTTTTCAGTTTTTCAAATTTTCGATTTTTCCATTTCTTCATTTTTCGGTTTTTCAATTTTTGACGTTTCAAAATTTTCAGTTTTTTTATTTTCCCATTTTTCGATTTTTCTACTTTTAAATGTTTCAATTTTTCAGTTTCTCAATTCTTCAGTTTTTCGTTTATTCATTTTTTCTTTTTTGACTCCCGTTTTTTGACTTTTCGATCGATTCTTGTTTATTCAGTGCTTCGATTTATCAATTTTTCGAATTCTTAGTTTTATGATGTTTCAGTTTTACGAGATGAGATTTTGCAATTTTTCTATTCCTTTATTTCTCAATTCTTCAAATTTTCGATTTTTCGATTTTTTCTGTTTTCGATTTCCCTAGTTTTGCGATGTTTAAATTTTTCAGTTTTTCAATTGTCCATTTGATGATTTTTAAAATTTTTCAATTTTTGACGCCCGTTTTTCGACTTCTTGATTTCTCATTTATTCACTTTTCAGTTTCTTAATTTTTCGATGTTTCATCGCTGATCAGTTTTGGGATTTTGCAATTTTTCGTTTCCGGATTTTTCTCGATTCTTCAAATTTTCGATTTTACGAATATTTCTGTTTTCGATTTCTCAGTTTTCCGATGGGTACAATTTTACGATTTTGCAATTTTTTGGCATTTGAATTTTTTCAATTTTTAACGTTCCTAAATTATCGACTTTTCGATTTCGCAATTTCTCGATTAATCGATTTTTTTATTTTTCCATTTTTCGATTTTTCGACTTTTATTTTTATTAATTTTTTTATTTAAATATTTCGATTTCTCTTTTTTCTGTTTTTCGATTGATTTTTCAATTTTTCGATTTCATCGATTTTCAATTTTTCAATATTTCAATGTTGGGATTTTGTAATTTTTTTTGTTCCTGAAATTCTGGATTCTTCAAATTTTAGATTTCTCGTTTTTTTCGATGTTTCAGTTTTAGGATTTTTCAATTTTTAGGTTTTTAAATTTTTCAGTTTTTCAATTCCTCAGTTTTTCGGTTTCTTAATTTTTCGAAGATTCAGAGTTGGGATTTTGCAATTTTTCTATTTCTAAATTTCTCGATTTTTCAAATTTTCGATTTTTCCATTTCTTCAATTTTCAGTTTTTTGATTTTCCCATTTTTCGATTTTTCTACTTTTAAATGTTTCAATTTTTCAGTTTCTCAATTCTTCAGTTTTTCGTTTATTCATTTTTTTTTATTTTTCGATTTCTCAGTTTCTTTAGTTTTACGATTTTCGTTTTTAAGATTTAAATTTTCGTTTTTCAGTTTTACGTTTCTAAATTTTTCGACGTTTTCGATGGTTTCAATTTTCTCATTACATCCGATTTTTTAGACTTTTTCGATCGTCTTTTGTTTTTCGATCATTTTCGATTTACATTTTTCGATTTCATTTTAGTTTTATTGATGTTTTCAGTTTTACTTAGATGGGATTTTGCAATTTTTCTATTCCTTCATTTCTCGATGTCTTCAATTTTCGATTTTTCGTATTTTTCGTTTTTCGATTTTCATTTTTCCGATGTTCAGTTTTACGATTTTCAGTTTTTTTAAGATTTAATGTTTTCGTTTTTTTTCAGTTTTTACGTTTTCTAAATTTTTTCGATTTTCGATTTTGTCAATTTTCATTATTCGATTTTTATTATTTATAATGTTTGATTTTTCTTTTTTCAGTTTTTCGATTATTCATTATTTTTGAATTATTTAATTTGGACTCCATTTTCGATTTTTCGATTTCTTATTTATTCAGTTTTTGATTTCTTATATTATGTAGTACGATTATCATTTCAGTTCGTTTTGGATTTTCAATTTCGATTTCATCGATTTCAACTTTCCAATTTTCATTTGGATTTTGCAATTTTTTATTCTGAATTCTGATTTTCAATTTCGTTTTCGTTTTCGATGTTTCGTTTTACATTTCATTTAGTTTTTCATTTCAATTTTCGTTATTCAGTTTTTCCTTTTCGATTAAAGTTGATTTTCAGTTTTTCTTTTCTTATTCCGGAAATAATGTATTTTTCTCAATTCGATTTTATTCGATTTTTTCAGTTTCTATGTTCAGTTTTACGATTTTAATTTTATTAGATTTTCGTTTTCAATTTTGACGTTCCTAAATTTTCAGTTTTTGATTTTCCATTTTCGATTTTCCACTTTTAAATGTTTCAATTTTTCCGTTTTCATTTCTCAGTTTTCGTTTATTCATTTTTTTTATTTTTGAGTCCTGTTTTTTGACTTTTCGATCGATTCTTGTTTATTCAGTGCTTCGATTTCTTAATTTTTCGATTTCTTAGTTTTATGATGTTTTAGTTTTACGAGTTGGGATTTTGCAATTTTTCAATTCTTCAATTTCTCGATTCTTCAAATTTTCGATATCTCGGTTTTACGATTTTTCAATTTTTTGATTTTCCCATTTTTGACTTTTAAATGTTTCGATTTTTCTTTTTTTAAATATTTTGATTTTTGTCTCCCGTTTTCCAACTTTTCGATTTCTTGTTTATTCAGTTTTTCGGTTTCGTAATTTTTCCAAGTTTCAGAGTTGGGATTTTTCTATTTCTTAATTTCTCGATTTTTCAAATTTTCGATTTTTCGATTTCTCAAGTTTTCTGATGTTCAGTTTTACAATCTTTAAATTTTTAGATTTTTCGATTTTTTTTTTTTTCTACTTTTAAATGATCCGATTTTTCAATATTTCAATTCTTCAGTTTTTCTTTTATTCAATTTTTTGATTTTTGACTCCCATTTTTGGACTTTTCGATTTCTTGTTTATTTAGTTCTTCAATTTCTTAATTTTCCCAGGTTTCAGAGTTAGGATTTTGCAATTTTTCTATTCCTTAATTTCTGGATTCTTCAAATTTTCGATTTCCTCATTTTTCGATTTCTCAGGTTTCTGATGTTTCAGTTTTTAAATTTTTCAGCTTATTAATTTTTGACGATTTCAAATTTTCGAATTTTGGTTTCTCAATTTTTCAGATTTTTGCGTTTATTCAATTTTTTGGTTTTTAAAATTTTTCGATTTTTGACTCCCGTTTTTCGACTTTTCGATTCTCGATTAATTATTCAATCCTACGATTTTTCAATTTATCGATTCTTCAATTTTTCTCCGATTTTTGAATTTTTCAATATTTGAGTATTAAAATTTTTCAGTTCTTCAATTTTTCGATTTTTCAATTTATCGATTTCTTTATTTCTTTTATTTTTCAATTTTTCAATTTTTTTTGGTCTTCAGTTTTTCAATTTTAAATTTTTTGATTTCTCATTTTTTCAATTTGTCGATCTTTTGATGTTTCGATTTTTAGATGTTTCAGTTTTCCAATTTTTGGTTGTTTCGATTTTTTGATTTCTCGACTTTTCGATTTTCTAATTTTTCGATTTCCCATTTTTTCGTCATTGTTGTTTTTGAATTTTTCAATTTCTTGATCTTTCGATATTTCGTTTTCTCGATTGTTCAATTTATTTTTCGAATTTTTAAATTTTAAACTTTTAGGTTTTTTGATGTTTTGATTTCTTAATCTTTCAATTTTTCGATTTTTAAAATTTAGATTTTCAATTTTTAGATTTTCAAATTATTCGGTTTTTCGACTTTTGATGTTCTTAAATTTTTGATTTTTTGATTGCGAAATGCTTAAATTTTTCACTTTTTCAATTCTCCAGTTTTTCGTTTATTCAGTTTTTCCATTTTTCTATTTATCGAATTTCCAATTTTTCTTCGATTTTTCAAGTATTCGCTAGTTTAATTTTCAAATTTTTCACTTTTTTGATGTTTCGATTTCTCAGTCTTTCGATTTTTCGAGATATCAGTTTTAGGAATTTGGTTTTTTTCAATTTTTTGATTTTAAAAATTTGGATTTTTAAATTACGTATTCATTTTTTCAATTTTTGACGTTCCTAAATTTTCGATTTTCCGATTTCTTAATTTGTCGATTAATTGATTTTTTTATTTTTTGTCTTATAAATGTTTCGATTTCTCGATTATTCAGTTTTTCGATTTCTTAATTTTTCATGTTTTATCACGCATTACTTTTGCGATTTTTCAATTTTTCTTCGATATTTTCAGTTATTCAATATTTCAGTTTTCGGATTTTTCGATTTTTCAATTTCTCAATTTTTTTTTATTTTTCAAGTTTTTGATGTTTCGTTTTCTCAATTTTTCAGTTTTTTGATATCTTGATTTAATGTTTCATTTTTTTGATTTTAGAATTTTTCGATGTTTTGATTTTACAATTTTTCGGTATTTGTGTTTTGGAATTTTTAGATTTTCTTGATTTTTCAGTTTTTCGGTTTCTCAATTTTCTAATTTTGAAATTTTAGATCTTTCTTCGATTTATCGGTTTTTGATTTTTCGACTTTTCGGCGTTGTAGTTTTTCAATTTTCAGTTCTTCAATATTTCTCTATTTTTACGATTTTTTGATGTTTCTATTTCTTGATGTCTCGCTTTTGCGAATTCTGATTTTTCAATTTATCAATTCTTCAATTTTTATTCGATTTTTCAATTTTTCGACTTTTTGATTTTTCAATTTCTCCATTTATTGATATTTTTTATTTTTAAATTTTTCTTTTTTTAATGTTGGATTTTTCAATTTTAAATTTCGATTTTTGCCTATTTCGATTTCTCATTTTTTTCGATTTTTCGGTGTTTTGATGTTTCGATTTTTAGTTGTTTTAGTTGTTCAGTTTTTCGTTGTTTCCGTTTTTCGAATCCTCGACTTTTCGATTTCCCAGTTTTTCGTCATTTTTGTTCTTGAATTTTCCAATTTCTTTATCTTTCGATGTTTCGATTCTTCGATTTTTAAATTTCTCAGGTCTTTAATTATTCGCATTTTTAAATTTTTAATTTTTCAATTTTTAACGTTTCTAAATTTTCGATTTTGTGATTTTTCAATTTGTCGATTAATCGATTTTTTGATTTTTCCACTTCTAAATGTTTCAATCTTTCAGTTTTTCGTTTATTTATTTATTTTTTCATTTTTTAATTTTTTTCAATTTTTTACTCTCGTTTTTCGATTTCTTAATTTTTCATGTTTTATTAATCATCAGTTTTGCGATTTTTCAATTTTTCGATTTCTTAATTTTTACTTTTCGATTTTTTCAATTTTTTTAGCTTTTTCATGTTTTGATTTCCCGATGTTTCGATTTTCAATTTCTCAACTTTAGATTCCTGGGATTTTGAATTTTTTGATTTTAAAAATTTTAATTTTTCGATTTCTCGATGTATCGAGATTTTTTGATTTTTCATTTTTTTTCCATTTAAAATTCTTCCATTTTGGACTTTTCGATCTTTCGATTTTGGGCTCTTTTGATGTCCCATTTTTTCGATTTTTCGACTTCTCGATTTACCGTTCTTTGATGTTTCGATTTTTTGATGTTCCAATTCTTGATATCTCACTTTTTCGAATTAAAAACTTTTTCAACATTTCAATTTTTCGGTTTCTCAATTTTTATTTTTTGATCCAATTTTCCTTTTTTTGATTTTTCGACTTTTCCGCTTTCCAATTTTTCGAAATTTTAATATTTCGATTGCTCGATCTTTCGATTTTTCGACTTTTTGGATTTCCATTTTTCAGTTGTTGGTTTTTCGTTTTCCATTTTTCAATTTTTAATTTTTTTATTTCTCAATTCTTCGATTTTCCGAAAAGCATTTTTGGGTGGTTTTGCGGGATTTGTTGAACTACAAGGCCATGGGAAGTTCGCTCGAAATAATCTTCGACCAATTTTTTAATTGGGAGATAAGCAACCCCCAATACACTCATTGTGTATTTTTGAATAAAATACAAAAATCCAGTGCGTCAGGAGTGCCACCTTGAGAATACACAACGTGTTAAACAAAACAGGAATGACAGCAGTAACTTTCGCGTTCTTAGTGTGGCACTAACGCCCCTTGCAATAAAACGGGACACTTCCTGTCAGAAACATAACCAAAATTCGCCCATAAAAATAAAGAACAGAGATACATTTTTATGTCATCTAGGGACAGACTGACCCTAATTCCGCGTCGTTAAAAGCGCCATCTACTGGCCGTCGTCCCAACTGCGCTCTTCTTGCACAAGGACGCAGCGACCGAATAAAATTAATGAATTATCATGTTGATGCATCTTTCACAAAGGTCAGAGATATGACAGTCATAAAGTGGCCAACATTATATAATGTCCATTCAGCAGGAATACGAGTTTCCGCCTACTTTAAACACGAATTGTTAGCGCTAATTTTGGGTTGGCAGCACTGATTGTAACACTAAATAATAACGAAGAGCGGGTTCGTGATTTGGATTATTATTGATTTGAAATAGATTGTATAATATTTTAAAGAATCGAAACTTGGAACAGGAATTCGTTGTCATAAAAATTGTTCATTCATAAATTCGTCCTTTGTTGTTCTAATCTTAGCTACGATAAGAGATACAATGTCG
The DNA here is from genome assembly GCA_022388445.1 of Zophobas atratus. Lineage (NCBI taxonomy): Eukaryota > Metazoa > Arthropoda > Insecta > Coleoptera > Tenebrionidae > Zophobas > Zophobas atratus. Next base: position 4,386,783 of record CM039445.1, on the reverse strand, counting down.
ATTAAGTTCGAAAAAAACGCTTAATTGTATGCATTTTATATAAATAGCATACAACAAAGCGTGTTTCAATTTTTTGTTCTGTTAAATCTAGTAATCTTGCCTCTGTGTCGTGGAAAATAGTAAAATTTCAGCATATAAATTACATATTAAAATTTCTAAACTACGTTTTCCGCTCTCTCGTGCAAAAATATAAATCGTTAGTTGCAGCTCGCAATCCCATTTTGACAACTCCGCGATTACAGAAAGGTCGGTTTGGAGTCAAATTTAATAAACAAGATTAAAAAATCGCTATAATTACGATTAATGTTATTTTTACAGCTGTAATTGAGTTGATTTAGGACTTAATCCAATCGTTTATACTGAGACCACACACCTAGTACCCAAACGAAGTAATCAAAGACGTGCGACATTTTTTCAGAGTTTACCCAGACCACGATTTTCTTCCATACTGGGGACGCGTGCTAGAATGACCTGAAGCAACCGTGAACTTTTGTTTTCAGTTATTAGAAAACATTCCATTAAATGGGAAAAACAGCCGAAAATGAAAAACCAGCTACATTGTGTTGGTTCGTGTAGTTTTATTTATTTACTTTGTAATAGTATTGTAAAGTATTCATAATGTTTTCCACGAAGTCGTAAAATATTACTCATTCATGAATTCATCATTTTGCCATAGATAAACAGCGATTTGTTTCGCCGACTGTTGAATTTTACATTTTCAGTTCGTTTTGTTTTATGGTGCTATTGTTTTCCCCATTAAGGAGATTTCTTTTAAATATAGAAAAATGAGGCCGTTACCTGAGGAAAAGTAGTCGTTTTAATGCAAAAGTGTAATTGTCAACGTGCTAGTTTATTTATATTTTCCTGTTTTTGGCGATAAGAAAAATAGTTTCATATGCATTTATCGTGTATTTTCAAAACAGGCAATAACCTTGACAACAAAGTTTTCAGGTTTTCAATTTTATAACTTTTGGAATTTTTCAGGTTTTTGTTTTTGCAATTTTTCGATTTGATATTTTCTTATTTTTTCGTTTTTTCAATGCTCTGATTTTATCATTTTTCCTGTTTTTCGATTTGGGTTCTCTAAGTTTTCAATTTTTCATTTCTTCAAATTTTCGATTTGCATTTTTTCGTCTGGATTTTTTATTTTATTTATTTTTACAAATTTTAGATTTTTCAAAGTTCCGATTTTATAGTCTTATTTATTCAAATTCAATTTTTCGATTTGAGTTTCCAAGTTTTCAATTTTTTGGATTCTATAATTTTTCGTTTCTTCATATTTTGGATTTTTCATTTCGGTTTTTTATTTTATTTATTTTAACAAATTTTCGATTTTTCAGTGTTCCGGTTCTATTAAATTTTTCAGTTTTTCCACTAAAAATTTCTCGATTTTTCAACTTCTAATTTTTCAATTTTCCGATTCTTTGGTTTTTCATTCTTCAAATTTTCGGTTGGCAGTTTTTCGTTTTCGTTTTTTATTTTCTTAATTTGTACAATTTTCCCATTTTTTAATGTTCCTATTTTATTATTTTTTGTTCTTTCAATTTCAATTTTTTTCAATTTTTCGTTTCTTCGATTTTACGATATACAAGTTTTCGAGTTTTCATCTTTAAATTTTTATTTTTTCGATTTTTAACATTTGGATGGTTCAATTTTTTATTTTCCAATTTTTCAATTCTTTCAAATTTTTGACTTGCAATTTTTCGTTTTGATTTTTTGTTTCTTCGAGTTTTGTCCTGATTTCTCTTTTTCGATGTGAAATTTTAGAATTTTTGAATGTTTTTAGATTTTGCAATTTTTTCGATTTGATTTTCTCAAGTTTTAAAATTTTCGATTTGCCCTTTTTTCATTTCGGTTTTTTATTTTATTTTTTTTAGAGATTTTCAATTTTTTTTGAATTTTTCGTTCCATTTGCATTTTTCAATTTTTTCATTTTTTGGTTTCTTCGTTTCAAGATTTTTCAGTTTTTTCGATTTAAAATTTTTCTCGAGTTTTCCAATTTTTAAATTCTTTAATTTTTCATTTCTTAAAAATTTTTGATTTGCAAATTTTGTCAATTTGATTTTTTAATTTTCTTTATTTGTCAATTTTCGATTTTCATGTTTCTGTATTATAATTTTTTGTTCTTAAAATTTTTAATTTTCCGCTTCTTCATTTTACATTCGAGTTTTCATTTTTAATTTTTCGATTTTCTAATTGTCCATTTCTTCGATTTTTCGGTTTTTTCAATGTTCTGATTTTATCATTTTTCCTCTTTTTCATGTAAAACTTTCAATTTTTATTTTTCAATTTTTCGGTTTCATTTTTTGTTTGGCAATTTTCTTGTTTTCATTTATTTAATAATTATTAATTTTGCAAAAGTTTCACTTTTTCAATTTTACTTATAAAATTTTTCATGTCTTTCAATGTTTGGATTTTAAATTTTTCATTTTCGATTTTTTGATTTTTCATTTTTCGATTTCTATTTTATTTTTAAATTTTCGATTTCTCAGTGTTTCTGATTTTATTCAAATTTTTACATTTTTTTCGATTCAAATTCTCGATTTTCAACTTTTTTCAATTTTTCGATTTTTGAGTTTTTCAATTTTCATTTTTCAACATTTTCGTTTGCATTTTTGATTTTCGATTTCCGATTTTTTCGAATTTTTCTTGTTCAATTGAATTTAATTTTTCATTTTAATTCGATTTTTAATTTTTCAATTTCTCGACTTTTATTTTTTCAAATTTCAGTTGGTCATTTTTTCAATTTTTCAATTTTCTTCCATTTTAGCTTAATTTTTCGATTTCCATTTTTCAATTTCGTTATCGATTTTCATTTTGATTTTCGATTTTTCATTATTTCAATTTTTTGATTTTAATTTTTTCAATTTTTCAAATTTCTTTGAATTTTTGAATTTTCGATTTCTAGTGTTTTCTTTTTCAAGTTTTGTCCATTTCCCTTTTTTTGAATTTTAGATTTTTAATTTTTTAGATTTTGCAATGTTTTCGATTTGATTTTCTCAAGTTTTTTCGATTCCCATTTTTCATTTTTGGTTTTTATTTTTTATTTTAGAATTTTTCATTTTTGAATTTTTATTGTTTTCATTTTCATTTTCTTCATTTTTAATTTTTGTTCTCGTCTTTCAATTTTTCAGTTTTTCGATTTTACAATTTTATTTCAATTTTTAAATTCTTATTTTTATTTTCAATTTTCGATTTCAATTTTTCATTTTTGATTTTTATTTTCTTTATTTGTCAATTTTCGATTTTAAGTTTCTGTATATATTTTTTTTCTTAAATTTTATTAATTTCCGTTTTCAGTTTTCAGATTCTTTAAATTTTTTCTAATTTCCATTTCTTCGATCCGTTTTTCAATTTCTTTTATCATGTTTTTTTTCCATTAAAACTTTAAAATTTTTTTTCAATTTCGTTTTTTTTTTTTGCATCTGTTCATTTTAGTAATAATTTTTAATTTTGAAATTTTTCACTTTTCAATTTTACGATATTTTCCATTCTATTTGATTTTAAAATTTTTTCAGATTTATTTTTTAATTTTTCGATTTCCGATATTTAATTTTTAATTTTTCGATTTCTCAGTGTTTCATTTTTCAAAATTTTCCTTTTTTGATTTCGATTCTCGATTTCTATTTCAGTTTTTATTTTATTTTTCGATTTTCATTTTTTCAACATTTCTTTAGAGGTTTCGATTGCTCGATCCTTCGATTTTTTGACTTAAAAAATAAAATTTTTTCTTTGTTCAATTTTGATTTTAAACATTTTCATTTCGATTTCAATTTTTTTTTCGATTTTTTAATTTTATTCGGACTTTTCTTTCTTTTTTTTCAGCTTTCAGTTTTCATTTTTGATTTGATTTTTCAATTTTGTTATCGATTTTCGATTTTTGAAATCTTATATTTCTTATTTTTCAATTTTTAGATTTTTATTTTTCGACTTTGCTTTTTCAAATTTCATTTTGGGATTTTTGATTTCGATTTTCATGTTTCAACTTTTTCAAATTTTCAATTTCTTTTTTCGACTTTTAGTTTTCATATTTTTCGATTTTTAATTTTCGATTTATTTAATTTTTCGAATTCCCCGATTTTCGGTTTTGAATTTTCGATATTTCTTTATTTTCGGATTTTTCGACTTAAAAAATTAAAAATTTTCATTGTTCAACTGTTGGATTTTAAACCTTTTTCATTTATTCCTTTTTTTAATTTTAATTGCTCTTTTCATTTTTTTTTCACTGATGTTATTTTATTTTTCATTTCTTTTGACTTTTTTCAATTTTCGATTTTTTGATTTCGGTTTCTCATTTTTCAATTCATTTTTTCAGTATTTTATTTATTTTTTTTAAATTGATTTTTCGATTTTGATTCTTCGATCATTTATTTTTCAGATTTTTGATGTTTCATTTTCACATTGGTTTTTCGATTTTTTAAAATTTTTGACTTCGTTTTTCTCATTCAATTTTGGAATTTTTTAACTTTTCGATACTTTGTTCTTCGAATTTTTAAATTTTTCGATTTTTTGATATTTCGATTCCTAGATACTTCGATTTTTCGACTTAAAAATGTTTTAATTTTTCAGTTTCTCAATATTAAATTTTAATTTTTCGATCTTTCAGTGTTTCACTTTATAGGATTTTCAGTTTCCCTTGATTTTCGACTTTTCGGTTTTCAGTTTTTAATTTTCGATTTCTCGATTTTTCAATTTTTTAAGATTGCCGATTTTCGATTTTGACTTCTTCGATATTTCTGTATTTTCAGGATTTTTTGAAGTTTCGATTTTTTCACATTTCAGTTTTTCGATTTTTAAAATTTTTCGACTTTTCGTTTATTCAGCATTTCAGTTGTGGGTATTTTTTGATTTTTCAATTGTTCGATCTTTCGATTTTTTGGCTTAAAAAACTTAAAATTTGTCCAATGTTCCACTTTTTCAAATTTTTCAATTTCCCTTTTTTTCGACTTTTCAGCTTTTCAATTATTTCGAATTTTTGATGTTTTGATTTCTTGATTTTGCAATTTTTTGAATCCCCGATTTTTCGATTTTTGAGTTCTTCGATATTTCTGTAATTTCAAGATTTTTCGATTTTAAAAATTTTTCCACTTTTAATTTTTCAACCTTTCAGTTTTGGGAATTTTTTGTTTTTTCGATTGCTCGACCCTTTGATTTTTCGACTTAAAAAATTAAAAATTTTCCATTGTTCATCTGTTGGATTTTGAAACTTTTTCATTTATTCTATTTTTTGAATTTTAATTTTTCAATTTTTCCATATTTCATTTTCAACTTTTCGATTTTTTGATGTTGCGATTTCTCGATGGTTCAATTCGATTTTTCAGTATTTTCATTTCTCAATTTTTTAAAGATTTTTCGATTCCCCGATTTTTCGATCTCTGAGTTCTTCGATATTTCTTTATTTACAGGATTTTTCGATTTTTTAAATTTTTGGACTGTTCGTTTTTTCAATATTTCAGTTTTGGGAATTTTTTGATGTTTCGATAGCTCGAACCTTCGATTTTTCGAGTTAAAAAAATTAAAATTTTTCCATTCTTCAACTGTTGGATTTTTGAAATTTTTCATTTATTCGATTTTTTAGTTTTTAATTTTTCTTCCAGTGTTCCACTTTTTCAAAATTTTCGATTTCCCTTTTTTTCGACTTTTCAGCTTTTCAATTATTTCGATTTTTCGCTTTTGCAATTTTTCCGTTCCCCGATTTTTCGATTTTTGAGTTCTTCGATATTTCTGTATTTTCAGGATTTTCCGATTTTTAAATTTTTTTGTTTTTTCGATTGCTCGACCCTTTGACTTTTCGACTTAAAAAAATTAAAAATTTTCCGTTGTTCAACTGTTGGATTTTTAATTTTTCAATGTTTCCATATTTAATTTTCAATTTTTCGATTTCTCAGTGCTTCAATTATGTCCATTTTTTTTCGACTGTTCGGCTTTCCAATTTTTCGATTTTTTGATGTTTCGATTTCTTGATGAGTCAATGTTTCGATTCTTCGATCTTTCAGTATTTTCATTTCTCAATTTTTTTAAGATTTTTCGATTTCTGAGTTCTTCGATATTTCTTTATTTTCAGGATGTTTCGATTGGTAAAATTTTTGGACTGTTCGTTTTTTCAATAATTCTGTTTTGGGAATTTTTTGATGTTTCGATTGCTCGATTCTTCGATTTTTCGACTTAAAAAAATTAAAATTTTTCCAATGTTCAACTATTGGGTTTTAAAACTTTTTCATTTATTCGATTTTTTGAGTTTTAACTTTTCAACTTTACAATTTTGACGCTTCTATAATTTTGGGTTTTGAAAATTTTCGATTTTTAAGTTTCTCAACTTTTAATTTTTCAATGTTTTGTTTCTTTAGTTCTTCGTTTTGCAATTTTTCCAATCAAATGGAAAAATTGTAAACTTGAAAAATCAAAAATATTGAAAATTAAAAAAATAATAGATAATCGGAAAACTGGAAAACAAAAAATTGCAAAATTGGGAAATTTGAAAAAATGAATAAACGAAAAATTGTGATATAAAATCGAGAAAACGAAAATCACAAAATCCGGAAAATGGAAAATAAAAAAAAAATCAAGAACGTGAAAAATTGAAGTAACGAAAAATTAAAAATTGGGACACTGAAAAATTAAGAAATTAAGAAACTAAAGTTGAAAAAAAGGAAAAATTATTACCGAAATATCGAAAAATGGAAAAATTTCAAAAATAAAGAAAATGAAAAACGAAAAATTGTGATATCAACAAAGTTTTCAAAGATAAAGAAATCCAGATTTTTCAAAACAGTATTGTATTCCCAAATTTTCGGAAAATGGAGTGCCTGAGTTCTTGATTTAATTAATAAAATAAATTGTCTCTTCATTAATTTTTTTTAAATCACCTTGTATAAATAATTCTAAAAACTAAGTGCACTGATAAACCGCAAGTATAGAATCATAACATTTTGCATATTTCAGAGAGGCTTTATTCGGCAAAATATGAGGTGACGTCATCAATTTTAATTAATTAATTAATTTCAAAATTTAATTGTAAAATGTTATACATTTTTTTTTTCCCAAAAATCGGAATGTCTAGTGTGAAAACTCAACACGCATTCATAGATCACAATCACAATTAAAGATATATCTATATAATAAAAATTTGAAACAAGCAACAGAGAGACAGACGGAAACGGGAGACCACTTTTCTCATACTCTAGAGGTCATGCAACGTCGAGAAAACATGCGTACGCTAAGGAAATAAAAACTCGTTTCTATGCAAGATTGTAACTGTTGACCCAACCAACCCGCGTGTTATCCTTGTTTTTGACGATAATAGAAATGTTTGTGTAACTATCTGCATAGTAAGCGTACCATTACTTAACAAAACATGCGTATTGCTACGTTTCCGTTACGCACACATGTCCTTTCCGTCACGGCACACGCATAAGTATCACACTTTTTAACCACAAGAAAATTTGCCTCAGGTGAAGGGCCTCAGCATCGAGCACGAGAAGCTCGCCGTCGCCCAGAGCCACTCCAACATGGACACGACCCTGGACTCGCCGACGTCCCGCAAGCACCTCAAGGTCCTCAAGGAAGAAATGGAGACCTCATCCAGCAACCACCACCAGTCGAGCCCGTCCCCCAGCTACTCGCCCGCGATGTCCCCCTACATGCACCCGCACCACTACCGGCAGTACGAGCAGCGCATGCCGGCGACGGGCGCCGCCTTCGAGTCGGCGATGAAGAGACCGCTGCGCAGCCCCAGCGAGACGCTCCACGAGTCCGTGAGGGCGTCGGTGCTGAGGGACGGCAGCAAGACGACGACGACGTCCGGGAGGCCGGGCTCGCCGGGCCACGGACCGCTCTCGCTGGCCTTCAGGCCGTCCTCGTCGTGCTCGCTGCCGCTGCAGCCGGAGGCGGACGCGCCCCCGGAGAACCGATTCGACCCGGACCCCGCCACGGCGGTGGTGTGTCCGGAGAGCAACACGTCGGAGTGCTGCCAGGACACCGGCTGCGCCGAAGGTGAGGCGCGGGAAAATTTGAACGTGGAGGGGTAGTCAGGGTCAAAGTCAAAGTAAGCGGCAAAGCTGGAATTGATTGACCTAACCTCAAAAATTCGTGGATAACTAGCGCCATCTTTACGTGTGTTTAGAATATATAGTTATTATTGACAGAAGGAAAAAGTTTGGTTTTCAGACGTGTCAAAACTAGCAAACAAAAGAAATATTTTGGTTACTATAGACAAAAACTGGATTTTGTATTAAGTGTGGTTCTAAAATTTTTAATAATTGATGGCAATTCTTTTAAAATACTTCCGAACTGATAATTTGTATGAGTCAACTCACTGAAATCGTGAAGATAAATTAAGGCAAGAAAGAGCCAAAAATTTTCAAAATTTCGGCACATTTTAGAAAAAAAGCTGTAAAAAGATCTAAAAATATAAACGAAAATTCTTGTAGATCCCAAAAATCCCAAGAATGTTTAAATTTTGACACAATATTTTGACTAAAACTTCATCTCAAAATTTTGAAAATTTTGACACATTTTGAGAAAAAACTGAAAATACTTCGGATCAAAAAAGCTGAGAAGAACAGATTTAACAAATGTTTTCACTGAAACTTTTGTCACAAAAAGTTGTAAACTTCAACACATTTTGAAAAAATTCAAAATATTTTGAATCCGAAAACTGACAACAAAATATTTGAAAATACAAAGAAAAATTCTTGCAGATTCCTCAAAAATCACCTAAATGAACTATTTTTAAAATGTTTTTATTATAGTTGGAGGAAAAATACAAATTTTAAATATTTTAATACAAACTTTCCCGACGAAAATTTTGAAAATTTCGGTACATTTTGGGACAAACTGGAAATATTTTGGATCAAAAAAGCTGAAAAGAATGAAAAATTCGTCACAATTGAGATCGGGTGGGTGGGTGGGGTTTATATTTTGCCCCCATTTTTTTCTTAACAGGTTCAGTCTTCTTTTCATAACAAGAAACTTAAAACATATTTAAAATAGTAAGTTTTAACTTAGTTTCTTGTTATGAAAAGAAGACAACGCACATTAAGAAAAAAAGGATGAAAAATATAAGCCCCGCCCACCCGCCCGATTTCAATTGGGATGAATTTTTCATTCGTTGTCAGACCTAGGGGCGCTAGGTAACTGCAAAATCCAGATTTTCCCATTAAAACTTACCATTTTGATCAGGTTTTAAGTTTCTTGTTGTTAAAAGAAGACTACGTATATTAAGAAAAAAAAAGGGGGCACAATATAAAGAAAATTTCTTTGAAGTAGATCCCAAAATCACAAAAAGGCTAAATTTTGACAACTACTTTCAAATTATGTACCTCATATTTTTTTTAATGTTACGTAATTCACTACTTTTAAAATATTAGTGTTATTAGTTTGAGAAAAAAATATGAATTCTAAATATTTTAATAAAAACTTTATCCAGAAAAATTTTGAAAATTCCGGCACATTTTGGAAAAAACTGAAAATATTCTAAACCAGAAAAGTTGAAAACAAGTCAAAAAATATAAAAAAAAAAATTCTTGTACATCCCAAAAATCACAAAAACCTTTAAATTTTGACAGTTTGTGAACAAAATATAAAATTTATGTATTTTAGCTGAAATTCCGGCACAAAAATTTTGAAAATTTCAGCACATTTTGAAAAACAACTAAAATTCAAAATGGTTTCAGTTCGAAAAACTGAAAAAATTCTAAAATTGCCATGATTTTTTATTCGTCGTGAGCTGGGGGGCGGAGCTTAATTGCAAAATCCCCATTTTCCTATGAATTTTTATAGGAGAATCTGGATTTTGCAATTACGCTCCGCCTCTTGGCGTGACAACGAATGAAAAATTCGTCACAATTGAGATCGGGTGGGTGGGCGGGGTTTATATTTTGTCCCCCTTTCTTTCTTAACATGCGTCATCTTCTTTTCATAACAAGAAACTAAGTTAAAACTTGCCATTTTGAATATGTTTTAAGTTCTTGTTGGAAAATATAAGCCCCGCCCACCCGCCCGATCTCAATTGTGATGAATTTTTTATTCGTTGTCAGACCAAGGGGCGGAGCGTAGCTGCAGGATCCAGATTTTCCTATTAAAACTTACCATTTCGAACATCTTTTAAGTTTCTTGTTGTGAAAAGAACACTACGCGTATTAAAAAAAAAAGGGGGCAAAATATATAAAGACAACTTCTTAGTACCAAAATCACAAAAAGGCTACATTTTTACAACTACTTTCAAATTATGTGCCTCATAATTTTTTTAATGTTACGTAATTCACTACTATTAGTATTATTAGTTTGACAAAAAATACGAATTCTAAATATTTTAATAAAAACTTTATCGACAAAAATTTTGAAAATTTCGGCACATTTTGGAAAAAACTTAAAATATTTTAAATCAGAAAAGTTGAAAAGAACAAGTCAAAAAATATAAACGAAAATTCTTGTACATCCTAAAAATCACAAAAACCGTTAAATTTTGAAAGTTTGTGAACAAAATATAAATTTTATATATTTTACTGAAACTCCGGCACAAAAATTTTGAAAATTTCAGCACATTTTGGAAAAAAAACCAATATTCAAAATGCTTTCAATTCGAAAACCTGAGAACAAAACATCCAAAAATAGAAAGAAATTTTTCTCAAAGTAGATCCTAAAATTACAAAAAGGCTAAATTTTGACATCACTTACAAATTATGTCTCAAATTTTTTTAAATTTCACTACTTTTAAAACATTTGCGTTATTAGTTTGAGAAAATATATAAATTCTAAATATTTTTATAGAGACTTTACTGACAAAAATTTTGAAAACTTGGGCACATTTTGGAAAAAACTGAAAATATTCTAAATCAGAAAAGTTGAAAGGAATAGATCTAAAAAATAAACAATAATTCTTGTCAATCCCAAAAATAACAAAATCTTCTACATTTTGACAGTTTGTGAACAAAGTATAAATTCTATATATTTTAACTGAAATTCTGCTAAAATTTTTGAAAATTTCAGCACACTTTGAAAAACAACTAAAATTCGAAAATCTGGATTACTTTCAGGTCTCCAAACTCATCTCCACAGTTACAATAATTTTAAAATTGCCATGATTTTTGATTCGTCGTGAGCCGGAGGGCGGAGCTTAATTGCAAAATCCCCATTTTCCTATAAATTTTTATGGGAAAATCTTCATTTTGCAATTACGCTCCGCCCCTTGATCTGACAACAAATGAAAAATTCGTCACAATTGAGACCGGGTGGGTGGGCGGGGCTTATATTGTGCCCCGTTTTTTTCTTAACATGCGTAGTGTTCTTTTCACAACAAGAAACTTAAAACATGTTTAAAATGGTATGTTTTAACTTAGTTTCTTGTTATAAATTCAGAAAAAAAAAGGGTGGAAAATATAAGCCCCGCCCACCCACCCGATCTCAATTGTGACGAATTTTTCATTCATTGTCAGACCAAGGGGCGGAGCGTAATTGCAAAATTCAGATTTTCCTATAAAAACTTACCATTTTGAACATGTTTTAACTTTCTTGTTGTGAAAAGAAGACTACGCATATTAAGAAAAGAGGGGGGGGGGGAATATAAAGAAAATTTCTTAGAAGTAGATCCCAAAATCACAAAAAAGCTAAATTTTGACAATTACTTTTAAAATATTAGTGTTATTAGTTTGAGAAAAAATATAAATTTTAAATATTGTAATAAAAACTTTATCGAGAAAAATTTTGAAAATTCCGGCACATTTTGGAAAAATCTGAAAATATTTTAGATCAGAAAAGTTGAAAAGAACAAGTATAAAAATATAAACGAAAATTCTTGTACATCCTAAAAATCACAAAAACCTTTAAATTTTGACAGTTTGTGAACAAAATATAAATTTTATATATTTTAGCTGAAACTCCGGCACAAAAATTTTGAAAATTTCAGCACATTTTGAAAAAGAACTAATATTTAAAATGCTTTCAATTCGAAAACCTGAGAACAAAACATCCAAAAATATAAAGAAAATTTCTTCAAAGTAGATCCCAAAAATCACAAAAAAGCTAAATTTTGACATTGTCTCTTTTTTTTCATTTTACCCAATTCACTACTTAAAAAATGTTGGCGTTACTAGTTTGAGAAAAAATATGAATTCTAAATATTTTGATAAAGACTACCCACAAAAATTTTGAAAATTTCGGCACATTTTGGAAAAAACTGGAAATATTTTGGATCAAAAAAACTGAAAAGAACAAATTTAACAAATGCTTTTACTGAAACTTTTGTCACAAAAGTTTGGAAACTTCACCACATTTTGAAAAATTCAAAATACTTTGAATCCGAAAACTGACGACAAAATATTTGAAAATACAAAGAAAAATTCTTGCAGACCTCAAGGATCGCCTAATTTAACTGTTTTTAAAATGTTTTTATTATAGTTGGAGGAAAAATACAAATTTTAAATATTTTAACAAAAACTATTCCGACGAAAATTTTGAAAATCTTGGCACATTTTGGAAGAAAACTGGAAATATTTTGGATCAAAAAAGCTGAAAAGAACAAATTTAATAAATGCTTTTACTGAAACTTTTGTCACAAAAGTTTGGAAACTTCACCACATTTTGAAAAATTCAAAATACTTTGAATCCGAAAACTGACGACAAAATATTTGAAAATACAAAGAAAAATTCTTGCAGACCTCAAGGATCACCTAATTTAACTACTTTTAAATTGTTTTTATTATAGTTGGAGGAAAAATACAAATTTTAAATATTTTAACAAAAACTTTTCCGACGAAAATTTTGAAAATCTTGGCACATTTTGGAAAAAACTGGAAATATTTTGGATCAAAAAAGCTGAAAAGAACATATTTAACAAATGCTTTTACTGAAACTTTTGTCACAAAAGTTTGGAAACTTCACCTTTTGAAAAATTCAAAATATTTTGAATCCGAAAACTGACGACAAAATATTTGAAAATACAAAGAAAAATTCTTGTAGACCTCAAGGATCACCTAATTTAACTATTTTTAAAATGTTTTTATTATAGTTGGAGGAAAATAGAAATTTTAAATATTTTAACAAAAACTTTTCCGACGAAAATTTTGAAAATCTTGGCACATTTTGGAAAAAACTGGAAATATTTTGGATCAAAAAAGCTGAAAAGAACAGATTTAACAATACAAACAAAAATTCTTGCGATCCCAAAAATAACAAAAACTTCTAAATTTTGGCAGTTTGTGAAGAAAATATAAATTTTATATATTTTAACTGAAAGTCCGCCAAAAAATTTTGAAAATTTTAATACACTTTGAAAAACAACTAAAATTCAAAATGCTTTTAGTTCCAAAAACTGAAAAAAATCTAAAATTGCCATGATTTTTTATTCGTCGTGAGCCGGTGGCGGAGCGTAATTGCAAAGTCCAGATTTTCCTATAAAAATTTATAGGAAAATGGGGATTTTGCATTTAAGCTCCGCCCCTTGGTGTGACAACGAATGAGAAATTCGTCACAATTGAGATCGGGTGGGTGGGCGGGGTTTATATTTTGCCACCCTTTTTTTCTTAACATGCGTAGTCTTCTTTTCATAACAAGAAACTTAAAACATGTTCAAAACGGTAAGTTTTAACTTAGTTTCTAGTTATGAAACGAAGACGACACATATTAAGAAAAAAGGATGGAAAATATAAGCCCCGCCCACCCGCCCGATCTCAATTGTGATGAATTTTTCATTCGTTGTCAGACGAAGGGGCGGAGCGTAATTGCAAAATCCAGATTTTCCTATAAAAACTTACCATTTTGATCATGTTTTAAGTTTCTTGTTGTGAAAAGAAGACTACGCATATTAAGAAAAAAAAAGGGGGCAAAATATAAAGAAAATTTCTTTGAAGTAGATCCCAAAATCACAAAAAGAGTAAATTTTGACAACTACTTTTAAAATATTAGTGTTATTAGTTTGAAAAAAAATATATGAATTTTAAATATTTTAATAAAAACTTTATCGAGAAAAATTTAGAAAATTCTGGGACATTTTGGAAAAAACTGAAAATATTTTAAATCAGAAAATTGAACAGAACAAGTCAAAAAATATAAACCAAAATTCTTGTACATCTCAAAAATCACAAAAATCTTTAAATTTGGACACTTTGTGAACAAAATAAAAATTTTATATATTTTAGCTGAAACTCCGTTACAAAAATTTTGAAAATTTTAACACATTTTGAAAAAAACTAATATTCAAAATGTTTTCAATTCGAAAAGTTGAGAACAAAACATTCAAAAATATAAAGAAAATTTCTTCAAAGTAGATCCCAAAATTACTAAAACACTTGTATATTGTGGCTCAAAATATTTTTAATTTTACCTAATTCACTACTTTTAAGATGTTGGCGTTATTAGTTTGAGAAAAAATATAAATTCTAAATATTTTGATAGAGACTTTACCGACAAAAATTTTGAAAACTTCGGCACATTTTGGAAAAAACAGAAAATATTTTAAATCAGAAAAATTTAAAGGAACAGGTCTAAAAACATAAACAAAAATTCTTGTTAAACCCAAAAATAACAAAAACTTCTAAATTTTGACAACTTGTGAACAAAATATAAATTCTATATATTTAACGGAAATTCTGCCAAAAAATTTTGAAAATTTCAGCACACTTTGAAAAACAAATTAAATTCAAAAAACTTAATTACTTTCAAGTACGTCTCCAAACTCATCTTCACAGTTACAAAAATTCTAAAGTTGCCATGATTTTTTATTTGTCGTGAGCCGGGGGGGCGGAGCTTCATTGAAAAATCCCTATTTTCTTATCAATTTTTATAGGAAAATATGGATTTTTGCAATTAGACTCCGCCCCTTGGCGTGACAACGAATGAAAAATTCGTCACAATTGAGATCGGGCGGGTGGGCGGGGTTTATATTTTGCCCCCGTTTTTTTCTTAATATGCGTCGTCTTCTTTTCATAACAAGAAACTAAGTTAAAACTTGCCATTTTGAACATGTTTTAAGTTCTTGTTGGAAAATATAAGCTCCGCCCACCCGCCCGATCTCAATTGTGATGAGTTTTTTATTCGTTGCCAGACCAAGGGGCGGAGCGTAATTGCAAAATCCAGATTTTCCTATTAAAACTTCCATTTCGAACATCTTTTAAGTTTCTTGTTGTGAAAAGAACACTACGCATATTAAGAAAAAAAAGGGGCAAAATATATAAAGACAATTTCTTAGTACCAAAATCAGGAAAAGGCTAAATTTTTACAACTACTTTCAAATTATGTGCCTCATAATTTTTTTAATGTTACGTAATTCACTACTTTTAAAATATTAGTATTATTAGTTTGAGAAAAAATATGAATTCTAAATATTTTAATGAAAACTTTATACACAAAAATTTTGAAAATTTCGGCACATTTTGGAAAAAACTTAAAATATTCTAAATCAGAAAAATTGAAAAGAACAAGTCTGAAAATATAAACTAAAATTCTTGTACATCCTAAAAATCACAAAAACCGTTAAATTTTGACACTTTGTGAACAAAATATAACTTTTATATATTTTAGCTGAAGCTCTGCCACAAAAATTTTGAAAATTTCAGCACATTTTGAAAAAAAAAAACTAAAATTCGAAACGCTTTCAATTCGAAAACCTGAGAACCAAACGTCCAAAAATATAAAGAAAATTTCTTCAAAATATATCCCAAAAATCACAAAAAGGCTAAATTTTGACATCACTTACAAATTATGTCTCAATTTTTTTTTTAATTTTACCTAATTCACTACTTTTAAAATGTTGGCGTTATTAGTTTGAGAAAAAATATAATTTCTAAATATTTTGATAAAGACTACCTAAAAAAATTTTGAAAATTTCGGCACATTTTGGAAAAGCTGAAAATATTTTAAATCAGAAAAATTTAAAGGAACAGGTCTTAAAATATAAACAAAAATTCTTGTCAATCCCAAAAATAACAAAATCTTCTAAATTTTGACAGTTTGTGAACAAAGTATAAATTCTATATATTTTAACTAAAATTCTGCCGAAAATTTTTGAAAATTTCAGCACACTTTGAAAACCGAATAAAATTCAAAAAACTGAATTACTTTCAGACACGTTTCCAGACTCATCTTCACAGTTACAAAAATTCTAAAATTGCCATAATTTTTTATTCGTCGTGAGCCGGAGGGCGGAGCTTAATTGCAAAATCCCCATTTTCCTACAACTTTTTATCGGAAAATCTGGATTTTGCAATCCAGGTTTATCCTATAAAAATTTGACATTTTGAACATGTTTTAAGTTTCTTGTTGTGAAAAAAAATACTGCGTATGCTAAAAAAGGGCCAAAATATAAGCCCCGCCCACCCACCCGATCTCAGTTGTGACGAATTTTTCATTCATTGTCAGACCAAGGGGCGGAGCGTAATTGCAAAATTCAGATTTTCCTATAAAAATTTACAATTTCCAACATGTTTTAGGTATCTTGTTATGAAAAGAAGACAACGAATGAAAAATTCATCACAATTGAGATCGGGTGGGTGGGCGGGGCTTATATTTTGCCACCCTTTTTTTCTGAACATGTATAGTCTTCTTTTCACAACAACAAACTTAAAACATGTTCAAAATGGTGGTAAGTTTTAACTTAGTTTCTTGTTATAAAATGATGACAACGCATATTAAGAAAAAAAGGGGATGGAAAATATAAGCCCCGCCCGCCCGCCCGATCTCAATTGTGATGAATTTTTCATTTGTTGTCAAACCAAGGGGCGGAGCCTAATTGCAAAATCCAGATTTTCCTATAAAACTTACCATTCTGAACATATTTTGAGTTTCTCGCTAAGAAAAGGAGACTACGCATATTAAGAAAAAAGGGGGCAAAATATAAGCCCGCCCACCCGCCCGATCTCAATTGTGACGAACTTTTCATTGGTTGTCAGACCAAGAGGCGAAGTATAATTGCAAAATCCAGCTTTCCTGCAAAAATTTACCATTTTGAACATGCGTTAAGTTTGTTGTTATGAAATCAAAAGTACATAATTATATTAATAAAAAAAATGGCAAAATATATTACTCTAATGTAATAATAATACAATACAATGTAATAAGTTTTTCTCAATTACTTACTTCTGTCGGAATTTCAAAAAACGAACCAGTCTTTGCTCCACATTCAAAACATTTGTTCACAATATTTTTTGTAAATTTTGACAAAGGATGAACTGTTTCGTTAAAGAAAATTCCAGTAGATAGCGCTAATTACCCTACCAATTTTTGAGGTGAGCGAAGCGAACAGCAGATTTTAGTTCGCATGGTGTCAGTGATAAATGGGCCGTGCCGCTTGTGTAGATAGCGTACGGCGTTATGCGATCTGTCATGACAGAAGCGCGAAATTTGAACCTGTCACCAAAATTTATACCAAAATGTATTCTATAGCCAGTATTTTTCACACATTTGCGGATACTTCAGTAACTAACTATATCGAAAATGCATTAATTTTCCCATTATACCAATTTTAGTTACCACAGGATCGAAAAAAGTCGTGAAATTTATTTTTAAAATAGTGGTGTTGGTATTGACAAGTTGTTGCCAACATAATTACGTAAAATTTCAAAACTTGCTACACGACTTGTCTGAATTTGTTTTAATTGGGGCTAACACAAGTTGTTGTTATTAGATTTGAGGATGAAAATGGAGCCGGCCATCCAGCAGGACGAGCCCCCCAACAGTACAAGCGGGACTAGCACGAGCATCACAGGACTCAGCAATAACGGTTCGGCTAATGGCTCACTCGGTCAGATAAACAAGTATGATCACGATAGGGACAAGACGGATCTGGTGCCGGCGTCGTTGTGGAACTCTGTCGCTGGGAAGCTCTCACACAAGAGCGGAACGGTGAATACGCCTGATGGTAAGTGCGAAAGTGAGGTTATGTTTGATTTTTTTGGGTTAGAATTGGTGACTGAGGACTGGTTTGTTTGTTATAGGAAAGAAATTGAAGTGCCCTTTTTGCGAACGATTGTACGGGTATGAGACCAACTTGCGCGCTCACATACGACAGCGGCACCAGGGGATCCGGGTGCCGTGCCCCTTCTGTTCACGTACCTTCACCCGCAATAACACAGTGAGGCGACACATAGCCAGAGAACACAAGGCGGAACTGAGTCTGAAGGCGTTTCAGAACCAGCAGCAGGTACACAACCATAACCCGTAAGCAAGCAGAGAACCCTAATTGAAAAAGAAAAAAAAAAGTTACAAAAAAAAACAAACCACAACTACCTGATATTTTTAAATGTAAGGTGCACCCCGAGAGGCGGTAAAGCGTGAGATCTGATGTAAATATAATATATTCTCTATAGTCTGTACCGCCTATCGGATTCATGACTCTTGTCTGTGTTGTTATCTTAAATATGGTATGTGTCATTTTTTATACTTTAGTTAAGGAGTACCAAGTGTAAGGATAGAAACAATACGAGCTGGTCTTGTTTTGTTTGTAAAAGTGAAACGTGCAAGTGCATTGTTTAAAATAATGTTTAAGGCTTCAGAAGTTCTTCACTCAGGTTGTTAATTTTAAGACCGAAGGATAAGTTCAATATTCCCAAGAGCGTCGAAAATTTGTCTCTAGGTCTCTAAGTAAGAGTTTTTAATTTTCAAAATTGGAAGTTTCATTCGTTAGGGTTACTTTTCGTTGTACTTATCATATATTTTTTAAAGAAAAATACTTACGTTACGGCGATAGTTTTAAGTATTAATTAAGTGAATTTTGTACGCCAGGGTGTATGTGAATATTAACCGTCCTGGCTATGCGGTTATAACCGATAACCCAGAAACTACCTCATAACTTTAACGGCTGCCTCAGTTTCTTTACCATTTTAGTATCAGCTAGTCATTTAGTGCAACACATTAAAATTTAGAATTTAGTTCCAATAAAAGCTCAGGTACGGTAGCGTTAATTTGCCCCTCTCATTTCATCACAGTAACTAAGCTTTAAGATAATAAATAGCTCATTTCTTTTTTTTTTTTTTTTTAATTTTTCGGTGAATCCAATTCACGTTAATCGGGATAATAGATATAAAATTTTGTATATAATGTGATCCAGTTACAATTTTTATTTATTATCCGTTGGCTCAATTTGATTGGTTGGTCGTTTTTTGAAAACAGAACCCTGATTGTGTCACGCACTTTTTGTTTTTTGTCGGCCAGGGGTTTATTGAAGGTAACAACATGCCATAATTGCATACAATGAACCAAATAGATATTAATTATAAGCTGTGCTCTTAAAGCTACTAGTCATTAAATCAATAGCTCTTTCTACATAACACTACCTCAACGTCTATATATACTACAGTATTTTTTCTTGTATTACGGGTCTATATTTTCGTACAGTACTATATACATACATATACACAAGTGGCTTTTCAGTTACATCAACTACCTCATGAAACATGACAATTCATCGCTAATTTATTGTATATTTTTTTTTTTTTTTTTTTTAATTAATTCGTAGGGATAGTAGCAGTGTTATGTTGTTCATACGTTATAACTGAAAGCTTTTACCACAGTACAAAATTGCTATTGGGTCGTCCACCGCAAAAAAGCGTCGTAGCGGAAAGCTGGCGCCCGAGATCGTCGTAGGTTTTCGGGTCGGCGCGGTTTTGGGGTGGGGGTCGGTTGTCTCTTCGGCTTCGTCTGTTTTATTTAGCAGCTTCATTCCCAATGCACTCAGTTACGTTTAAGGCTGTAAATATGCATGCGATTTAGAGTGGGTCCGGTGCGCGTAACCACCATGAAGAATCAGAGTTGTAATTATATTTATTGAAGGCGTTCTTCGTGGCGGTTGCGAGCCGAGCCCGCGCCCAAATCTGAGGCATTCAGGGTTCCATTTTCGTGTTTTTATATATGTATATGTTATACCTTAGTCTTAAGCATAATTAAGTTAATATGTATATCCTTATTCAGTTTTTTTTGTGAATTTTATTAATTTGTTAACTGTCAAGAGTTGATCGTCTCAACTATAAAAATCAATCTTATGAAGAAAAACCGGTTGATATGGTTTAGGCACAGTGATTGGTGACGGAACTGAACAAACAAAAATAGAACTAAGTGAACGGATTTTTCGACTTTTATATCAAACTCTCGATTGTTCACTGGGGACGTGCCATTTTTTTCCCACTCAATGTTTGAATGTTTTGATTTCCGACCGATGAACATGTCCTCGTGTATTGTAACGGCTTTTATAAATTTGTGCTGTTCCTGATGTCGCCGCCCCCGCGGCGGGTCGCATCTGTTTTTTACATGTTTACATCTACTGTGTCATATTGTATTAATAGTGGCAATGCAATGTTAACGTGATCGATGTGAATGTCGTTTTCTTCATAATTTCGCAATAATCTCAGGTATTCGTTCAGGGATTTTTTAATTAATGTTTTTTTCGTTCGTTTACTACATACATGCATGTTATTATTTATGAGGCGTGTGCATGCGTTGTATGACTGTTATATGTTAAATCACATTTCATGGATGTTACGGATGTTGGAAACAAACCCACTTCTAACCACGGGTATCGATGCTGCTGAATTTTTTTTCTACTTAGTTTGTTACTGTCCGTTTGTTTCCAACGTCGCCGCATTATTTGTATATATTGGCACTCGAATAATGTTAATAGTACGTTCAGATATTTGTTGCCTGTTAACTCAGTACAGAGGTCACACTTAACCACCACGTTACGTGACAGTACAAAGCAGAGAAATATAATATGGAAAAGTGAAACTACCTCAGACTAATAATGTATTCCACTACTACTCCTTCGTTGAAAATGTTAGTACAAACAATGTAATTATATTGTTTTATATGCGAACTTACCTAGGTGTTTATGTACAACTCAGGAATTAAACAAAAGTACAAAACGCAAGAAATGAAAATTTTAATTATGTAATAGTATTCAGGGAATCACCGAATCTCGTCAGATATAATTATGTAAAGTTGTAATAGATTGTTATTGCATACATATACCTATTTAGACATTCTAGGTAAGAGCTACTGTCATAGATTAAGGGAATCGACGCGATTTCTTTAGTCTCTGCATGTAGTAGGTACAAACACGTGTATCGTTTTTTCTGATGAATGATGCTGTTGGAGAATATTATTCATAGTACCCGTACTATATGCTGTGACACTCACTATATAACTAACGCAACAGTTATGTGTTCCTAGACGATAACATTACATTGTCACACTGTTAAACTTAACACAATGTAATGTAATGTGTACAGCCATCACGAACCCACTCCTTGCATTGGGAGTATAATTATCAACTACTTATTGTATATAAGTAATTTAAATGCAAGTAATTGACTATGTATTCATGTTCTGTTTTACTTATTAATTTTAATAAACAATTTGTCGTTTATTCGACCTTTCATTCCAAACCCGTAACACACCAAACGCAAAACTACGTTTTTCCATCGTTGAACTTTGCCAACTCTGATTCCCACAGTTTTCGACTACGTAATACTTAAATTTTTCAGAAGCAGGCAACCAGCAATACACCAGTTTTAATTTAAATTCTGAGTATGCAACTGACATTACACGTGTGAGTACTTGTAGTTAGTTTTATACTACACTTCGGACAAATGGCCACTTTTGTATTTCCACGACGTTTACTGGACCGATTGTTGTCAAATTTTGTATTTATATTAGAAATATGTAGATGGTAAAACACTAACCAAAATTTTTCTGATCATCCCTACCAATTTGATTTAATCAGGAAAACCGACTATGAAATCTTGAAGATGTTTTAAATTTATCACAAGCATGGTAAATTTTTTTATTAAAATTGATGACGTCACCTTAAAATATGACTGAATATATCCTATCTTAAATGTGCAAAATATGATGAGTTTATACTTGTGATTTATTTTTAGTATATAATTAATATTTTTTTAACTTGCTTATACAGGATGTCTCAGAAAAATTAATTACTGAGTTGTTAAAAAATAAATATCCAATCACATTTTACTCATTTAATTTAATTCGTTACTATGGAAATATTCAATTTAACACCTTTTTAAAGTTTTTACAAGTTTAATAGGGACAAAATCAGTCTAATCGTAGCAAGTGCTAGCCCCGCCCACCGGCCCCTATTTTCTCACAGGACAGCTCTCTATGATAGTTCTAGCAAGTATTACCCTGTGAGAAAATAAAGGGCGGGTGGGCGGGGCTAGTACTTGGTAAGATAAGACTGATTTTGGCAAATCACATATCCTCTGAGAAAACAGGGGGTGGGTGGGCGGGGCTAGTATTTGTTAAGATAAAACTGAGTTTGCCCCTATTAATCTTGTAAAAACTTGTGAAATTTAAAGGTGTTTTATCATTGTTTTCATATTTTTTAGATTTGCTTATACATGCGGCTCAAAAAAAAATAGTGAATGTGTCAATTTATTTTATTGATTAAATCAGGAACGGCTCGCTCCATTTTTCTAGAAAATTTTGAGAATACCATACTGTTATTTTTAGTATTACACTGTACCAATCCAAGTTGATATACGTGTCCTTGCAAAAATGTTGATGACGTCATTAGAAAATTCTGTAAAGTAAAAACTCGACTCAAAAATGCCGGATATATTTCACTGTAATTTAGCTGCGAGGGAAGTTCTGTCGAACCAGCTTTCGACCAATTTTTTTAAACAAAGTAAAACCTTCTCGGGGGTCCCAAGTGTCTTTATTTAATAATGTAAAACTTTTTTGGGGTCCCAAGTGTCGTTTCTTTTTAAAGAAGGTGAAATCCCCTCGGAGGTCTCGAAGTGTTTTTTTTTAAGAAGCTGAAACCTTCTCAGGTGCTCCAACTGTCTAGGTACTTTTAAAACGGGGTTCTCAAGTCTCTCTTTTTTAAGAAAGTTAAACCCCCTCGCGCGCCCCAACTGTCTTTTTAAAGTAGGTGAAACCTTCTCGGGGACCCCAAGTGACTTTTTTAAAGAAGTTGAAATCTTCTCGGGGTTTTCCAACCGGTTTTTTAATGATGTGAAACCTTCTCAAGGGTCCCAACTTCCCAACTGTCGCAACCAACTGGGACGTCCGAGAAAGTTTCACATTATTAGAAATCTTCTCGGGCGTCCCAACTGTCTTTTTAAAGAAGGTGAAACCTTCTCGGGGACCCCATGGGTTTTTTTTAGTAATGTGAAACCTTCTCGGGGCTCCCAAGTCTCTCTTATTATAATAATGTGAAACCTTCTCGGGGACTCCAAGGTTTTTTTAAATATGTGAAACCTTCTCGGGGCTCCCAAGTCTCTCTTATTTTAATAATGTGAAATCTTCTCGGGTATCCCAAGGGTTTTTTTAAATATGTGAAACGTTCTCGGGCTCCCAAGTCTCTCTTATTTTAATAATGTGAACCCTTCTAGGGTATCCCAAGGGTTTTTTTTTAATATGTGAAATCTTCTCGGGGCTCCCAAATTTCTCTAATATCAATAATGTGAAACCTTCTCGGGTATCCCAAGGGTTTTTTAATAATATGAAAGCTTTTCGGGGGTCCCAAGAGTTTTTAATAATGTGAAAGCTTCTTGGGGCCCCCAAGTCTCTCTTATTTTAATAATGTCAAACCTTCTCGGGGCTCCTAAGTCCCTCTAATTTTAATAATGTGAAATCTTCTCGGGTATCCCAAGGGTTTTTTTAAATATGTGAAACGTTTCTCGGGGCTCCCAAGTCTCTCTTATTTTAATAATGCGAACCCTTCTAGGGTATCCCAAGGGTTTTTTTTAATATGTGAAACCTTCTCGGGGCTCCCAAATTTCTCTAATATTAATAATGTGAAACCTTCTCGCGGACCCCAAGGGTTTTTTTTTAATAATGTGAAATCTTCTCGGGGATTCCAAGGTTTTTTTTAAATATGTGAAACCTTCTCGGGCTCCCAAGTCTTTCTTATTTTAATAATGTGAAACCTTCTCGGGTATCCCAAGGGTTTTTTTAATAATATGAAACCTTTTCGGGGGTCCCAAGGGTTTTTAATAATGTGAAACTTTCTCGGGTCCCCCAAGTCTCTCTTATTTTAATACTGTCAAACCTTCTCGGGGCTCCTAAGTCCCTCTAATTTTAATAATGTGAAACCTTCTCGGGGACCCCAAGGGTATGTTTTAATAATGTGAAACCTTCTCAGGGACTCCAAGGGTTTTTTTTAATATGTGAAACTTTCTCAGGGCTCCCAAGTCTCTCTTATTATAATAATGTGAAACATTCTCGGGGACCCCAAGAGTTTTTTTTTAATAATGTGAAACCTTCTCGGTATCCCAAGGGTTATTTTTAATATGTGAAATCTTCTCGGGGCTCCCAGGTCTTTCTTATTATAATAATGTGAAACCTTCTCGGGGACCCCAAGGATTGTTTTTAATATGTGAAACCTTCTCGGGGACGCCAAGGGTTTTTTTTTAATAATAATGTGAAACCTTCTCGGGGACCTCAAGGTTTTTTTTTTAATAATGTGAAACCTTCTCGGGGCCCACAAGTCTCTCTTATTTTAATAATGTCAAACCTTCTCGGGGTTCCCAAGTCTCTCTTATTTTAATAATGTGAAACCTTCTCGGGTATCCCAAGGGTTTTTTTTTAATATGGGGAACCTTCTCGGGGACCCCAAGGGTTTTTTTTAATAATATGAAACCTTCTCGGGGACCCCAAGGGTTTTTTTTAATAATGTGAAACCTCCTCTGGGCCTTCGAGTTTCTGTAATTTTAATAATGTCAAACTTTCTCGGGTATACCAAGGTTTTTTTTTTTAATATGTGAAACCTTCTCGGAGCTCCCAAGTCTCTCTTATTTTAATAATGTGAACCCTTCTCGGGTATCCCAAGGTTTTTTTTTTAATATGTGAAATCTTCTCGGGGCTCCCAAATTTCTGTAATATGAATAATGTGAAACCTTCTCGGGGACCCCAAAGGTTTTTTTTAATATGTGAAACCTTCTCGGGGACTCCAACGGTTTTTTTTTAATAATCTGAAACCTTCTCGGGGCCTCCAAGATTCTTTTATTTTAATAATGTCAAACCTTCGCGTGGCTCCCAAGTCTCTCTAATTTTAATAATGTGAAACCTTCTCGGGGACTCCAAGGGTTTTTTTAATAATAATGAGAAACCTTCTTGGGGCTCCCAAGTCTCTCTTATTTTAATAATGTGAAACCTTCCCGGGGCTCCCAAGTCCCTCTAATTTTAATAATGTGAAACCTTCTCGGGGACCCCAAGGGTTTTTTTTTAATAATGTGAAACCTTCTCGGTGACTCCAAGGTTTTTTTTTTTTAATATGTGAAACCTTCTCGGGCTCCCAAGTCTTTCTTATTTTAATAATGTGAAAACTTCTCGGGTATCCCAAGTTTTTTTTTTTTAATATGTAAAACCTTCTCGGGGACTCCAAGGGTTTTTTTTAATAATCTGAAACCTTCTTGGGGCCCCCAAGTTTCTCTAATTTTAATAATGTGAAACCTTCTCGGGGACTCCAAGGGTTTTTTTAATAATAATGAGAAACTTTCTGGGGGATTTAAAGTCTCTTTTATTATAATAAAGTGAAACATTCTTGGGGACCCCAAGAGTTTTTTTTTTAATAATAATCTGAAACCTTCTCGGGGACCTCAAGGGTTTTTTTTTAATAATGTGAAACCTTCTCGGGGCCCCCAAGTCTCTCTTATTTTAATAATGTCAACCCTTCTCGGGGTTCCCAAGTCTCTCTTATTTTAATAATGTGAAACCTTCTCGGGTATTTCAAGGGTTTTTTTTTAATATGGGGAACCTTCTCGGGGACCCCAAGGGTTTTTTCATAATAATGAGAAACCTTCTCGGGCTCCCAAGTCTCTCTTATTTTAATAATGTGAACCCTTCTCGGGTATCCCAAGGGTTTTTTTTAATATGTGAAATCTTCGCGGGGCTCCCAAATTTCTGTAATATGAATAATGTGAAACCTTCTCGGGGACCCCAAGGGTTTTTTTTAATATGTGAAACCTTCTCGGGACTCTAACGGTTTTTTTTAATAATCTGAAACCTTCTCGGGGCCTCCAAGATTCTTTTATTTTAATAATGTCAAACCGTCGCGTGGCTCCCAAGGCTCTCTAATTTTAATAATGTGAAACCTTCTCGGGGACTCCAAGGGTTTTTTTAATAATAATGAGAAACCTTCTCGGGGCTCCCAAGTCCCTCTAATTTTAATAATGTGAAACCTTCTCGGGGACCCCAAGGGTTTTTTTTTAATAATGTGAAACCTTCTCGGTGACTCCAAGGTTTTTTTTTTTTAATATGTGAAACCTTCTCGGGGCTCCCAAGTCTTTCTTATTTTAATAATGTGAAAACTTCTCGGGTATCCCAAGTTTTTTTTTTAATATGTAAAACCTTCTCGGGGACCCCAAGGGTTTTTTTTTAATAATATGAAACCTTCTCGGAGACCCCAAGGGTTTTTTTTTAATAATGTGAAACGTTCTCTGGGCCCCCAAGTCTCTCTTATTTTAACAATGTCAAACTTTCTCGGGTATCCCAAGGGTTTTTTTTAATATGTGAAACCTTCTCGGGGTTCCCAAGTCTTTCTTATTTTAATAATGTGAAACTTTCTCGGGAATCCTAAGGGTTTTTTTTAACAATGTGAAATCTTCTCGGGCTCCCAAATTTCTGTAATATGAATAATGTGAAACCTTCTCGGGGACCCCAAGGGTTTTTTTTAATATGTGAAACCTTCTCGGGGACTCTAACGGTTTTTTTTTAATAATCTGAAACCTTCTCGGGGCCTCCAAGATTCTTTTATTTTAATAATGTCAAACCTTCGCGTGGCTCCCAAGTCTCTCTAATTTTAATAATGTGAAACCTTCTCGGGGACTCCAAGGGTTTTTTTTTAATAATCTGAAACCTTCTCGGGGACTCCAAGGGTTTTTTTAATAATAATGAGAAACCTTCTTGGGGCTCCCAAGTCTCTCTTATTTTAATAATATGAAACCTTCTCGGGGCTCCCAAGTCCCTCTAATTTTAATAATGTGAAACCTTCTCGGGGACCCCAAGGGTTTTTTTTTAATAATGTGAAACCTTCTCGGTGACTCCAAGGTTTTTTTTTTTAATATGTGAAACCTTCTCGGGGCTCCCAAGTCTTTCTTATTTTAATAATGTGAAACCTTCTCGGGTATCCCAAGTTTTTTTTTTTTAATATGTAAAACCTTCTCGGGGACCCCAAGGGTTTTTTTTTAATAATATGAAACCTTCTCGGAGACCCCAAGGGTTTTTTTTAATAATGTGAAACGTTCTCTGGGCCCCCAAGTCTCTCTTATTTTAATAATGTCAAACCTTATCGGGTATCTCAAGGGTTTTTTTTTATATGTGAAACCTTCTCGGGGCTCCCGAGTCTCTGTCATTTTAATAATGTGAAACCTTCTAGGGGATCCTAAGGGTTTTTTTTAATAATATGAAACCTTCTCGGGGTTCTCAATTGTCTTTTTTAAAGAAGTCGAAACCTTTTCGAAGGCCCCAACTGTCTTTTTTTTTAAGAATATGAAACTTTCTCATGTGCCCTACCTGTCGTTTTTTTAAAGAAGTTGTAACCTTCTCGAGGGCCCAACTCACTTTTTTAAGAAAATGAAACCCTTTTTCTCTCTTAGACTGTGACAAGTTCTCTCCATAGAGGTTATAACAAAAAAGTAAAACTTCTCAAAATCAAATTTCATAATTCTTTAAAGAAGCAGAATTTGTTGCACCGTAATTCAAGGACGAAATAACGTTCGACCAATTATTTATTTATCTAGGCTGGCAGTGCTGTCAGTGTCAAAATGGTCAAAATGCACCTAACTCCCAAACAGTTCTTCATCGTAATCATCCTCCTAGCACTACTACACATTTACCTTCTACTTCGCTGCAGGCACGCAGAGCTCCCTCTGAACGCCTGGCCCGAAACCACCTCCCGAAACATCTCCCTCTACATAAACCTCGACGTCAAAAACCTCCTCACCGACTTCTGCACCACCCCAACAACCCTCCTCATCCTCGTCCACTCGCACCCAAGAAACAAGGCGGCACGAGCCGCCATCCGCCGCACCTGGGGCGACCCAGACCGCCTCACCAAAACCAACGCCCTCCTGTTCTTCCTTCTGGGCGAAACCAGGAACCCCCCGTCCACGCGCGAAATCATCATGGCCGAAAACCTCGAACACGGAGACATCATCGTCGAGGACTTCATCGACAACTACGCCAACCTGACACTCAAGTCGGTGTCGATGCTCAAACTCTTCCAGAGCCAAAACCAGTGCCGGTTTCTCTTGAAAGCCGACGACGATCTTTTCGTCAACGTGGAGAAGTTGGTTAGAATTATGCACTTCTTTGCTGATAGCGCGAAGGAGAAATTGTTGATGGGGAGGGCGATTTGGCGGGAGAGGCGCCAGAATGACTACTATGATAGGTGGTATGCCCCCAGGTATATGTTTTTGGGGCGCACGTATCCGAATTTTCTGGCTGGGCCTGCGTACGTGATGTCGCTGCAGGTGGCGAAGAAGTTGTACAAAGCGGCTTTGGAGCTGCCGCTTTTTCACCTGGAGGACGTTTTCTTGACGGGGATTTGCGCGAAGAAAGTGGGGATTAGGCCACAGGATTTGCCTTTGTTTACGGATTATGGGGTGCCGAAGGGAAAATGTGTCATTTTGAGGTTGATTACGATGCATGGTTTTAGGCCCAAGGAGATTTTTAGAGTGCAGAGGTTGCTCGAAAGGGCACAAAATAATTACAAATGTTCGCTCGAATATTTACGCTCACTTTACCAAGAGATGGAGGCTAATAGTACTGATCCGAAGATAATAGAAAAAATTCTGGCGTTTGATAATGAATAGGAAATTATGCAACCAGCAATTAAGTATGACTGGTTGCCTATTCATTTAAAAATATTAAGAAAGTTGGCGCCGCTAAAATCAAAGTACGTCAAAATGCATCCAACCCCCAAAGAATTCTTCATCATAATCTTCGTCGTGGCGTCCATCCACTTCTACATCATCGTTCGCTGCAGACACGCAGTGACCCCTCTGGACCACTGGCCTGAAGACACTCCCCGCAACGTCAATTTTTACCTCAACCTCCAAGTCAACAACCTCCCCCACAATTTTTGTAACGCCCCTAAAACCGTCCTCATTTTCGTGCACTCCCGCCCCCACAACAAGGAGGCCCGAGATGCCATTCGCCGGACCTGGGGCGACCCAACCCTCCTCTTCAACAACAACGCATCGCTCTTCTTCCTTTTGGGCCAAACCCGGGACTGGTCGACCCGCGACATCACCAGGAGCGAAAACCTCGAACACGGCGACATCATCATCGAGGACTTCATCGACGACTACGCCAACCTCACACTCAAGTCGATCTCCATGCTCAAACTCTTCGAGAGTCAAGACCAGTGCAAGTTTCTGGTGAAAGCAGACGAAGATCTCTTCGTCAACGTGGAGAATTTGGTGAAGCTTGTGGAGTTGTTGCCGAACGACATGAAGAAGAGGCTGTTGATGGGGAGGGCGATTATAGGGGAGCGGCGCAAGAATGACTACAACAAGAAGTGGTACGCCCCCAGGTATATGTTTTTGGGACACACGTACCCGAAGTTTTTGGCCGGACCTGCGTACTTGATGTCGCTGCGAGTGGCCAGGGAGTTGTACAGCGCGGCTTTGGAGTTGCCGCTGTTTCACCTGGAGGACGTCTTCGTGACTGGGATTTGTGCGGAGAAGATGAAGATTCACAGGTGGCACTTGTACTTGTTTACGGATTATCGAGTGCCGAGGATTTGGTGCAGAATGATGAAATTGGTTACGTTGCATGGGTTTAACCCCCAGGAGATTTTTGCAGTGCAGAAGTTGCTCGATCAAGCGAAGAGAAATTTAAAATGCTCGAAAATGAATTTAAACAGTATTAAATATTTCTAAAGTATAATATTATTGTTAAAGATAGGCAACCAATATAACAAAACAAGTTCAAAAAACGATCACGCCATAAGTTGAAGAGGGCTATCGCATCCACAAGACCCCCAATTAAAATCACAAAACGCCTCCGGATAAACACTGTCACACTTGGACACGTGCACTGGGCTATTATGACCACAAGCTCACCCTGGCACGTGCCACTCTAAGTGATATCTATCTTTTAACATTTCCTTATTTTATTAGCCATAAAAAATAAACCGACACCCTGTTTCCATTATCGAAATCGCTTCGCCACTTAATCCAGGTAAAGTTTTAAATATTTAAGAGCTCAGGCTAGTCGGCGTAAAATCTGTTCTTGTTGGACTAACACGTGTGTACGGTTACAATGTAAATGTGTATTATTTTCGGTTGGACCGTGAATAAATGGGGGGTAAAAAAGTTCTGCAACCCTTTAGAGGTACGGAGGGCGTTAGTTTTGCAGATAACTAGGTGATTAATGGGTCTATACTTGGCATTGTTAGTTTAGTGGGGTGACTATTGTCAGTCCATTAGACGTTCGTTGCAGAAGGAGAAATGGGCTTCCTGGAGAAGGGGGTGGCTTTTGAAAATGGACGTCAGTGTGTGATTAGCTTTATATTATGTAAGCAAAATTTGGCTGATTATCCTCCTCAAAAAATAAATGACGTTAGCTCAAAATATACCAGAAAGTGCTTCGGCTAATAATAATTCAAAATTTATTCAAGTCGATTCGAAAATAGACGACCTCAGGTTATTGCAAATATTAAATTACAAATTAAAAAAATTACAAACAATTTTAGGTGTTATTGGAAAGTTTTCAATTCAAAATTAAAGAGAATTAAATTGTTTGGGTCAATTAAAAAATCTTCAGGTTGATTAAGAAAATAAAGAAGATTTAAAATTTCTGGACAACCGTTTAGGTTAACAAATTTCGAATTTGTATTTAGACGTTTTTATAATTTTTGGGATCGACAAGAACTTTCTCTATTAAAATATTTAGATTTTAAATTTTTCTCGAACTACAAATTCTCATTTTACAAATTTTTTACATAATGTACAAGGGATTCTCCAAATTTAGCATTTTTGTGATTTTGGAATTTACAAGAAATTGCCTTTATACTTTTAGATGTTTTGTTCTCAGCTCTTCGAACTGAAATTATTTTGCATTTTAGTTTTTTTTGATGTGTTGAAATTTCCAAACATGTTCAAAATAATAATTTTTTGTAGGGAAATCTGAATTTTCTCACCTAAATTTTTGTTTGTATTGTTAAATCTGTTCTTTTCAGCTTTTTTGGTACAAAATATTTCCAGTTTTTCCTAAAATGTGCCAAAATTTTCAAAATTTTCTTTGGGAAGGTTTTTGTTAAAATATTTAGAATTTGTACTTTTCCTCAAACTATAATGCCAACATTTTCAAAATAGTAATTTACATGATTTTTGAGATCTGCAAGAATTTTCCTTTGTATTCTCAAATATTTTGTTCTCAGCTTTCGGGATTCAAAATATCTTGAATTTTAGATGTTTTTCAAAATGTGAAGTTTTCAAAAATGTAATGACAAAAGTTTCAGTGAAAACATTTAATTTTTTTTCGTGAACTATAATGTGTAATTAACTTATTTTTAAATGATTTTCAAAATTTACACCTTTTTGACATCTGCAACAATTTTTGTTTGTGTTGATAAATCTGTTCTTTTCAGCTTTTCTGATCCAAAGTATTCTCAGTTTTTTCCAAAATATGCCGAAATTTTTAATATTTTAGTCTGGAAATTTTTGTTCATATCTTTAAAATTTATATTTTTCGTCAAATTATACTGACAACAGTTTAATTACAGTAATTTAGATGATTTGTGAGATCTACAAGAATTTTGTTTTGTTGTCAAGCGTTTCGGATTCAAAGTAATTTGAATTTTAGTGTTCAGTTTTTCTAAAATGTGCCGAAATTTTCAAATTATTTGTCGGTGAAAAAGTGTCAATTAAAATATTTAGAATTTTTTTCAAACTAATAACGCTAAATTATGAGTTACATAATTTGAAAATGATTTTCAAAATTTGGCTTTTTTGTGATTTTAGGATCTACAAGAAATTTTCTTTATACATATTTTTAGATCTTTTGTTCTCGGCTTTTCGGATTGAAATAATTCTAAATTTTAGTTTTTTTTAGACGTGTTGAAATTTCCAAAACTAAAAATTTGGTGTTCAAAATTATAAATTTTTGGTGATCTTGCAATTACGCTCCGCCCCTCGGTCTGACAACGAATAAAAAATTCATCACAATGGAGATCGGGCGGGTGGGCGGGGCTTATATTTTGCCGTTTTTTCTAATATGTGCAGTCTTCTTTCGGCTAGAAATTCAATATTTATTCAAGTCGACACAAAACATCAAATTTTGAAGCGAAGTTTCAGTCAAATATTTAAAATTTATATTTTCTTCACAAAATGTCAAAATTTCGATTTCCTGAATTTTGGGATCCATAAAAACTTTCGTTTGTATTTTTAGACTACTGGTTCTTTTCAGTTTTTCTGGTCCAAAGTATTTTCAGTGTTTTGCAAAATATGCCGAAATTTTTAAAATTTATATTTTTGAAATAAAATGTCAATGAAAACATTTCAAATTTAAGTTGTTTTCACGAACTGTAATGCTGGATTTTAAAAATTGTAAGTTATTTATTTTTAATGATTTTCAAAATTTGGATTTTTTATGATTTTTGGGATCTGCAAGAATTTTTGTTTGTATTGTTAAATCTGTTCTTTTCAGCTTTTTTGATACAAAATATTTCCAGTTTTCTCAAAAATATGTCAAAATTTTCAAAATTTTGTGGTGAAGTTTTAGTTAAAACATTTAGAATCTATATTCTGTTCACAAAGTGTCAAAATTTAGACGTTTTTGTGATTTCTGGGATGTACAAGAATTTTCGTTTATATTTTTAGACCTATTCTTTTCAGCTTTTTAGTTCCAAAATATTTTCAGTCTTTTCCAAAATTATTTCTCCGTAAAAAAGTCTTAATTAAAATATTTAAAATTTATTTCTTTCAAACTAATAGCGCCAACATTTAAAAAATTATGAGTTGCATAATTTGAAAGTGATTATCAAAATTTGGCTTTTTGGTGATTTTAGGACCTACGGGAAATTTTCTTTATATTTTTAGATCTTTTGTTCTCAGCTTTTCGAATTGAAATAATTCTGAATTTTAGTTTGAAATTTCCAAAACATAAAATTTGGCGTCCAAAATGATAAATTTTTGTAGGGAAATCCGAAATTTGCAATTACGCTCCGCCCCTCGGTCTGACAGCGAATGAAAAATTCATCACAATTGAAATCGGGCGGGTGGGCGGGGCTTATATTTTTGTTAGGAAATCTGGATTTTGCAATTACACTCCGCCTCTCGGTATGACGACGAATGAAAAATTCATCACAATGGACATCGGGTGGGTGGGCGGGGCTTATATTTTGCCCCTTTTTTCTTAATATGTGTAGTCTTCTTCTGCTAGAAATTCAATAATCCAAAGTATTTTCAGTTTTTTTCCAAAATTGCTGAACTTTTCAATATTGTAGTCGGGAAATTTCTGTTAAAATCTTTAAAATTTATATTTTTGAAAAAAAATGTCAGTAAAACATTTAAAATTTAAGTTTTTTTCACGAACTGTGATGCTAGGATTTTAGAAATTGTAAGTTATTTATTTTTAAATGATTTTCAGAATTTGGGCTTTGTATGATTTTTGAGATCTGTAAGAATTTTTGTTTGTATTGTTAAATCTGTTCTTTTTAGCTTTTTTGATACAAAATATTTCCAGTTTTCTCAAAAATGTGCCAAAATTTTCTAAACTTTGTGGTGCAATTTTAGTAAAAAAATTTACAATTTTTAATTTTAGTCTGTAAATTTTTGTTAAAATCTTAAAAATTTATGTTTTTCGTCAAAGTATACTGCCAACAGTTTAAAAATAATACATACCTAATTTACATGATTTTTGAGATCTACAAGAATTTTACTTAGTTCTCAGCGCGTCGGATTCAAAGTAATTTGGATTTTAAATGTTTTTCAAAAGGGGGTGAGATTTACATAATTTTTGTAACGAAAATTTCAGTGCCAAAACTCTCAAATTTTTGTGGTGAAGTTTTAGTCAAAATATTTAGAATTTATATTCTCGTCACAAATTGTCAAAATTTAGACGTTTTTGTGATTTTTGAGATGTACAAGAATTTTAGTTCATAATTTTAGACGAGTTCTTTTCAGTTTTTTTTATTCAAAGTATTTACAGTTTTTTCCAAAATGTACCGAAATTTTCAAAATTTTTCTGGCGGAGTTTCAGTTAAAATATTAGAATCTATATTCTGTTCACAAACTGTCAAAATTTAGACGTTTTTGTGATTTTTGGGATGTACAAGAGTTTTCGTTTATATTTTTAGACCGTTGTGATTTTCTTTTCAGCTTCTCTGTTCCAAATTATTTTCAGTTTTTTCCAAAGTGTGCCGAAATTTTCAAATTATTCCTCGATAAAAAAGTCTCAATTAAAATATTTAGAATTAATTTTTTTTTAAACTACTTAATAACGCTAACATTTAAAAAGTTATAAGTTTCATGCATAATTTGAAAGTGATTATCAAAATTTGGCTTTTTTTGTGATTTTAGGATCTACAGGAAATTTTCTTTATATTTTTAGAACTTTTGTTCTCAGCTTTTCGAATTGAAGTAATTCTGGTTTTGGTGTTCAAAATGATAAATTTTTGTAGACAAATATGGATTTTGCAGTTACGCTCCTCCCCTCGGTCTAACAACGAATAAAAAATTTATCACAATTGAGATCGGGTGGGTGGGCGGGGCTTATATTTTTGTAGGAAAATCTGGATTTTGCAATTATGCTCTGCCTCTTGGCTGACAACGAATGAAAAATTTATCGCAATGTAGATCGGGCGGGTGGGCGGGGCTTATATTATACGTTTTTTTACTTAATTATATTTCTTAAAATTTATATTTTTGAAAAAAAAAAGTCAGTGAAAACATTTCAAATTTAAGTTTTTTTCACAAACTATAATGCTAGGAGTTTAAATATTGCAAGTTATTTATTTTTAAATAATTTTCAGAATTTGGGCTTTTTATGATTTTTGGGATCTGCAAGAATTTTTGTTTGTAATGTTAAATCTGTTCTTTTTAGCTTTGATACAAAATATTTTCAGTTTTTTAAAAAATCTGCCCAAATTTTCTAAAGTTTGTGGTGAAGTTTTAGTCAAAAAATTTAGAATTTTTAATATCTTAGTCTGTAAATTTTTATTAAAATCTTAAAAATTTATATTTTTTCGTCAAATTATACTGCCAACAGTTTAAAAATATGTAGTACCTAATTTACATGATTTTTGAGATCTACAAGAATTTTATTTAGTTCTCAGCGCGTCGGATCCAAAGTAATTTGAATTTTAAATGTTTTTCAAAAGGGGGTGACGTTTACATAATTTTTGTAACGAAAATTTCAGTGCCAATATTCTCAAATTTTTATGGTGAAGTTTTAGTCAAAATATTTAGAATTTATATTCTCGTCACAAATTGTCAAAATTTAGACGTTTTTGTGATTTTTGAGATGTACAAGAATTTTAGTTCATAATTTTAGACGAGTTCTTTTCAGCTTTTTTATCCAAAGTATTTACAGTTTTTTCCTAAATGTGCCGAAATTTTCAAAATTTTTCTGGCGGAGTTTCAGTTAAAATATTAGAATTTATATTTTGTTCACAAACTGTCAAAATTTAGACGTTTTTGAGATTTTTGGCATCTATAAGAATTTTCGTTTATATTTTTAGACCTAGTCTTTTCAACTTTTCCCATCCAAAATACTTTGAGGTTTCTTCCAAAATGTGCCAACATTTTCAAAATTTTTGTCGAATTATTCGTCTGTATTAAAATATCTAGAATTTATGTATTTTCTTGAACTAATAACGCTAATAGTTTAAAAATACTGGATTACGTAACATTAAAATATAAGTTACATAATTTGCAAGTAATTATCACAATTTAGCCTTTTTTGTGAGTTTGGGATCCATAAGAAATTTTTATTATTAGGTATTTTCTTCACAGCTTTTCGAATTGAAAACATTTTGAATTTTAATTGTTCTCAAAATGTATTGAAATTTAAAAATTTTAGGCGAAGATTCATTTAAAATATTCGGAAATTATATTTTTAGATGTTTTGTTCTCACCTTTTTGAACTGAAAGCATTTTGAATTATAGTTGTTGCTGAAATTTTCAAAATATTTAGAGATTTTTTTCAAAATGTGCCGAAATTTTCGAAATTTTTATCAAGTAAGAAGATAAGGAAATATTTAGAATTTATATAAGTATTTTCCAAACTAATAACGCTAATATTTTAAAAATACTTGATTAGGTAAAAAAAATAATACGAGTGACGTAATTTGCTATCACAATTTAGTCTTTTTTGTGATTTTGAGATCTATTTTCTTTATATTTTTAAATCTTTTGTTCTCAGCTTTCCGAAATGAAAACATTTTGAATTTTAATTGTTTTTCAAAATGTGTCGAAATTTTAAAATTTTGTGGCCAACTTTCATTCAGTATATTTAGAATTTATATTTTGTTCACAGACTGACAAAATTTAGACGTTTTTGCGATTTTTGATTTTTTCGTTCATATGTATTTTAAGAGCTGTTTTTTCAGGTTTAATGATCCAAAGTATTTTCAGATTTTTACAAAATTTTCAAAATTTGTGTCGATAAATATTTAGAATTTATATTTTTTTCAAACTAATAACGCTAATATTTTAAAAATAATTAATTTTAGCCTTTTTTGTGAGTTCAGCATCTACCAGAAATTTTCTTTATATTTTTAGATCTTTTATTCTCAACTTTTCGAATTGAAACCATTTTGAACTTCGGTTGTTTTTCAAAATGTGCTGAAATTTTCCAATTTTTTTGTTGCAGAGTTTTAGTTAAAACATTTAGAACTTGTATTTTGTTCAAAATTAAGCTGATCCAAAATGTTCTGTTTTTTCCAAAACGTACAAAAATTTTCAAACTATTTATTGGAAAAATATCCATTCAAATATTTAGATTTTACATTTTTTTTTTCAAACTAATTAGGCTAACATTCTTAAAGTAGTAGTTTACAAGAGATCATCAAAATTTAGACGTTTTTGTGATTTCGGGAATTATTTTCTTTTCGATTAATTATATTTTCAGCTTTTCTGTTTCAAAATATTTCCAGCTATTCTGGCAGCGGACACCAGATCTTAGTTGACCATGATTAAAATTTAACTGCTTATCCGCTCCGGAAACGCGTTGACGTCATTAAAAAAATATTAAACGGATATTCAGACCACGATTAAATTTTTTTCATTTCCAAATACGCCAGTCTAAAAACTCCACTTTGTCAAAAACCATCCACCCAATTACCGTCCCCACCGCACAGCGAATAATAAAAAGTAAACACGACACAATAATAATGATAAGCGTTAAAATTTGACTGTTAAATCACGATTTGCTTAACAGGTGCGTGGTGGTTATTCGCCCCCTCTGTACATAAACATAGCCATTCATTGGCAACCCTCTGGAGCTGGTGGTGGCGGAGTTTGACTCGGGCCACTACAAAATATATAACATCTGAAGTACGAGTTGTTCGCGTGCATTTAGCAAGTACCCCTCCGACACTGCCACATAAATATAGACCCAGTCGGCGCACAGGGGTGGACTACCCCAGTTTCCAATCGCGACCACCACGACCAAATTTGCGATTTTCGTTTACAGTGGTGTTCACCCATTTCAGGACTTTGATTTCAGGACTTTGGTTCCCGGTTTTAAATAAAGCAAAGTTCGTGCTGGTAATTTAATTCTATTAGACGCGTGCGTGGGGTGCGAAGACTGAGTCCACTCCGGTCCTGCTTTCACCCTCCACCGAATTCGTTAGGGTTGTTCTGGTCGACTAATCAAGGCAGCTGCAGCTCAGGCGTTTCACGTTCGCGTTTCTGGGACAGGAGCGGTGATTTCTCGTTCTGATTTGGTTGCAGGTCCCTTGGATTCGTATTAGCCGGCGTGAAATCCGAATTTCCGCCCATGATCGAAATATACTAACCGACGCCAATTCCGGGATAATTTGTTTCCATTTTTACATAATACAGGAATAATAAACGCAGGCTTAATAACGCAGCGGTGATTTTACAAAATGCCCCATTTCTGTTAATTCTGTTGCCCCTAGAGCCCGCCCATATGTCCCATTTTTTACCAAAAAACCCGAAACTCTAATCCTGGTAGCTTACTCCGGCCCAACACCCCCGCACAATGCCCATCAAATTCGTGTCACCTCCATGCAAATCCCATCGCCCGGAATAATCCGGATTTTCCGCTGCGCAGGTAATCCGGCCCCCGTGCGCCAAAAATCCAAAAAAATCTCCATCCAGCAATAACTCGTCGATATTTGAACAAGATTTTGGCAGATGGCCAGAAAATCGAACACATAGGAAATTTAATTATTCAAAGGGAGCAAATAATTGCTGTCGGGTACTGGAGGGGTGCTGGCGCTTTGTGCTCCGCTCGACCAATATAAGCTTTATGGCTCCGGACGTTTAGTTCTGGAAACTCGAGACCGAGTTTGCTCTGATCAAACATCACTTGACTCAGCCGTATGAATAAATGATCGAACAAATTGTTTAAGGCCGCTTTTTCGGTCTTTTTTAGCTGGAGAGATGTAATGAAAATGGACGAATTTATGGCCGGGACCAGTAGTTTTGAGGTTCTAATCCGCGATAAGCCTTAAGCCGGATGAAGGAGGGTGAATTTATTAAGAGTCTGGGATGGAAAAGTTGCGCTAAATGGAACATGGCTATTTGGGTTTATTTGTGTGGTGTAATTGATTGCGGTGCAATAAAGTTGATGGGTTGGGTAAAAAATTGCGGGATGAGAGCGGGAAATGGGCGAAGGAGCAGTTTCGGTGGCACGTGCGGGTGGTGTCTTCGTGTCTGAGACACGTGTTGATGGTTAGTGGCACGTGGTGACGTTTAGGGTGGTTGTAGGATGAAAGTAGATTAATAGAGTGGTTAACAATATCATTAGATTTTTAATATCTAAACCTCTTAGGAATATGGGATGGGTGCGCTGAAGCCATTGATGTGTGAATTAGCCACTGCATGACCCTTTGAAAGAAATTAGTAACACTGTTATTACTGGAGAAACTTGGGAACAAAAGATCCAATTTTTTTTCGCACGAAATTCTTCTAAAAGCTAATATATTTAATAGCAAAATATTGCATAATAGTCTTCAATTTTTGGATACAAATAATTCTGATTGACGCTCAAATTTGACCGAAAATATTTTGAAAATTATGCAGTTGCAACCTTTAGAAAGAGGAAGAATAACAATTTTGAATTATTTACCACCTTCTTTTAAAATAATGTTAAGAAAGTTTTCGAAATCTTCTTATACATACTTAGCCTTAAGAATCATTCTTGTTTAATCCATTTTATTCAATTTTAAGAGTTGTTTTATTAATGAAAAGAAAATTTTCCTTAATAAAATATTGAAAAATCGTTCTTGAAACTAATGTCAGTTGTTTTGCAAAAAATCGAAAGTAAAGTAACTGCCGATGTTTTAAAAAATCAGCATTTCTGTGTTTTTGATAAAAATTGGCTTTTAGTTTTCCCCGGAAGTTTTTTAATTGGTAGCAATATTTTTACTATTATAATTCTTGTTCTCAACTTAAAAACAGCAAAAATAAAAAAAATCTAGTCATATGTTTTTTTTTGTCTTTTTATGCATACAATAGTTTTTATTTTTTGATTTTCATTTACGATTTTTTAAATTTTTGGGTTCAGTTAAAAAACTCAAGGGGGATTCATAAACCGCAAGTGTAGAAGTATATTATTTTATAAAATTAAAAAAAAAATCTTAAAATTCTAGTAACATATGATAACAATTGCTAGAGTCAGGTCAGGTCGGGTCAGGTCTGATCAGATCAAAACAAACAGGACAGACAGACGCCAGACAGATGACAGACAGACAGACGGAAACGAGAGACCAAATTTTTCATACTATAGAGTTTATGAAACGACCGGAAAACATGGAAGTAGTTATTCGCCAGTTGGACCCTATTACAATACTTCCTTAGCTTACCCTCAGGAGGTAAAAACGAATTAAAAAAAGGTCATGAGTAATTTGATGATTAACGTTGAACTTATAACATACTTTCTGATATTTATTTGAAATTTTTTTGCATAATATCATATGCCTTGAATTGGTTACTTATTTATTACTTATTAGAGACGTTAATGTTCGTTTGAGGTTTCCAATGTCAAAATTTAGAAAGTTATATTGATAAAGTCTAAATAATATAACAAACTGATGTGATTTGACTTGATCTGACTTAACCTAACCTATCTTCACCTGACTGGAATTGATCGAACTTGGCCGGACTTGACATGACCTGACCCAACCGAAACTGACATGATCTGACTTACCCTCATTCGCTATATATTTGATCTGACTTGATCTCCCGCGACTTGATATGACCTCAAGTAAACGGAGGGACTGGACTTGCTCTGAACTGATCTTACGAATTGTTACCTGATATGATCTGAATTGACTTGACCTGACTTAACACGACCTAACTTGGTATGAGTTGAATTGACATGAGCTGACTTGACTCAACTAACTTCACACGAACTAACATGAAGTCAAAAATTTTTTAATGTCTGAATTTGTCTTCGTAGTTATTTCGAAAAAGAGAGAAAAAATAGAGAAACAAAAAATAGTGAGATAGAGGAACAAAGACACGGAGAAATAAAGAAGTAGATACACCGAGAAACAAACGAAGAGACAAAAAAGCACAGAAACAAAAAGACTAAAACATGAAAGATATAGAATTAGTGACACAAAAAAAAAGAAACAGAGGCACAAAGAAACAAAGAGACACAAAAATATAAAGAGACACAGAAACAAAAAAATTGGAAAAGTGAGAAATAAAAAGATTTAAAAAATGGAGAGATAGAAATAGTGTCACAGAAAAATAAAAAACACAAAGACAAACAGAAAGGTAGAGAAATAAAGAAATAATGAAACAGAAATTAAAAACGGAGACTCGAAAGAACGGGAAGACAGAGAAATACACTGAAGTAGAGAGACAAAGTAACACAGATAAAGACAGAGAGATCCAAAAATAGGGGGACAGAAAAACAGAGACACAGAAAGACTATAAAATAGAGAAATACAGAGGCTAGGACAGAGCGAAATAAAGAAACATAGAAATAGAGAGACAGAGGAACAGAGATAGAGACAGAGATAGAAACTGAAATTTTAAAAATTAGAAAGATATAGAAATAGTGACACAGAAAAACACAGACAAACAAAGACACAGATACACAGAGAAGTGGAGAGAGGAAACACCAAACAAAGAAACAGATAGACACAGGAACAGCAATAGAGATAGAGAGACACAGAACTAGGAAGACATAGAAACATAGAAAAAGAACAAAAAAATAAAAAGATATATTTGATTTTTTTTTGTATTAGTAATTATTTCGAAAGAGAGAGAAAAAAATAGAGAGAAAAAAAGTGAGATAGAGGAACAAAAACACGGAGATATAAAGAAGTAGATACACTGAGGAATACAGAAAGAAACAGTGAGACACAAAAACGTAAAGAGACACAGAAACAAGAAAACCGGAAAACAGAGAAACAAAAAGATTTGAGAATGGAGAGATACAGAGAAACACAGAGACAAACAGAGACACAAATACACAGAGAAATAGAGAGAGAAAAACACGAAACAAAGAAAGAATGAAACAGATATACAGAGAAACAGCAATAGAGACAGAGAAACATAGAAAAAGTAACACAAAAAATAAAGAGATATATTTAATGTTTGAATTATTTGGTCTTCGTAGTTATTTCGAAAAAGGTAAAAAAAAATAGAGAGACAAAAAAATAGTCAGATAGAGGCACGGGATATAAAAGAAATAGATACACTGAGAAATACAGAGAGAAACAGTGAAACAGAAAGACACAGACACAAAAAGACCAAAAATAGAAATACTTGGAATTAGTGACACAAAAAAAAAGAAACCGAGACCCAAAAGTGTAAAGAGACACAGAAACAAGAAAACCTGAAAACGGAGAAACAAAAAGATTAAAAAATGGAGAGATATAGAAATAGTAACACAGAGAAATAAAAAACAGAAAGTCAAACAGAGAGGCAGAGAAATAGAGAAATAATGAAACAGAGAAATTAAAAACGGAGACTCGAAAGAACAGGAAGACAGGGATATAGAGAGGCAGAGAAACAAAGAACACTGAAGTAAAGAGACAAAGTAACAGAGATAGAGACAGAGAGATCCAGAAACAGGGGACCCAAAAACAGAGATACAGAAGGACTAAAAAATAGAGAAATACAGACATTGGGACAGAGCGAAATAAAGAAACACCGAAATAGAGAAACAGAGGAACAGAGATTAAAAATTAGGGTGAGATAGAAATAGTGACACAGAGAAATAAAGAAACAGAGACACAGAGAAACACCGATACATAGAAAAATAAGAGAGAAAACAACATAAAACAAAGAAATAGTGAACAGATAGACAAAGAACTAGGACGAGAGACAAATATAGATAAAGTAACACAAAAAATTAAGAGATATAGAAATAATGGGACAGAGAAATAAAGAGACAGAGATACAGAGAAGCACAGAAAAAACAGGAAAATAGTGAAATAAAGAGAGAGAAACGCAGAGAAACAAACAGGCAAAAAAACAAAAAACAGAAATATAGAAACAGAGAAGCAGACAGAGATAAAGAGACACAGAAACAGAAGGATAGGACGAGAGAGGAACCGAAAGATTAATCATTAGAGAGATATAGAAAGAGTGACACAGGGAAATAAACAATGAGAGACACAGAAACGCAGAGATAAACAGAAAAATAGAGACAGGGTGACAGAGAACAAGAAAGACTAGAAACCAAGGAAATATAGAATTAGTGACACAAAAAAAATAAACCCAGACACGGAGAAACAGAGAAATAAGGACGCAGGGAAACACAGAGACAAAAAACGGAGATAAAAAGAAACAAAAAGTCAGAAAAACGGAGATATAGAAAGGCGATGGCGAAGCAGAAAAACAAAGAAACACGGAAATAGAGACTAAAAAACAGAAAGATATAGAATAAGTGACAAAAAAAGAAACACAGGCACAAAGAACAGATAAATAAAGAAACAGGAAAAAACGGAGACTGAAAACGGAGACACTAAGAAGCAGAGAAACACAAAAATGTAGACAAAGAAAAATAAAGAAACACGGAAACCGAAAAAGAGAGAAACAAAAAGATTAAAAAACAGAGAGATAGATATAGTGACACCGAGAAATAAAAAAAGAGAGAGGCAGAGAAATAGGGAAATAATGAAACAGAAGAATTAAAAACGGAGACCAGAAAGAACAGAAAGACAGAAAAATAGAGAGGTAGAGAAACAAAAAACACTGAAGTAGACTAACAAAGTAACAGAGATAGAGACAGAGACAGAGAGATCCAGAAACAGGGGGACAGGAAAATAGAGACACAGAAAGACTAAAAAATAGAGAAATACAAAGACTGCGACGCAGCGAAATAAAGAAACGCAGAAATAGCGAGACGGAGACAGAGATAGAAGGCGAAATATTAAAAATGAGAGAGATATAGAGAAACAAACAGAGTCACAG
This sequence comes from Zophobas atratus, assembly GCA_022388445.1. NCBI lineage: Eukaryota > Metazoa > Arthropoda > Insecta > Coleoptera > Tenebrionidae > Zophobas > Zophobas atratus. Next base: position 4,343,260 of record CM039445.1, on the reverse strand, counting down.
ATACACAGAGAAATAGAGAGAAAAAACACGAAACAAAGAAAGAGTGAAACAGATAGACACAGAAATAGGAAGACAGAGAAACAGTAAACAGAAAAAGTAACACAAAAAATAAAGAGATATAGAAATAATGTAGACGTAGAGAAATAAACAGGCAAAGAAACAAAAACATAGAAATATGGAGCCAGAGGAACAGACGGAGATAAAGAGACACAGAAACAGAGGGATAGGAAGAGAAAGAAACCGAAAAATTAAACATAAGAGTGACACAGAAATAAATAAAGACAGACAAAGAAACGCAGATATAAACAGAAAAACAGAGGCACAGAGAAACAGAGAAATGGGAAAAAAAAGGAAATCGAAGAATTGAAAATGAAAACATAAAAGTACAAGAAGGCAGAGAAATAGGGACACAGAGAGACAAAAACAGGAAAACAGAAAAACATGGAAAGGGTAACATAAATAAGGAGATACTGAAATATTGTGATAGAGAAATAAAGAGACAGAAACACAGAGAAAATACGGAAACTGAAACTGACTTGACATGCTCTGAATTGACCTCATCTGATCTTCTTAGTTTTTGAAAAACAATATTTTAATTATGATTTTGTTCCTTGATGACCTGAGTTGACTTGACTGACTTGACTTGACACGACCAGATTTGATACGACCTAACTTGGTATGAGTTGAATTGACATAAGCTGACTTGATATGACCTGACTTGATTTGATTGGACATAATCTGACTTGACATGAATTGACTTAACTTCATTTGAACGGCTCAAGTATTCGTTGTCTATTTAATTTAAATTTTAAATTCTGGTTTTGAAAGTTTAACAGTAAAAATGTGACATTTCTGTTATATATTTAGGTATGACAGAAAGAGAAACAAAGAAAGTGAAAAAGAGAGAGACACAGAATTTTTGTTTCAAGTTTATTAATTTCCCCCTAAGGTGAAGTTAAAATTCTGAAAATCAAAATTTTAACCATAGTTTTGTGATCTCGTCTAACCGGACTTGACTTGAATTAACTCGATCTGCCTTGACCCGACCTGATAAAATTGACCTAAATTCCAAATTTTTGTACTGAAGACTAAACATTAAAAATTTAACACTTCAGTTAAGTATTTAAGTATGAGAGAAAGAGAAACAGCGAGAAGGTAAGAGAAAAAGGGGGCAAAGAAACACATATAAATTTGTCTAGTCTTCACATTGAAATTTTGTTTCAAATTTAATAACTTTTATTTCGGGTGAAGTTAAAATTCTAAAAAACAAGATTTTAACTTTTTTTTTGTTAGTTAACAAAGCTTATACTGTTTTACACTGGCGCAGAAAAGTGCATTACATTTTCACCATTCTTGATTTCTTTCAAATCCACTTATAAAAAAATCAAATTTCATAAACATTTTAGAAACCAGTGCTCTTCATTAAAAAAACCAAACATCCCAAAAATTAAAAAAAAAAAATACATAAATAATACACAACAACAAATAAACTTTTCCGACGCCGCCTGAAACTTGAAGCCATTGTTCGTTAAAAACCGCCACTTCCGCCTCCATTTTTAATATTCGTCATTCATTTAAAACCTATAGCAAACAGTAATTAAACTTCAAGCACCCTATTAGACAAAATCTACATTATAATAAAAATTTCGATAGGAAATTAATTTAGCCAGTGCAGCAGCGATTAGCCAATGAGATAAGGACTTTTTGAACCCTAAATGCAAACTCGCTGGAGGGGAGTGTGCATATAAAACCGACCACCCTTACATATACTTAGTTACCTAAAACCGCCGGACCCCAGTCATAGTGTCATTAGTTTACGACCAGAAACGTGCGCCGACGACGCCGAAAAGGGAAATTTACACGTAAGTAATTAGTCATAAATAATTCAGTAATTAATCCTAATTATTTCCGGTGGAATTACTTGCTAATTTTAGTGCACGGTGAAAGTGATTTTTTTAAATTATTCAATAATTAATCGTAATTATTTCCGATAGAATTACTTGGTAATTTTAGAGCACTATGACGGTGATTTTGTTTGTAAGTGAAAATATTTCGTCGGGTTTTGAATTATTTATTTTACCATAAGCAGATTAAGTTGAAAGTTGAAAGCTTTTTGTTTTCCTCTTGCATTTAAATTACCAGGAAAAAAATTATTAGTTTGTTATTTTTTCCATTAAATTAAAAAATCTTGTAAATAAGAATTTAAATTACACAGTTTCTTGCTATTGTGGCTTTTTCAGATTTTTTTAATGATTCTTAACATACAACTCTGAGTTATTATGAAAGTTGAAACAACTTTTTTCTAAAATATTGTAAAATTAACATTATTACTACTATTATGTGGTATATGTTGGTAAGTTATTAATAATAAAAACTTTTGGTTTAACATAGACGCAGTGGCAAAAAAAAATTAAATGGATTATTGTTATTATAGTTTAAAAAATAGTTTTTTAAATTTTTGTCAAAGGTCCACAAATTTATATTTTTTGTGAAATATAAACTTGTGAAAATAATATTTTTCTAGTTATCTTAATTCTAATTTTTGTAAAACATTCTAATAATAATAATTTTAACAAAAATTAAAAAGTTACTGAAAAATGTATTTATTTATTTTAATTTCAGAATGACCGACTGCCGCCTAGACCCCGCCTACGACGACAGCTGCGACTCCGGCTACGACCTCTCCTTCAAATCCGAATCCTCCGAGTACTCCGAGAAGCCCGACCCCTTCTACGAGTACGACTTCCTCCAGCCCGACCACGCCCCCAACCCCTCCCTCCTCGACAAGTTCAGCACCGCCTTCCACTCCGCCCTCGAGCGCCACGAGCCCGCCGCCGACCTCTTCTACACCCTGTGCGCCTCCGAGGCCAAGACCTCCACCCCCGTCAAAGACAAGCCCAAGAAGCGCTACGTCCAGAGCCGGAGCCGCGCCTCCCGCTCCAAGAGCCCCTCCCAGATCCTGCGCATCAAGCGCGTGCGCCGCCTCAAGGCCAACGACAGGGAGAGGAACAGAATGCACATGCTGAACGAAGCTCTGGACCGTTTGCGCTGCGTGCTGCCCACCTTCCCTGAGGACACCAAGCTGACCAAGATCGAAACGTTGCGCTTCGCGCACAACTACATCTTCGCGCTGTCGCAGACGCTGAACGACCTGGAGCGCTGCGGGGCGCCGGGGGACTGCGTCACGGTGAACGTGGGGAACGTGGTGGTGTCGATCAGCAAGAACGGGAATAGTATTTCGGCGAGGAATAACGCGGTGGTGACGAGCGGGAGCATAGGGAACGCGAGCTTCATGCAGGATTACGGGTACGAGGGGAAGGGGTGTCAGGAGGAGGGGTTCGGGGGCGGGGGGTTTGCGAGTGGGGGGTACGGGGGGAATAATAATAATTTTTACGGGGGAGAGGGGCTGATGTATGAGTTTTTGTGAGTAGGATGGTAGGATGTGGGGGTGATTTGTGATAGAAGCTAGTCAGGCCTTAAGATTGTGAAATAGGTTTATTTTTGTATTTTTAGATTTTTATGGAACTATTGGCAATGTATTGCAATATTTTAATAAAGATGACAGAGTTTATTTGTGTTTTTTTTTTAAATAAGGTGAGATTTTTTGTACAATAAAAAAATAATGAGCGAAAATTGTACAAAAATATGGGGAAAGCTTTTGGTTCTAGGATTTCAACTCTTGGTTTCGTCTTGAAGATGTAATACATAAAATTTGGCTCGAAATTTATACAAAATGATCTGGACAATTACGTTTTACTTTTAGCACTGGTTTTAACGAATTTTATTTTTCTTCAATTTTTTATTGCTTCTAGTTTATTTCTCCTGACAGCCGTTTATGAAATATTTGGCAAACATTTGTTGTTTCAGGATTTTTTTAAACTTGTTGGTCAAAATAATGAAAATTTTGAGAAAAGTTAGAAATCTTTTTTAAGGCTTCATTTTAATACACTTTTGTTTTATGATTATTTTTGTTATTTATGTGCTCTCACGGGTATTCTACGTCTGGCCTTTTCAACAACATAAAGTCAGACGAAAAAATGTTTTCAAGGAAAAAACTGACAAAAGTAAAAGTAAAAACTTCAGCGTCAAAATTTTTCTTTAAAAACTTTCCCCTAATGTTTCTTATATCTACTACATACTTCGATAGATACATTAAAGTTATACGATATTTTTAGTTTTTATGTTTATGAATAAACATAAGTCAAATTTTTTTAATATTTGAATTATTTGTCTTCGTAGTTATTTTGGAAAATAGAGAGACAAATAAATAGTGAGATAGAAGAAAAAGCTGCGGAGAAATTGAGAAACACAGAAACAGAGATACACAAAAATCGTGATACGAAGAAATAAAGAAATAGAGACACCGAGAAATTCAAAGACAAACAAGAAAGACAGAAAGACACAGAAACAAAAAGACTAAAAAAACAGAGAGATATAGAATTAGTGGCACAAAAAAAAAAGAAGCAGAGGCACAAAGAAACAGAGAAATAAAGAAGCAAGGCGGAACAGAGACAGAAAACGGAGACACAAAGAAACACCGAGAGACAAAAATGTAGACATAGGAATACAGAGAGATGGCGACCCAGGGATAGAGGCAAAGAGACACAAAAAAAAGAAGGCGAGAAAACAGAGAAACAAAAAAATAAAAATCAGAGATCCAGAAACAGGGAGACAGAAAAACAGAGACACAGAAAGACTAAAAATAGAGAAATTTAGAGACACTGCGAAATAAAGAAGCACATAATTAGCAAAACAGAGGAACAGAGACCGAGATAAAGATAAAAATCGAAATGTTAAAAATTAGAGACATATAAACAGTGACACAAAAAAATTAAGAAACCGAGGCACAGAGAAACAAAGAGACAAACACAGTAACATAGAAATAGGGAAATAGAGACCGAGATCGAAAATGGAGACACAAAAGACCAGGAAGGCAGAGAAATAGAGAGAGAGAGAGAAATACGAAACAAAGAAACAGTGAAATAGAGAGACACGGGAACAGAAATAGAGACAGCGAGACACAGAAACAGTCAGAGTCAGAGTCAGCGAAATAGAGGAATAGGGAAACGGAAAAACAGAGGGATTGGCAACAGTGAAACAAATAGACAGAAACACAGAGAAGCAAATAGGCAAATAATCAAAAAAGAAAGACACAGAAACAGAGGGACAGGAAGAGAGAGAAACCGAAAGATTAAAAATTAAAGAGGTATACAAATAGTGACACAGAGGAATAGAGAAATTGGGAAATAAAGAGATTGAAAACGGAGACAAAAATGAACAGGAAAACATAGAAATAGAGACAGAGAGAGACACAAAAAAAGGAAGACAAAAAAACACAGAAACAGAAACACAAAAACAGAGATAGATATAATGACATAGAGGAATAAAAAACAGAGACACACAGAACAAAAAAACAAAGAAACACAGAAATAGATAGATAGAGGAACAGAAAGAGAGTCACAGAGAAATCAAGAAACAGACACAGAGAAATAGAGAAAGGGAAATAGTGCAACTCAAAGACTGAAAACGGAGACACAAGACACAGGGAGAAAAACACGAAACAAAGAAACACTGAAATAGAGAGACAGAAATAGGGAGACAGAAAAATAAAGAAAAAAGTAACACAAACAATAAAGAAATATAGAAATAATGACATAGAGAAATAAAGAGAAACACAGAAACAGTCAGAGGGTCAAAGAAACAGAGAAATAGGAAAACGGAAAAACAAACGGATTGAAAACGGTGACACGGAAGAACAGGAAGAAGAAACGCAAAGAAACAAAAAAGCAAAGAAACACAAAAATACAGAGACAGAAGAACAGATACAGAAATAGAGAGACACAGAAACAGAGGGGCAGGAAGAAAGAGAAACAGAAAGATTAAAATTAATGAGATATAAAAATCGTGACATAGAGCAATAAATAACAGAGACCCAAAAATGCAGAGAAATAGAGAAATAGGGAAACAAAGGCAGCCATAGATGAAAAACGGAGACAAAAATGAACAGGAAGCCTGAGAAACAGAGACAGAGAGACACAAAAAAGAAGACAGAAAAAGATAAGCAACACAAAAAACAGACAGATATATAAATAATGACATCGAGAAATAAAGAAACAGAGACACAGAGAGGCAAAAAAACAAAGAAACACAAAAATAGATAAAGGAACAGAAAAAGAGATGGAGAAACACTGAAAAAGAGAGACAGGAAGAAAAACAGAGATAGAGAGACACAGAACTAAAGGAACAGAAAGAGAGAAAAACCGAAATATTACAAATTAGTGAGATACAGAAATAGAGTCACAGAGAAATAAAGAAATAGTGACACAGAGAAATAGAGTAAGAGAAGTAGAGAAACCCAGAAACAGAATAGAAACAGTGAGAGACAGAAACAGAAAAACAGAAAAATAAATAAAGAGATATAGAAATAATGACATAGAAAAAGAAACAAAGAGGGAAACAGAGAAACAGTCTGAGAGTCAGCGAAACAGAGAAATGGCGAAATAGGAAAACGGAGAAACAGACGGATTAACAATGTGACACGAAAAAACAGGAAGACAGTGAACTAAATAAACAGAAACGCAGAGAAACAAAAAGACAAAGGAACAAAGAAACACAAAAATAGAGAAACAGAAGAACAGATACGGAGATAAAGATACACAGATACAAAGGGACAGGAAGAGAGAGAAACCGAAAGATTAAAAATTAAAGAGATATAGAAATCGTGACACAGAGAAATAAATGAACAGAGACAGAAAAAAACAGACATAAACAGAAAGACAGAGACACACAGAAATCGAGAAATAAAGAAACCGAGATGTTGAAAACGGAGATAAAAATGAAGAGGAAGGCAGAAAAGTAGAGACAGAAAGACACAAAAAAGGAAGGCAGAAAAACATAGAAACTGTAACACAAAAAACACAGAGATATAGGAATAATGACATAGAGAAATAGAGAAACAGAGACACAGAAAGGCAAAAAAACAAATAAACATATAGAAATAGATAGATAGAGGATCAAAAAAAGAAATGGAGAAACACAGAAACGGAGACACGAAAGACGAGGAAGGCAGAGAAATAGGGAGAGAAAAACACAAAAGAAATAACACTGAAATAGAGAGACCTAGGAACAGAAATAGAGACATAGAGACATAAAAACAGGAAGACAGAAAAACAAGGAAAGAAATGTAGAAATAATGACATAAAGAAATAAAGATACAGAGATACAGAGGAACACAGAAAAAGTCAAAGAGCCAGAGAAACAGCGAAATGGAGAAATAGGGAAATGGAGAAACAGATGGATTGATTGACAACGAAATAAATAGTTAGAAACGCAGAGAAACAAAGAGGAAAAGAAGAAGAAACAAAGAAACACATAAATATAGAGACAGAGATAGGGAGACACAGAAACAGATAAACAGGAGGAGAGAGAAACCGAAAGATTAAAAATTAAAAGATATAGAAATAGTGACAGAGAGACACAGAAACAGGAAGACAGAACAACTTAAAAACAGCAAGACAAAATATAAAGATATAGAAATAATGACATAAAGAAATAAAGATACAGAGATACAGAGGAACACAGAAAAAGTCAAAGAGCCAGAGAAACAGCGAAATGGAGAAATAGGGAAATGGAGAAACAGATGGATTGATTGACAACGAAATAAATTGTTAAAAACGCAGAGAAACAAAGAGGAAAAGAAGAAGAAACAAAGAAGCACATAAAAGATAGGGAGACACAGAAACAGATAAACAGGAAGAGAGAGAAACCGAAAGATTAAAAATTAAAAGATATAGAAATAGACAGAGTGACACAGAAACAGGAAGACAGAAAAACTTAAAAACAGCAAGACAAAATATAAAGATAGAGAAATAAGGACATGGGGAAATAAAGAAACAGAAACAAAGAGAAAATACAGAAACAACCAGAGGGCCAAAAAAATAGAGAAATACAGGAATAAATAGGGGAACAGAGAAATAAACGGATTGAAAACGGTGACACGAAAGAACAAAAAGACAGTGAAATAAAGAGAGAGAAAACCAGAGAAATACAGAGACACAACACAGAAATAGACCGACAAAGGAAAAGAAACAGAAATGGAGAAACACAGAAACCGGGAGACAAAAAACAGAGGAACAAAAGCACTAAAAACAGAGATATAGAAATAAAGACATCGAAAAATAAAGAAACAGAGACATAGAAAATCGCAGAGACAAACAGAGAAACAGATAAATAGAAAAACAGGGAAGCAGGGAAACACAGAGACTGAACAGAGACACGAAAGAGTAGAAAGACGGAGAAATAAGTACAGAGAAGCACTGAGAAATAGAGAAGGAAAAAAAAACACATAAATAGAAACATAGAGGAACAGAAAAAGAGACTGAGAGACACAGAAACAGAAAGACAAAAAGACAGAAAAATAGTTAATATTATATGGAGCAGTTATTATGAATTAAAAAAATGTACGACCCAATTTTTGTTTGATGTAGACAATTAGTTCTAAAATTATAAACACAAAAATTAATAAAATAAAATCCTAGGAAAAATAGTCAGATTTTCACTTTTATATTCTTACTCAAAAAGTTGAAAAAAAAAACGTTTTCAAAATTTAACGATTTTAAAGCTTTTTTATCTAAATGAAAAAAGCACTGACTAGTTTTAATCAAAGTGAAGTTAAATATATTTGAAGAGTGGATTCATTTTTTTAAATATTTATATTATTGTTCAATTCTTCGTTGTCTTGTTATACTTTTCGGTTTGTGTCTTTTTTTTGGCAGTCTTGTAATAATTACAAATTTAAACAATTTCTGTACTGTAGATTTGATATCCTTAAGCCATACGATTTTTAACTGGGTCAGCATCTGGGCAAAAAACATTCTCTTTTGCTAAAATCACAAATAATTATGTAAAAACAATATTATAATTTTAGAACGGTATTTTCTTTCATATTTTCCTAGTTTTAAAAATAAAAAATTTGCAAGATTTTTCATTCCGAATAATCGTCAAAATCTGTTCAAAGTTATGACTTATGCAAGAAATAAACTTGTCAATAGAGAATCAAAAAAAAAGGTTCACCTTTAAGAAGAAAATTTGATTTCACTTGTAAATAAACCAAATATGATGATCAATTTTACAACGGGCTTTGCTGAATTAATTTTTTTCTTTATAAATAATAATAATTTTGGTGTAATTTAGACAAAACGACTGAATTAAACACTGTATTAATTTACAGTTTTATAAATAAATTAGACAATTACTTACTTAAAAGGTAACATCGACAATTTTTAAAATCTAAGGACCAGTTTATGGAATATTTTAATTGAGATTAAGTGAATGAAGTATAAACCAAGTTTCAGCACAGTTTGAAGGAATAGTAAATTTATAAAAAATTGTAGAAAAAAGACGAAAAATTTACAGTGAGTCTCATGCCATACAATAACAAAAGGCATCCAATTTTCAAGCGCTAGATATTTTCTAGTCATCTTTGCTAGATGGAGAAGAAGAAATTTTCGTTTCTGAAAATTTAAAATTTTACAAAAAGAAATCGAAAATGATAAACGTGCACTTAAGCAGAAACATCCTGAAACAACTGAAAGTCATCAAAATTTGTCTGAAATTTCAAATGTGGTCAAGAGGACTTCAATTGGTAATTTGAGTAATTACAATTTAACCACAAGCTTAAAATCATTATCACTTTGATAAAATTTATTGTAGTTCATATACCTGTCTAAGCACCTAAAACCTTCATAAATCAGATAAAAATAATTGGCTAATAACCACATTATTCTCAAGGATATTACACTGTGAATTAAGTTACAAGAACGATTATTATGAATTTCACAAACATAATTATCAGCAAGAATATTTTAAATAATTGTCAAAAAATCATCGTTGGTGAAAACATTTTTAAACCAAAGCACTTGTCCAAATTAGAATTTTTTTACCTCTCGTTTACAAGAAAAGAACTTGTTCCAGTACAAAATTTCCAATTAAACTCGACACGAAAGAGGATATAATTGACACAATATTGACCAACAATAGTTACAAGGTACATAATTCTGAAAACTTGCACTCCAATCTCCGCCAGAAGCAATTACTGCCTCTATCAAATCGAGCTACATTATCTATCCCAAGATGAGATAAGTCAAACGTGCAGGTTATTAAACAGTCCTCAAATTTCTCACCATCCAAAACTTGAAAAATATCCAGAAAATCCTGCAAAGCTCTGAAAAAAAAATCGTCAAACTGAAACCCACCGTCGCTGGTGAATGCAATTTCACGTGATTTCTCTCCACCTTGAACCGTGCAGAAAATAATTGGTGGATATCGCAAGCAGCCCATATAACCAGATTTAATTAAAACATATCTTTATTGACATAGGTGTATTTAATATGACAAAATAGGACATTACCACTAAACATTTGCTTGTTTGCAGAATACACGTGTATTTATTTAAATTATACAGTAGCTTTTAATAACGGACAGGTTGCTGACATTTATTTGTTTTATTTGAAACAATTATTTACAAATCACTCATAAATTTCACTTGTCACCAGATAACAAAATAGATAATCCCTCACCCGTCACATTAACCAAAACGAGCTTTCTTAGTGCCAAAATACTTGGTGGCAGTTCCCATGGGAAAAACTGCAGCAAAAACCAATCAAAAAGCGCCCCAGACCCTCCAAACCGCCACCAGAAAATAAATTACCCGAAGCTTTGAACTTTCCTTGAAGAGAAAAAAAATCCGAGCTTCCAGCCCGCCCAGAAAGCCCGGAATCGACGCAAGACGAGCCCAAGACGTCCGGCCAAGAAGTCCGTGCCTTTCTGAACCGCCTGAAAAAATCCATCCCACGCCTCTGCTCCACCCAGACACACAAACGGCCACTTTTCAGCCAGCTCGGAACAGCTGAAACCTGAAATATCAACCTTAGCAAATTTTATTAAAACCGGCAGCTTTTCAAGCGGACACGACGTCGTTATTTATTTAGCGTAAATTCGATGAATTTTCGACAAAGGATTAGCGTTCGATCCCTTTCGCTGTAACAAGGCATGAAATTTGCCATAAATTCACTTCGACATAAAGGGTTACGTGTTCATTGAAAAAAATTCTATGGAATTCGTCACGACTGAAAATTTAATGTTACGAAAAAAAAACGTGCTGAGGCGGAGAACGATGGGTCTAAGCTCTGGACGAGCTATTAAAGGATCATTTTATGGTCTGCTGGAGCGATTTCAAGATGGGTCCGATTAGGTATTGTTGGGCAAATCAGATACAGAGCGCTTGTAACCTGATGAATGGGTACAGCGGATAAAAGCTCCGGTGGAGGAGGATGGGGAGCTTTCGGGATTACAGAGAGGAACAATAAAGATTTATTTTTAATTACGAGGGAGTGGGAAGATTTTCATCTCAGTTTTTAAATTCTTACATCTCTGCAACAGGTGTCCATCAAAATCAAAACAGCTTTCAAAATTGATCAACTTTTCCAAAAAGCTCCATTTTCCAAAACATTAGTTTTGCTTTTGTAAGAAAAGTGGTCGATTTTTTTGTTAATATGTCATCTATGTTGAACGACGGATTTTTCAATAAACATTTTCCAAGTTTGGGGTTTCATTGATAAGTCAGGTTTGATTCAGTTGTTGATTTTTCAAAAATCTGGTCGTTTTTTGGAAAAATCGAAATTTTGGCCGCCTGATTCGAATAGTTGAATTTGGCGGTGTCGGTTGCGCCACCTGTGCCGGTTTTGCAGAACTTGGGCGGAGCTTTGGCAACGAAATCTGCGAAAGCTGCAAGCTCATGCGCGCTTTTATCGATTGGTGGCATTTGAAAGCCCTAGAACCATGCCGGAGTTCACGGGACTGCAACACAATGAAGAGCGACCCCACATTTTGATCGTTGGGACCGGGGACCACAACTCGTCCTCGCCTCTTGACAACAAGAACTTCACCTACAACATCCCCTCTAGTAAGTTTTGGCTTTGTAGTAATTTTTTTGTAGAATTCGTGGCGATTTTAACCGAGTTCGAAGTTCTATTCTTAGAGAAAAAACTACAAAAAGTGAAAAATAGAACGGTGACTACTTTCTATATTCTTCCAGAACTGTAAGTCAAAGAAAATTTTTTAATTTATTTGACAAAGATTTTTGTCTTAATTTTAATTTTGGTGTTTCCATAAATATAAAAATAACGACGTTGTCGTAGTAATTACAACACAAGAGGAAAAATTTATGTAAATCAATTCAAGCAAATTGTCAACACAAATTTAGAATTAAAAGTGAAAATTAATTATTAGAAAAAATAATATAAACATTTTCTGCTGTCTCTCTAGTCGAGTAGAGAAAGAAGAATAAGACGTATATCTGAAATTCTCATTTAAATTTTAAGAAAAAAAAATAGGAAAGAAGATAGCAAAAAATAAATATTGGAAGAGGAATAAAAATATAGAAAAAGGATGGAAAACCTAAGATTTAAATGAGCTGAAAGCAAATACATAGCTTAGAAGGAAAAAATAAATGCCGAATATGAAATTGAAAAAAGAAGTAAAGTTTCAAGAAAAATAGAAAAATATTTAAAAGTTGTATAAAATAAATTAAAAATATGAAAACAATTAATTTTTATACAAAAGATATTCTCAAAAAAAGAAAAACAAAGAATGAACGTTTATTGTAAAGTATCTGTGAAGATAAAAAGGACGAACAAAAATTTAATAAAATAAAACTGGAATAAATAGGAACATTTTACTTGAGATAAATTAAAAATAGTAGTTAACGTAATTTTTTTAAAGTACTAGAATATTCCGGCAAAATAAAATTTGAAAAAAAGAAGAATTGCGTTAGAAGTTCAAGAATAAAGTAACACTTTTGAATATTTCGGTATTCAATTTTGCGGTTTTTTAATTTTTTGTTTTTCCATTATTCAATTTTTCTTCAATTTTTCGATTTTTCAGATGTGGTTTTCCAGATTTCGATTTTTCAATTATACAGTTTTTAATTTTTGAATTTTGGAAATTCAATTTCCAAAATTTTTCGATTCTTCAGTTTTTGCATTTCTCATTTTTCAATTTTTCGATTTTCAAATTTTCCGTTATGCAGTTTTCTATTTTTCCAATTTCCAGATTTCGATTTTATAATTTTATACTTCTGAATTTCTGTCTCCATTTTTCGAATATTTCAAATTTTCAATTTTAAATTTAAACATTGGATTTTCCAGATTTTTCGATTTTTCAATGTTTCCGTCTAGCAAATTTCTTGTTTCTTCAGTTTCTAGCCAGTTTAATTTTACTATTTTTTTTTAATTTTTGGAAATTTTGAAATTCCTCATGTCTTCAAATTTTGAATTTTCATCTTTTGAATTTTTCAAATTTCTCAAAGTTAAGACTTTTAAGTAATTTTCCATTATTCGATTTTCAATTTTTCGATGTTTCTACGTATGTTTCAATTTTTGGATTTTCGAGTGTTTGATTTTTCCGTTTTCTTCAACTTTCGAATTTTTGATTCTTAAGTTTTTTGATTTTTTATTTTCGAATTTTCAATATTTCAGTTTTCAAATTTTTGACTCTTCACTTTTTGGATTTTCAAAATTTCGATTTTTCTGTTTTTCAAATTTCCATTATCCAATTTTTCACTTATTCAGTTTTCAATTTTTTAATTTTTCGATTATTAATTTTCTGGTTTTTTTATTTCCTTCACTTTTTCAAGACTTCATTCTCAAAATTTTTATTTCTCCAATTTTTGCACTTTAAGGTTTTTCATTAATCCCTTTTTGTAATTTCCATTTTCTAATTTTCAGATTTTTGTTTTTCCAGATTTCGATTTTTCGAATTTTAGTTTTTTCCCCGGTTTCACTTTTCAGTTTTTCTATTTTTCAGATTTCGATTTTTGAATATTTCGATTTTTCAATTATACAGTTTTCAATTTTTGAATTTACTGAATCTTCACTTTTTGGATTTTTCGATTTTCGATGTTTCAATATTTTAATTTTTCAAATTTTTCGATTCTTCAGTTTTTCGTCTCCCATTTTTCAATTTTTCGATTTTCAAATTTTCCGTTATGCAGTTTTCTATTTTTCAAATTTTCTGTTTTCAATTTTTTGATTTTTCAAATTTTCCAATTTCCAGATTATCGATTTATCAATTTCCATTTATTTTAAATTTTGTTCTTAAGTCTTCTGATTTTTAATTTTCACATTTGCAATACATATTTCAGTTTTAAATTTTGATTCTTCACTTTTTCGATTTCAATTCGATTTTTCTGTTTTTCAATTTTCCATATCCAATTTTTCACTTTTCATTTTCAATTTTTAATTTCGATTATTAATTTTCTGTTTTTTTTCCTTAACTTTTTCAAGACTTCATCTCAAAATTTTCATTTCTCCAATTTTTGCACTTTAAGTTTCATAATCCCTTTTTAATTTTCCATTTCAATTTCAGATTTTTGTTTTTCCAGATTTGATTTTTCGAATTTTAAATTTTCCCGTTTCACTTTTCATTTTCTATTTTCAGATTTCGATTTTGAATATTTCATTTTCAATTAACAGTTTTCAATTTTGAATTTATGAATCTTCACTTATGATTTTTCGATTTTCGATGTTCAATATTCAATTTTCAAATTTTCGATTCTTCAGTTTTCGTTCCATTTCAATTTTTGATTTAAATTTTCCTTATGCATTTTCTATTTTTCAAATTTTCGTTTTCAATTTTTATTTATTTTCAATTCGATTTCAATCTTCATTTCATTTTCAATTTTCATTTTCATTTCAATTTTTCAAATTTCGAATTTTTCAAATTTCTCAATGTCAGACTTTCAAGTTTTCGATTTTTCGTCTATTAATTTTCCATTTTCGATTTTTCCATATTTCGATTTTCAATTTTTCGATGTTTCTACAATATATTTCAATTTTGGATTTTCAAGTTTTTGATTTTTCGTTTTTGAGTTTTACATTATTCGATTTATCATTTATCCAATCTTCAATTTTTAAATTTTGATTCTTAAGTTTTTTGATTTTTTATTTTCAATTTTCAATATTTCAGTTTTTAAATTTTGATTCTTCACTTTTTGGATTTTCAAATTTTCGATTTTTCGTTTTTCAAATTTCCTATTCAATTTTTCACTTATCCATTTTTCAATTTTTAATTTTTCGATTATTAATTTTCTCTTTTATTTTTTCACTTTTCATTCATTTCAAAATTTTTCATTTCTCCAATTTTGCCATTTCATTAATCCCTTTTGTTTTCCATCTAATTTTCAGATTTTTGTCTTTCCAATTTTATTTTGAAAGTTTGAATTTTTCCGGTTTTCCAGCTTGCAGCTTTTCTATAATGATTTTCCGAATTCGATTTTCAAAAAAAGAAGGGTGTGCGGGCTTATGGATTTTTCAATTTTCGAGTTTCAATATTTTTCAAAATTTTATTGATTCTTCATTTTATATTTTTCCATTTTCTCAATTTCAATTTTAATTTTCAAATTCCTTTCGATTTTCATTTTCGTTTCATTTTTCAATTTTCTTTATTTTTTAATATTTCCATTTCATTTTCTGATTTTCAATCTTCATTTTCAATTTTTAATTCAATTTCCGTTTTCGATTTTTTCAAATTTCAGTTTTCAATTTTAAATTTTCGATTTCTGTTTTTCAATGTTTTTTCCTTTGAATTTTTCATTTCTTCGATTTCTAGACTTCAATTTTCGATTTTCGGTCATTAATTTTCAATTTTTCGATTTTTCCATATTTCGATTTTCATTTTTCGATATTTCTACATTATTCAATTTTTGGATTTTAAGTTTTTTGATTTTTCCCTTTTTCAGTTTTTAATTCATTTTCATTTTCAATCTTCAATTTTCGAATTTTGATTCTTTTTTTTATTTTTTATTTTCGATTTCAAATTTCATTTTTAAATTTTCATTTTCACTTTTTGGATTTCAAATTTCGTTTTTCCGTTTTCAATTTTCATTAATTCTTTTTCATTTCTTCCAGTTTAATTTTATTAATTTTCGATTTCTTTATTTCATTTTCAATTTTTCAAATTTTTTAACATTTTCATTCATTTTGACAATCAGTTTCAATTTCGTTTCGTCGTCACTGAATTTTTCATTTTTGACTTTCAATTTTTCAATATTTAAAGTTTGAATTTTTTCGGTTTATCAGTCTAAGAGAGGGTGGGTGGGCGGGCTAGTACCTGCTAAGAAAGACTGATTTTGCAAATGAGATCCTCCAGAAAATAAAGGGCGGTGGGCGGGGTTAGTATGGATTTTTCAAATTTCGATGTTTCAATTTTCAATTTCAAAATTTTTCGATTCTTCAGTTTTTGCATTTTCCCATTTTTCATTATTTCGATTTTCAAATTTCCGTTATGCAGTTTTCTATTTTTCAAATTTTCGTTTTCAATTTTTAATTATTTCAAATTTTCCAATTTCCAGATTTCGAATTTATAATTCTCCACTTTTCAATTTCTGAATTGTCAAGTCTTCAGTTTTCGAATTTTTCAAATTTTCGATTTTAAATTTAAACATTTCGATTTTCTCGATTTTTCGATTTTTCAATGTTTTTCAACTTTTAATTTTTCAAATTTCTCAATGTTTCAGATTCAAGTTTTCAATTTCGGTCTATTAATTTCCATTTTTCAGTTTTCCATCTATTTAGATTTTCAATTTTTCGATGTTTCCTACATATATTTCAATTTTTGGATTTTCAAGTTTTTGATTTTTCGTTTTTGAGTTTTACATTATTCGATTTATCATTTATCCAATCTTCAATTTTTGAATTTTGATTCTTAAGTTTTTGATTTTTTATTTTAGAATTTTCATATTTCAGTTTTTAAATTTTGATTTTCACTTTTTGGATTTTCAAATTTTCGATTTTTCCGTTTTTCAATTTTCCATTATTCAATTTCCATTTTTCAATTTTTAGATTTTTAGATTATTAATTTTCTGATTTTTTATTTCTTTCAATTTTCAATATTTCATTCTTAAAATTTTTCA